>SJYA01002975.1:67190-368218 GCA_006410615.1 Neotragus moschatus
TTTTTTTCTTTTTTTTTTTTTTTTTTTTTTTTTTTTACCTAACCTAGAGATAATTGACTACTGGCGATTTAGATAATACTACTTAATTTTTAGTACTTCCTTCTTCCTATAATTGATGTTACTTTTTCATGCATCCTGATTATCATAAGACTATGATGTAAGAAACAAGAATGTAAGAAAATGTTTAATCTTTATATACTCTCATATATATGTTCAAGTAGTTTATCAAGTTTATCAAGTGCACTGATCTTTCAAATAATGTATATCTCCAAGGAGATGGCAGTTGATCAGGGCTCCCAGAAGTTAATACCCATGGTGTCTAAGCAGTGTCACAATTTTGTGAGCATGTTGCAATTTTGTGAGCATGTTGTTTTGTTATTTCTAAATTTTTTAAGGAAGAAGTCCTTTTGGGTTCCCCTCATAGAGCAGATACATGTATTATAAAGGGGATATAAATTGTGACCCACCATCTTGGGTGGACAAATAATGGTACTTCCGGAATTTTCTGGAACTGAACTTAACTTTTGTTTTAAGAACTGACCTGGCCAGAATTTTCAGATTCCAATCTCTGTCTTAAATCTTCCCCATCATCTTCATTTTGTATTTGAGCCATGTACCCACATTGGTTACAACCAAATGACCATCATCATGGTTACCAGTAACTCTTCACTGTCTATTTTTCATAGTGAAGACATAAAACCTTTCTTTTGCCTAGATACAACAAACAGTCATTTCCTGTCCCTGCCAGCAAGCCCCCACAGCCCACTATCAAGCCCCCATAGCCTGCCAGACACTCTTATCCTCTTCATACACACACACCCCTCCTCCCATCCCAGAAATATTCTTTTGATCTGATTGGAAATCCTTTTCCTGTGTTTTTGTCTAAGATTCTTGTTCTCCATCCTGATACTATTTCTGTTACCAGTGCCATGAGTGCTCTCAATTGTCTTAGGAGCCTAGAGTTTTGGAAACATATATTCAGAGAGAAGTACAGGGAATTTCTATATCTTGCCCAGCTAGATCTCTCTGTCAAGACAATGAGCACAGGGCCAATTCTCTGATAGAATTGGAGTGAGAAGAGATTGTAAATATTGAGAGGAGAAAATCATAGGTTAATAACACAGAATATTATCCCTCTTTAAGGATTTTCAATTTGACATCTCAGTGTAAAAATCAAACTGCTGTTCCACACTTGCCTTGTAAATGCTCCTTAGTTATTTTCACAGCACTTCCCATTTTTTTCCCTTCCAAATGAAATATGCAATAAACTTCTACAACTCCAGTTTCAAGGAACCAGAGTAACTCTCTGACATCATCTTAGCTATAATCAAAATTTTCATGGCAATATGTAATTGTGTTCAATAAATAACAGAATAAAACACAATGTAATACTTAGAACTAAAACTTTGCGTGTAGGATGGCCTGCCTTCATTGAATCTTTATATAGAGTTTGACTATTAAAAAATAATACTTTCAATTAAAAATAATGCTGTTCAGCCTTCTCCAACAGACTTCCTATCATTTTTAACTCTGTGTCCAGGAGAGTTTATTTAAACATTTTCACACCAGTGCAAATATGCCACTTGTCAAAGTTCTTCATGTTTGTCCCTGAGATTTGTGACATTGTTTTGGACCAAAGGAAGGAATTCATAAAAAGTGACCAAAAGCCCATGTGATTCTGGCTAGTCCCAGCCTGCTAGATAGAATGCTCTTTTCTGGAAACCAGCTGATCTCAGCTTTGTTCAGTATGTTAGCAGGGTATGGCGCTCTTATATGTTTGCTTCTTAGCTTGTTTCTTGTCCATCCTTCTTTCCTCTCAATGGGAGCTGCTAACATAGCAGCAGGAGCTGGGAGAGCTTTTCCAGTTGTGTGACAGCTCTTGTCACTCTGTAATTGTAACTTTGTCTAGAGGAGGCTGTAGTTTATAAAGTGCTGACTGATAAAGCTTGGGATGTAAAGGTCTTGTTATTTCAAGTCAGATTACTCCATGTCATCAGTCTGTGGCTTCACACATCCCTGGCTTGTGCAGAAAAAACAACTGCATATACAATTTTTCAATGTCAGTTCTATAATTTGACTTCACTACAGCCTGAGTCTGTCATTGCTTTGTCAGTCATACTAAAGATGTAATTTCCAAGGGAATTTACACAATTTGATTAATATTTTAATATTAAGATTTTAAGAGCAGTCATGCCTCAGCTAAATTTCATGGGCCATAACATGGCCACCAGACAAAGCTGGTGCTGACTAGGTGTTCCTCTAGATTTTCCTTTATTGACAAACAGCTCTTGGCCTCAAGAAAACATCAGTGACTTCAGAGAGTAAACATCTGATACCTGATCAAGAGTGGTGATGTTGTTTTTTAATGTTTCCACTGAAAGGATCTATTATGAGACTTATGTGGTTGCTGTTTCTACATGAAGCAGCTCTTTGACATGTGTGAATCTTGTCCCTGGGCACACTTGTTTGAGACAAATGTGTATCCCTTTCTCAAATTCAGTGAATTTATTCAAGTAGACAGATGTCTACATAAATCAGTCTTTCCCTCTCCTTTCCAGTTTCCCCCTCTTCGCTTCTCTCTGTTTCTCACATCCCCACCATTTATTCATCCCCCTTTCTCCAGCTGGACCTGAGAGCCAGAGTCCATGATCACGTGGTGGTGGGCAGAGGAGCTTGAGAGGAAAGTAACTATTTATTGGCAATGGCGTAACTTATAAACATAGAAAGAGAAGAGTGGAGAGAGCCAAAGAGAAAATCTGAAAGTTCTGTAGAAATAAGACCTCCATCCTGCTGCTTTCAAGTTCTCAAGTGACACAAAAAATGGCTAACTTGCTTAAGTTAGCTTAAGTAGGTTTCTATTTCTTATAACTAAAAGAATCATAATCATAACTTTTATTTTGGCAAAAGTTATTTTAGAAGGCATTTATTGGTTTCTTTAGCAAAAGTAATATTAGCTATAATTTGTATTCGGCAAGGAGTTAAACTTTTCAAAATGCTTTTCTAGCTGACGTGTTATGGTAGCTACATAAAAGAGAATGAGTGCTTTCCCCTTATTTGATAATTAAGAAATTATTTTTAAATTTGGTAAGACATTTGATAGGTAAGAAGTTGTCTTATTTTGGATGAGTCCAAAAAAGTCAATCAGCATGCTTAAAATCACAAAATTGGGAGGAATGCTGGAGCTAGGTCCTTGACCCCAAGTATTAATGGTTTTCCTGTCCTAGAGCTGACTCATAACACCTCACTAATTCTTCACATGACCTCAATTCAATGCTGTATTCACTGTTCAGTGACATTGCATTGGTAACTTGAAATCAGTCATCATGGGAATATTTATGCTATAGACATCAGAAAACATGACAATTCATATGACCTTTTAAAAAGCCAGTTCAACTTTTACCAGCATTTCTCTGCTTCTAATGAACAGTAAAGTATCTATTCTGGAGCCAAGTGTATTCATACGTCTTTAAAGGAGAGCTGAAAACTCTTAACTTATTCTTAAGTAGGACTTTTCAATTCTTTACCAAGATAGCTTCCATCTCTAAGCAGAGACCTCAGCAATGTGAGAAGTGTTAGAATATTCGTTCTTAGGATTAAAAGTATAAAAGATCTACCAGTATTATCTAGCTCAGCTCTGTTCTTTCATAGATGAGGGAACTGAGGGCAAGAAATGTGAAATGATTTGTTCAAGGTCTTAAAACTATAGGAAAGAAAAATTATGATTTGAACTCACAGCATCTTTTGTATGCTCTGGCTGAAATCCATGCTTGGAAGATCAGGGAGATCATACTTAGGACAATGAAAGGAGACCACAGACAGAAGGCTAGCATCCCAGTACACTTGTAAAAACCTCTCGTGTACTAGACTGAAAAAGGGATCATTGTAATTAATTACCGATACCTAATTAAAGTTGTAATTATGCTTGTCTCTTTGTTCAGTAAGGTATATGAACAAAGTGATATCTCTAATAATTAAAATAATCAATAAACTTACAAACTCAATTTCAGGACTAATTGTTTGTCTATTAAATACAAAGTCTTTTGCATAATGATAAACTGTTAATATTCATGGAGGAAAAAAATGTGAAAATGAAGGACAGCTCTGCCCTTTCCAATAAGATGAGGTCGTTATTATATGATTAAATAGACAGGGATAAGAAAGAAATTTCATTTTTTCTAAATAGTGAAGAAATGAATGTCTAATTTGATCTAAGAAGGACTGCTGAAATATGTTACAGGTTTATGCTTGATTTAAAATATAAACCACTTAGGAATAAAATTGGCTTGAACAATCTGTTGCTGACGTTATTACACATACATCTCATAAATCAATATAATGCAACCAATAAGCAAGACAACAGTTAACTGCTTTTTGTCAGTGTTTACTAAAATGATTGATGCACCGTTATCACAGAAAAAATCTAAACTTTCTTTGTTGGTGTTGGGGTGGGGTGTTTTGGAAATAGGCCTTCATCACTTGAATGTGATATGCTTAGTCAATCTACTTTATTTAGACAAAATCTAAACACATCTATAAATGGTAATTCAATATACTCATGCAATTACCATTGGTCTTTGGATGGGTAATTATGTGGTGTTCTCTCCTAATAAAAGTAAAATTAAGCATACTAATCACAATTAAATACCTATTTCCCTCTCCTTCTTCCTTATGCAGTATTATCTGTTTTATTTTAATACAGATTGCCAAGTTACAACTAGCTGACGTTTAGCTGCTTTTATCAAACTCAAATAGTTTGATAAAGTTTTCAGCGGCAGCATATTGAGAAACTCCTTATAACCTAACTTCTCTCGATTCTACCCTTTTAATGGTAAGCTCTGTGAAAATTGCAAAGGTTAAATAAATAAAATTAGCAAAGAACTTTCTTTATCCAGCACTCCATCCCTTGCTTTATCTCCCTTCCTCTCTAGGCAGAATTAAAAGACTCGTCAGTGGCACACCCTAGGACACTGATTCTCAAAGTGTGGTCCTGACCTGCAGGTTCAGCATCTCCTGGTGAGAACTGCACATTCTTGAGCTCCACCCCAAAGCTACTAAATCTGAAACTCTGGGGGCAGAGCAAGCAAGTCCTTATGAAAACCCTCATGTGTGATTCTGATGCTAACTGAAGTTTGAGAGCTACTTCCCTAAGGGAAAACATATTAAAGAGGACTGTGTTCAGAATATGAGGATTATTTTCTGCTTTTTTCACTCTCCAAGTGGTGTTGGAATTATTCAGATAGCACATAATGGACACATCTTGGCTTCTCTTTGGAGTGTTTCTTCTTGTGAGATTGATCATTCTGCATTTTATGTCTTTTTTTTTTCTTTTCATTTCAAGACCTGTTGATAAGCAAACTAGGTGTAAGTTCATATGTAAGGGGAAGAATACGCCAAGGTAAAAAGAGAGAGATATCCCATTGGACAGATATGGAGGAACAGAGAAAATGTGGGGAGAATAAAAACCAGGGAGCAAAAAGGAGATAAGAAAGTTCAAAAGTAACGGCTGCCTCCTCATTTCCTGGACCCAGCCCCATGGCCACACCCTCAGTCCCGTCATCATCTTTGCAGCAGTCTACTCCCCAGCAGTGGTACCATCCTTCTCTGGGTCATCTACTCTTGAAATGTTATAATCTTATTAAAATTAACCCTCTTATGGGTTAACCTTCCAATTGTAGTCATCCATCAAATTATCAAATTTTGCCATTTCCTCTGAAAGGCCTCTTACATTCACCCCTTCTACTCTGATGGCTCTGCCATTTATATCCACAGGTGTTTTTGTCCATCATGTGTAAGCTCTACACAAGCCCTCCTTCCTCCCTGGAGTGAGTGTCCCTCATTAACCTTCTAACTCATCGTGCAGACTGTTAGAAGACCATGTGATTATCATATGGGAATCTGGGTGGAGAGTATACAGGGAATCTTTATGCTAACTTTGCAACTTTTTCTTCTAAATGAAAAGTTAGAAGTTCCCGGTTTCCTTCATTTCACTGGCTGATTATTTCTCTATTTCTCTCTCCTCCTTGCTGCTCCTTTTCTCATAAACCTGATGTTCGCTTCTCAGTTCTCCATTAAACGTCACCCAATGCTTATTGGATTTCCTAGCATGGGCTGCAGGGTGGGTGCTAGACTCTTGTCAATTATTCTTTGTGCATCTGCTGTGTAGCAGTTTTGAGGGAGAATACAGGAGTCAAAACGTTTTCTCTGCCTTTAATTAGAAACTTCTTGGTTAGACCTTTGAGACCTCAATATATCCTTCCTACTTAACCAGCCTATTTCCCAGTACCTATCTGATGTTCCCAATTCATTTCTTTACTGGCCCACATAAATGCCATTCTCATTTCTGCCCATACACTTTCACCTGGATTGCCTGCTTGTTCAGGTGTCAGACATCCTCCAATGCCAAGAATGGGACTCTTTTCTGGTTAGGTCATGAGGACCACCTCATCCTCACTAATTCTCCATCTTCACCACACCTATTTGAGTACCCAGAGTCTGTATCACACAACAGCAAGTTTTTATTTTCTACTCTCCCGTCTCATCTCCATAAGGAGTTAGCAGGTCTTTGAAGTCAGGAGCTTCCCTGGTGGCTCAGATGGTAAAGAATCTGCCTGCAATGTGGGAGACCCAGGTTTGATCCCTGGGTCAGGAAGATCTCCTGGAGAAAAGGAATGGCTACCCACTCCAGTATACGTACCTGGAGAATCCCATGGATAGAGGAGCCTGGCAGGCTGCAGTCCATGGGGTCACAAAGAGTCAGACAAGACTGAAGTGGCTGATACTTTCACTTTCGCTTTGAAGTCAGCAACTGTTTCTCATGCTTTTGATCTTTTAAAGACTGGCACATAACTGACTCTGTAGTGTGTATTAGCAAGGGCCTGCTTTTTGATTAATATTTCAGCACACTCTATAAAATAAGATTTAACTTGGTTATCATTTATTGTGCATTCTATATTCAGAAAAAGATTAATAAACATGATTGCATATTTTCCCTTAACTTTTTCTCTTTAGGTACCTAATCTATTTGGAATCTCAATGATTTTTTAAAAATAGAATATCTTATTAAGGTATCTGAAAGCTATATGCAGGTACTATAAAATCCTTAAAAGGTGCAGAAAAATGAGCAGTATTGGCCAAAGAAAACATCAGTGATATTTCTTATATTATTTTTCTATGATTAACTCTTAATAACTTTTGTCATACCTTTTTTTGCACAAAATTATCTTAATAATTTTCTATTTAGAAGGAAACATTATTAAGTGGAAATTAAATGCTAGGTAGGTAAAATTATTTTTTTTTAAAGTATGTCAGGATATAGCAAAAAGGACATTAAATAATCACATGTTTAATGTGGTTGAACTTTTATATTTTTTAGAACTATATTTTGCCTAGGAAATTATACAAATAAGAGCATAATTGAGTCATTTTTTTAAAGGGAGGGCAGGAAATAAATAATATAGCCAATGTAAAGTGTTTTGTGTTTTACGCTCTAGTTCATATCAAACAAAGAACTTTAAAGCATCTGACTATGTCAGTTTTTGTTATGAGAGAGCACTTTTCTATTGGTTATCAGCCATTAGGTAATCTTTCACATGTAGTAGCTTAATTGAAAAGGCAACAATCAAGAAAATTAAAAAGAGAGGGGAGAAATAAAATGTAAAAAAAAAGAGAGAGAGAGAGAGATTGTATATAACTCAAAAAGAAAAAAAAAAGGATTTAAAATCAAATATTCTGAAATAGAGAAGAGAAATTAAAAATATGCTCCTGATGGATTCAGTTCACAGACAGCACAATACTGTTGCCAAGGTTGGACCTGTGATTTGTTTGTGGGAAAATTAAGCATCATGAAACAGGTAGAAAACAGAGGTTCGTGAAGTTATGTGATACATCCAAGGTCACACATCAGTGTGTGGCCGTACCAAGAATGGAACTTCTGAGCCCAGCACTCTTCTAATTGATTCTGTCTGCTGGCTCAGCTATAAACAATCCATCTGCCAGTGCGGCAGACCCATGTTTGATGCTGGATCTAGAAGATCCCCTGAGGAAGAAAATGACAACCCAGTAGTCTTGCCTGGGAAATCCCACGGACAGAGGGAGACTGGTGGGCTACAGTCCATGGGGTTGCAAAGAGTTGGAGGCAACTGAGCTACTAAACAACAATTAGTCCTGTTAGATGACTTCTGCTAAACATTGCTTTACTGCTGCAGACTGTCTTAATGCTTAAATTCCTCTGAGATTCTTACCAATGTATATATTTGTCAGAAGAACTATGAATTAGAGAGTGTCCCATCACTTTTTCTCTAAAACACACTCAGCTGTAAATGCATTGCCTAGACTTGAAACATCACCTGTGCCATTTAATAATCAGAGATAAAATTGGTTTGATTTTTTTTGGTAAACAGTTAACTTCAGTACCTCTTCTTGTCCCAAGTCAAGTCAAAGTTCTCATTTCCTGTCAAAAGCATAGAAGCCTCTGCAACTCTGAGCCCTAGAATATCCATATCAAAACGAATCAACAGGAGAAGTCATATGGACTGTCCCTCGTTGTATTGATTAATAAATGAGGCTGAATACTTTAACAGCATAAACAAAAATCAATAGCGGAGCTGTTCCTGGAACTCAATCCCATCATTCTTTCCGTGACACCGTGTAATTCTCATTCCATTTAGCAAACATTGCTTCAGAGAAGTCTCAAGTAATACAAAAGGCAAATCACTCATTTATAGGGAGTAAACAAAATGGTATGTTTTGAAACACTTAAGAAATGATGACATCTTTTCAATGTCTTTTGACTCATAGTATGATTTTTAAACCACAAATAGTTTGAAGGACAATAAAACTATACATTTTGTGTGCTAAGTCACTTCAGTCGTGTCTGACTCTTTGCAGTCCTACGGACTGTAACCCACCAGGTTCCTCTATCCATGGGAGTTCTCCAGGCAAGAATAGTGAAGTGGGTTGCCGTGCCCTCCTCCGTGGGTTCTGCCTGAGCCAGGGATAGAATCTGTGTCTCCTGTGTCACCTGGGAAATCCCTGCATTGTCTATGAGAAAGCAATAAGTAGCTCCTGTAGTGTTATAGAACATCAACTTGTATGTTGCTTTATTTTTCAAATATTGGGAAAGTGCTAGTTACAAGGGACTGCATTTTTTCATAGCTGTAAGTGTTAGCATGCTGCTGCTGCTAAGTCACGTCAGTCGTGTCCGACTCTGTGCGACCCCATAGATGGTGGCCCACCAGGCTCCGGTCCCTGGGATTCTCCAGGCAGGAATAATGGAGTGGGTGCCCATTTCCTTCTCCAGTATATGAAAGTGAAAAGTGAAAGTGAAGTCGCTCGGTCGTGACCCCATGGACTGTAGCTTACCAGGTTCCTCCGTCCATGGTAATTTCCAGGCAAGAGTACTGGAGTGGGTTGCCATTGCCTTCTCCGAAGTATTAGCATACATAACTAATTAAATTAAAATTGTCCAAAATGATAATGGCAGGAAAAATTATGGCATCAAATGCAAAAGCTGAAAAGATAAACAAAAACTAAATTCACCATTAAGGTCATATATATATAATTTTTTATATCTGCTTACGAATACATACCTTTAAAAATAGCTGCTATTTACTTTTTAAAATACCATTGTTTGGATTTTATGATAAAAGGCTAGATTTTCAAAATTCCATTTTTCAACCCATTTTAGAGCTTTGTTCTTCCAGTATGTCCAGTCTTAAAACTTAAATAGTAAACATTTGCCTGATTGAATTCTATTTTGTATTTTGTTGAAATGCTTTATGCTAATTCCACATATTAAAGTGTATTTGGAGGGGGAAAAGAAAAAAAAACAAAAACAAAAACAACTCTGATTTAAGAAAACATACCTGACATGAGAAGAGCTGAGGAACTATGTTTGCTATTGTCTATGTATCTTTTATGTTTCATAGGAATTTTTAAAGCCAGTATTAGCTAGATTTATATGCTGAGTTCTGACAAAACTGCTATCAATGTGATAGTCACAAGAATTTTTTAATATATACTGAAAAGTTTCTTATTGCAAGGGTACTGATTTACTTTTTAATCTTTTTAATTTACTTTTGAATTATTTGTATCTGTCATATTGGATGCATCTAAGAGGCCTATAATAAATGTTTAGCTAAAGACTCAGAAAATGATTGCCCAGAAATCAGAAAGTAAGCCTCTTGACTTATACCTATATCACACTAGCCTCTGCTAGTGGTTAGAATGGACTGAGGGCAAACCGCTTATTAGAATTGCCAGAGCCTGAGCCCCACCCACAGGGAGTTGTCTTCACTGTTCTGGGCTGAATTCTAAGAAGTGGTGTTAGTATGTAAATCTCAGGTGATGGATAAGAGGAGCAGCTTGGTCTGGGAACCACTGATGTATTTGCAAGTTTCACATATGTTTCTCACATCCAAAGGTAAATTAATCTTAGTTCTAAGCTAGTCAATTGTATAAAAATATTCTGCTTCAGTGTCTTCATTCTCCAAATGAGGAAACTGAATAACAGACAGCTTAAATTGCTTGTCTAATAGCAAACATCTCCTAAGTGTCAAAGTTGAGACTGAAATTCAGGACTGATGTTAATCCAGGGCTCATTTCCCCATATGACACTGTACCATTTCTCTCACGACCTTGGTAATGGTTTATGCGAAAAAAATGAAAGCCGCTTCACATAGTTAAGTGCCTGTCCAGATAGCTTAAATCCAAGTATGACTTTAACAGTTGAGGACAAAGATGTAGCATTTTATTATTTTCTGTGTCTGGTGCAAAACATAGTCCTCCCAAGTATTTGCAGCTTGTATAATGCAATTAGATGACTGTAATGGAAAATAAAATTCTTAATATATGTGATGTACAGCTCTGGACACTCACATAAAACTAATAGAGAGCTAGTTTGATTTTTTAATTAACTGGTTGTCATGGAGGACAGGCAAGATGACAGATGTCTGAATATTTGGCCTTACTTAACTGTGACATAATGTTAAAATGTTCTGGAGATAATTGTTGTTTGGCATCCCTAACATTGAAAAGGACAGCCAATCCCTGTAATAGTTTCCTACAATGACTATGCTTCAGTTAATGATGAGACAAAAGAAGAAGAAAATTACTGGTCAACCCAATCTTCTTCAGCCATTAAATAACTTTCAAGTTAAAAAAAAAAGAAAAGGCAGTTTAATATTTGTCTTCTCTTCATTCAGGCTGCTGGTATCATAGAAATGTCTGCACAGACCAGACTTTCTGACTTAGGCCCCTGCTTTATAATAACATATATCTATTCAAGTAATTGTTTTAGTTTTTTTAATACCCACTTTATCAAATAGACGTTATATGTATGCTGCTGCTGCTAAGTCACTTCAGTCGTGTCCGACTCTGTGCAACCCCATCGATGGCAGCCCACCAGGCTCCTCCGTCCTATGTATATAAATGGAAGCAAAAGTACTTTTAGTTTATTAAAATTGAGAGGCAAGATATTGTAAATTGATTTGATGTGGCACTCTAGAGAAAATTAGCTTTAACCGTTTTGGTTGCCTTTATTTGTCCAGTATAATTGAATCTGAAAAATAATTGTTAACTAAGTGTTAACTTTAAATCATATCTTTCTGTTTGTGTTCTTTAAAAATATATTCACTGTGTAGCAATTCTTAGGATTTAATTTAATCTATGAAAAAGTGCTGGGTCTCCAATCACATCCCTCACTGTAAATGAAGCTAGATTGGTACCTGAATCTAGAGGATTGGTGAAAGAGTCTAGCAGAAATAAACATAGTTTCAATCTCAATGTGAAGTTATTGTAGAGAATAAGAAAATGCATAAAATGGAGTCCTTTAAGAAGTTTGTGAAGCACAATGGTCCTACAGGAAAGACATTTCATCTTTTCTAGATCAATGTTAAAAGTTGGTACAACTCTGTGAACCATTTGGAGCTGTAGATATTGACTTATTTTCTCCAGACTTGTCCTACTTCTAAAACACTGACATAGCTATGGTATCAAACCAGTGTAAGTATTCTAATGCACTTCTTTAAAGTTTTTATATATTTCTCTATGTCACTGGTGATCATGATAATATTTTAATGGTGATAAAAAGACAGAAGCTGTAAACTTCTACCAGACAGGATACGGTCAAGATGATACAGCTTAAAAGGATGAAAGGATTGTTTAGCCTACTTCACATTTATCCAAACAAGTAAGTAATTTTTGACTGGTTTGCTATCTAAAATAGTTCTATAACTGTAATGCTTATACAGTTCTATAAAATGAACGCTAATTGTTTCAGGCATATAAAAAACAAAAGATTCTTAAATATTGCTCAGTTATTCCTAAAAATTTCTTCTTTGGCCCTCACCAAGATTGGTTTTTTTTTTTTTTTTCCAAAGTATGAGTCAATTTGGTTGGAAATCTGTTCCTTAACAGCCTAAGAGCAAAGTATGCGTTTTTTTAGTGATAGATCCAAATGATCTTTTTGCTATCTGGTTCAAGGGTAGGGACCAAGAGTTTTCCCTGCTGTAACTCCAGGTTTTCTTTAAAAGGGTTAGGGTTACGATTACGTAGCCATGATGACTGCACACTGTACTGAAGCAATCTGGTTGGAAACTATTTCATGTTCTAATTTTTCTGATTTACTGTGATGTAAAATGGAAAAGAGAGCACTATCTTCTCTTCCTATGTGAAAAAAAAAAAGTTCCATTTTAGGCCTATTCTTGGATCACTTTCCACATCTATATTAAGATATTAGATTATGTCATTGCCTATGATCCTGCAAACACTAATAGTTCTATGATTCTTTCATACATGACAAAATAAGGATATGGAAGAATGAGTGTCTCAGTTGATAGACAACCTCCCCCTACATATACACACAATAGTGACACAATTAATATTAAAACTGTTTTTCTTAATACCTGAATCAAGTACATATTACCATACTGTGTAGCCTCTTCTTGAATCACTGCCAACCCAATGAAGTTGGAGAGTTGTCCTGTAGGGTTAAGTAACAAGGTTTTGTACTTGGCCTTGCTCTATCTGACAGCTTTACCAACATTATAACTAAAGATATAGCATGCATGTCAAGTTGATGAATGTCTAAACAGTGTAGCAATTCCTAATAGCATGTATGAAAAAACAAAGAGTTTAAAAGTCTTGAAATTAAAGGCTGATGAGGTGAGTTCAGTAAATGAACTTCTGTTTTGGTCAGTGGTTAGTATAATTTGCATATACACAATGGAAAAGATTGGTTCAATTCAGTCGCTCAGTCAAGTCAGACTCTGCGACCCCGTTTACTGCAGCATGCCAGGCTTCCCTGTCCATCACTAATTCCCAGAGCTTACTCAAACTCATCTCCATTGATTCCCTGATACCATCCAACCATCTCATCCTCTGTCATCCCCTTCTCCTCCCACCCTCAGTCTTTTCCAGCATCAGGGTCTTTTCCAATGAGTCAGTTCTTCACATGGGGTGGCCAAGGTATTGGAGTTTCAGCATCAGTCCTTCCAATGAATATGTAGGACTGATTTCCTTTGAAATGGGCTGGTTGGATCTCCTTGCAGTCCAAGGGACTCTCAAGAGTCTTCTCCAACACTACAGTTCAAAAGCATCAATTCTTTGGTGCTCAGCTTTCTTCACAGTCCAACTCTCACAACCATACATGACCACTGGAAACACATAGCTTTGACTAGACAGACCTTTGTTGGCAAAGTAATATCTCTGTTTTTTAATATGCTGTCTAGGTTGGTCATGGCTTTTCTTCCAAGGAGCAGGCATCTTTTAATTTCTTGACTGATGTCACCATCTACAGTGATTTCAGAGCCCAAGAAAGTAAAGTCTCTCATTGTTTCTATTGTTTTCCATCTATTTGCCATGAAATGATGGGACCAGAGGCCATGATCTTAATTTTCTGAATGTTGAGTTTTAAGCCAACTTTTTCCCTCTCCTCTTTCACTTTCATCAAGAAGCTCTTTAGTTCTTATTCACTTTATGCCAGAAGGGTGGTGTTATCTACATTTCTGAGGTTGTTGATATTTTGATATCAATCTTGATTCCAGCTTGTGTGTCATCTAGCCTGGCATTTCACATGATGTATTCTGCATGTAAGTTAAAAAAATAGGGTAACAATATACAGCACTGACGTACTCCTTTCCCAATTTGGAGCCAGTCTATTGTTCCATGTCAAGTTCTAACTGTTTCTTCTTGACCTGAATACAGACTTCTTAGGAGACAGGTCAGGTTTTCTGGTACTCCCATCTCTTTAAGAATTTTCCATAATTTGTTGTGATTCACACAGTCAAAGGCTTTGGTGTAGTCAATAAAGCAAAAGTAGATGTTTTTCTGAAACTGTCTTGCTTTTTTGATGATCCAAGGGATATTGGCAATTTGATCTGTGTTTCCTCTGCCTTCTTTAAACCCAGCTTGATCATCTGGAAGTTCACATTTCATGTACTGTTGAAGCTTGGCTTGCAGAATTTTGAGCATTACTTTGCTAGCGTGTGAGATGAGTGCAATTGTGCGGTAGTCTGAGCATTCTTTGGCATTGCCTTTCTTTGGGATTAGAAAGAAAACTGACCTTTTCCAGTCCTGTGGCCACTGCTGAGTTTTCCAAATTTGCCAGCATATTTAATACAGCACTTTCACAGCATCATCTTTTAGCATTTGGAATTGCTCAACTGGAGTTCTATTACCTCCACTAGCTTTGTTCATAGTGATGCTTCCTAAGGCCCACTTGACTTTGCATTCCGGGATGTCTGGCTCTAGGTTAGTGATCACGCAACTCTGGTTGTCTGGGTCATGAAGATCTTTTTTGTACAGTTCTTCTTTGTACTCTTGTCACCTCTTCTTAATATCTTCTGCTTCTGTTAGGTCCATACCATTTCTGTCTTTTATTGTGCCCATCTTTGCATGAAATATTCCCTTGGTATCTCTAATTTTCTTGAAGAGATCTCTAGTCTTTCCCATTCTGTTGTTTTCCTCTGTTTCTTTGCATTGATCACTGACGAAGGCTTTCTTATCTCTCCTTGCTATTCTTTGAAACTGCATTCAAATGGGTATTTTCTCTTTTGCTTTTCACTTCTCTTCTTTTCTCAGCTATTTGTAAGGACTTTTGCCTTTTTGCATTTCCTTTTCTTGGGGATGGTCTTGATCACTGCGTCTTATACAGTGTCACGATCCTCCATCCATATTTCTTCAGGCACTCTGTCTATCAGATCTAATCCCTTGAATCTATTTGTCACTTCCACTTGATTTAGATCATACCTGAATGGTCTAGTAGTTTTCCCTACTTTCTTCAATTTAAGTTTGAATTTGGCAATAAGGAGTTCATGATCTGAGCCATAGTCAGCTCCCGGTCTTTTTTTTTTTTTTTTTTTTTCTGACTGTATAGTGCTTCTCCATCTTTGGCTGCAAAGAATATAAACAGTATCCAATGTATAGAGTTGTCTCCTATGTTGTTGGAACAGGGTGTTTGCTACGACCAGTGCGTTCTCTCAGCAAAATTCTGTTAGCCTTTGACTTGCTTCATTTTATATTCCAAGGCCAAATTTGCCTGTTGCTCCAGGTTTCTCTTGGCTTCCTACTTTTGCATTCCAGTCCCCTATAATGAAAAGGACAACTTTTTTGAGAGTTATTTCTAGACAGTCTTGTAGGTCTTCATAGAACCGTTCGACTTTGGCTTCTTCCGCATTACTGGTTGGGATATAGACTTGGATTACTGTGTTATTGAATGGTTTGCCTTGGAAATGAACAGAGATCATCCTGTCATTTTTGAGATTACATCCAAGTACTGCATTTTGGACTTTTGTTGACTATAATGGCTACCCATTTCTTCTAAGGGATTCTTGCCAACAGTACTAGATATAATGGTCATCTGAGTTAAATTCACCCATTCCAGTCGTTTTTAGTTCCCTGATTCCTAAAATGTCGATGTTCATATCTCCTGTTTGACCCCTTCCAATTTTCCTTGATTCATGGACCTAACATTCTAGGTTTCTATGCAATATTGCTCTTTACAGCATAGGACTTTACTTCCATCACCAGTCACATCCACAACTGGGCATTGTTTCTGTTTTGGCTCCATCTCTTCATTCTTTCTGGAGTTAGTTCTCCACTGATCTCCTTAGCATAATAGGCACCTACTGACCTGGGGATTTCATCTTTCAGTGTCCTATCTTTTTGCCTTTTCATGCTATTCATGGGGTTCTCAAGGCAAGAATACTGAAGTGGTTTGCCATTCCCTTCTCCAGTGGGCCACATTTTGTCAGCACTCTCCACAATGACCTGTGCTTTTGGGGTGGCCCTACATGGCATGGCTCATAGTTTCATTGTTAGACAAGGCTGTGGTCCATATGATCAGTTTGGTTAGTTTTCTATGATTGTGGGTTTCATTCTGTCTGCCCTCTGATGGATAAGGATAAGGGGGTTATGGAAGCTTCCTGATGGGAGAGAGTGACTGAGGGGGAAACTGGGTCTTCTTCTGATGGGCTGGACCATGCTCAGTAAATCTTTAATCCAGTTTTCTGTTGATGTTCCCTCCTTCTTATTTAACCTGAGGCCAAACTATGATGGAGGTAATGAGATAATATTGGCCTCGTTCTAAAGGTCCCATGCTGCATTCAGTGCTCCAACCCTGCAGCAGGCCATCTTCAACCCATGCCTCTGTCAGAGACTCCTGTACACTTATGGGCAAGTCTGAGTCAGTCTCTTTTGGGGTCACAGGTCCTTTCTCCTGGGTCCTGTTGCACACAAGGTTCTGTCTGTGCCCTCCAAGAGTCTGTTCCCCCAGTTCTGTGTGAGTTCTGGCGGCTCTGTGATGGGGTTAATGGCAACTTCCCCCAAGAGAGCTTATGCCATACCCAAGTCTGCTGCATCCAGAGCCCCTGCCCCTGTGGCAGGCCACTGCTGACCCATATCTTCGCAGGAGACAGTCACAGTACTTCCTCAGTCTCTGTGGGATCTCTTGGTCCTGCGAGCACAAGGTTTGTTTGAGCCCTGTGACCATCTCTGGCAGGTGAGGGGTTGGTTCTAAATGTGATTTCACCCTTCCTGCTGTCTTTCTGGGGCTTCTCCTTTGCCCTTGGATGTGGGGTATCTTTTTTTTGGTTAACAGCATTTTCATTGATACAGGTTTACTAGTCATCAACAGGTTAGGGAGGATATTTGAAAACTATCTTAGGCTACAAAGGAAATATAACATCTATGTGCAGATTCGTGGCTTTATAAAAAAAAGGAATGACTCTCAAATGTTTGTTCCCTCACTACCCACTCGACAGATCCTGCTTATATGTTACTGATTTTCTTCTTTATATGACACCGGAGCGAAAAGAAACTGCCACCAAGTTAGTGACATTTCTGTACTTCTAGTTCAGTCAAATCTTTACCATTTGAGATCTCATTGATGATGAATACACTGCCTGTTGTGAAGAGTGGATACAAACCACACAGAAAGACCTGTTGATTTAAAAGATATTCACAACTTGGAAGTTGAGAGTTATGTTTTATTCGGTGGGAATGTTCAGGACTTCAGGCAGGGGAGACATCATCCCAAGTGACCCTGAGAGAACTGTTGCTAGGAGGTAAGAGGAGGAGCCAGGTTATATAGATTTTTACAACAAAGGACAGGTAGTCTGTACATTAAAAGATTGTTCCCTAAAGAAAACCAGATAACCCACATTAAAGAATTTAGTGCTTTTCTATGTACAGGAAGATGCAAGAGTCTGGGCTCACTGAAGTAATTCCTTTCATATGTACCTCAACTATCTGGGGCCGGTTTCGTGTGTCATATCCTGAGCTTCCTTTTCTCAAGGCTCACCGTGAGGAGTGGCTACAATCTAGGTGGCAGGTGTTCTTCTGCTCACTGAGTTCCCTCAGAGTTCACTCCAATTCCTGATGGCTGTGCAGTCCTTGTTTACTGTTATGACAGGAAGTATTCCATTTCTCAGGCCACACCTAGGCTCCAGATCCACTTCTTATTTCATCCATGCGCAGGGACCAGAGCAAAGCAGAAGTGTGGTGAAGAGGGCAACTGGCACAGAGACAGGCTGGAAACTGTCCTTCAAACACAGTTCAAAGAATGAGGATGCTTTATCCCAGAGAAGAGGCTTACAGGGACTTGAAATATCTTCGCATAAATTGTATGTTATAAGAATGGGTGCCCTTCCCAAATCATGTGACAATTTATGTTAGCAGTTGTTCTGGATTAAGAATAGTGAGCATCTCATATATGTGTTCCTCATGTCACACAGCTAAACAGTCCTAACAATGTAGAAAAATAATATTTTGCAAACAGATTTCTTTTTCTTTCTTTAGTTCATATTACTACTTCAATTATTATCCTCAGTGGGCTGCTGCTGCTAAGTCGCTTCAGTCGTCTCCGACTCTGTGCGACGCCATAGACAGCAGCCCACCAGGCTCCCTTGTCCCTGGGATTCTCCAGGCAAGAACACTGGAGTGGGTTGCCATTTCCTTCTCTAGTGCATGAAAGTGAAAAGTGAAAGTGAAGTCGCTCAGTCGTGTCTGACTCTTCGCAACCTCATGGACTGCAGCCCTCCAGGCTCCTCCATCCATGGGATTTCCAGGCAAGAGTACTGGAGTCGGGTGCCATTGCCGTCTCCGCAAATGGCAGGTACTTTAGTGGGCAGATACTACTCAAATTTAGTTGATACTTTTGCTGTTGATATGTCTGTGATGGGTCATAATATAGTTAAATGGAACACAAAAACTTAATTGAAAGGAATATTATAGATAATCTACTTGAAATACAGATGGTCTCCTCCTTTCCTTCTGAAATAACCTGCTTTGATAGAGAACAAGTAAACAACTTTCTCTAAACTAAACTCCACCCATATTTGAACTGAGTTTCTTTTGTTTTCATTATTATGATTATGCAGTGTGTTACAGCATCTTGGTCTACTGTTATTAGTGAATATGTCCTCATGGGAATCTGTTAACTATTGGTGATTATATAAGAGGTTTTTCATTGCTGTGTTAATAGCTTGCCCTTTTCCTATATAACTGGTCCTCCTTGGTGTCTGTCCCTTCCTAGGGTAAACACTTGATCAGACTGTATAGGGGAATTCTACTTCTTAGAGAAGTTGCAACAAGAAAAGAAATTTAGATAGAAGCAAGCAAAATTATTCATTTGAATCATTTTATTATGTTGCTACAATGAATATCTGTGTAACAAGTTTTGTCATAGGAAATTATATTAAAGAAATTGTGGTTAGGCTTATGCTTTTCCAAGTTAAGTTCAAATTATTTTCTTTTTCCTAACTTTTACAATATTCTTAAAATTTCACAAATATAAACAAGCTGGGGATCAGTAATAAATCAATGAATGATTGCAGGAAAAAATGACCTTATGATTTTTAACCTCTGGAATCTACGTACAATTTCAATTTTGGTTTCTTCTATATCAAAGAGAGGTTGTTTTGTTTTGCTTTTGTTTCTTAATTAGCACAACAGGGGGGTTTAGCTGCTGCTTTTATTAAAGTGAATGGCTTGCATTTACTCTTGATAAACTATTCTGTGCTGTCTGATTTACAGGGTTTTTTTTTTCTTGTTTGTTTTTTTAGTTCTGTGTATACCTGTATTTGCTCTTTTCCAAATTATTTTCCCATTTAGGTTATTACAGAATGTTGAGCAGAGTTCCCTGTGCTATACAATAGGTCCCTGTTAGTTATCTGTTTTAAATATTCCAGTATGTAAATGCAAAGAAATAGAGGAAAACAATAGAATGGGAGAGACTAGAGATCTCTTCAAGAAAATTAGAGACACCAAAGGAACATTTCATGCAAAGATTGGCTCGATAAAGTACAGAAATGGTACAGACCTAATAGAAGCAGAAGATATTAAGAAGAGGTGGCAAGAATACACAGAAGAACTATCCAAAAAAGATCTTCATGACCAAGATAATCATGATGGTTTGATCACTCCCCTAGAGCCAGACATCCTGGAATGTGAAGTCAAGTGGGCCTTAGAAAGCATCACTATGAACAAAGCTAGTGGAGGTGATAGAATTCCAGTTGAGCTATTCCAAATCCTGAAAGATGATGCTGTGAAAGTGCTGTACACTCAATATGCCAGCACATTTGGAAAACTCACCAGTGGCCACAGGACCAGAAAAGGTCAGTTTTCATTCCGATTCCAAAGAAAAGCAATGCCAAAGAATGCTCAAACTACCACACAGTTGCATTCATCTCACGTGCTAGTAAAATAATGCTCAAAATTCTCCAAGCCAGGCTTCAGCAATACGTGAACCGTGAACTTCCAGATGTTCAAGCGGGTTTTAGAAAAGGCAGAGGAACCAGAGATCAAATTGCCAACATCCACTGAGTCATTGAAAAAGCAAGAGAGTTCCAAAAAAACATCTATTTCTACTTTATTGACTATGCCAAAGCCTTTGACTGTGTGGATCACAATAAACTGTGGAAAATTCTGAAAGAGATGGGAATACCAGACCACTTGACCTGCCTCTTGAGAAACTTGTATGCAGGTCAGGAAGCAACAGTTAGAACGGGACATGGAACAACAGACTGGTTTCAAATAGGAAAAGGAGTACGTCAAGGCTGTATCTTGTCACCCTGCTTATTTAACTTCTATGCAGAGTACATCATGAGAAATGCTGGACTGGAGGAAGCACAAGCTGAAATCAAGATTGCCGAGAGAAATGTCAACAGTCTTAGATATGCAGATGACACCAGCATTATGGCAGAAAGTAAAGAGAANCTTGTCACCCTGCTTATTTAACTTCTATGCAGAGTACATCATGAGAAATGCTGGACTGGAGGAAGCACAAGCTGAAATCAAGATTGCCGAGAGAAATGTCAACAGTCTTAGATATGCAGATGACACCAGCATTATGGCAGAAAGTAAAGAGAAACTAAAAAACTTCTTGATGACAGTGAAAGAGGAGAGTGAAAAAGTTGGCTTAAAGCTCAACATTCAGAAAACGAAGATCATGGCATCTGGTCCCATCACTTTATGCGAAATAAATGTAGAAACAGTGTCAGACTTTATTTTTCTGGGCTCCAAAATCACTGCAGATGGTGATTGCAGCCATGAAATCAAAAGATACTTATACCTTGGAAGAAAAGTTGTGACCAACCTAGAGAGCATATTCAAAAGTAGAGACATTACTTTGCCAACAAAGGTCCGTCTAGTCAAGGCTATGGTTTTTCCAGTGGTCATGTATGGATGCGAGAGTTGGACTATGAAGAAGGCTGAGCACCAAAGAATTGATGCCTTTGAACTGTGGTGTTGGAGAAGACTCTTCAGAGTCCCTTGGGCTGCAAGGAGATCCAACCAGTCCATTCTGAAGGAGATCAGCCCTGGGATTTCTTTGGAAGGAATGATGCTAAAGCTGAAACTCCAGTACTTTGGCCACCTCATGTGAAGAGTTGACTCATTGGAAAAGACTCTGATGCTGGGAGGGATTGGGGGCAAGAGGAGAAGAGGACAATAGAGGATGAGATGACTAGATGGCTGAGTTTGAGTGAACTCCGGGAGTTGGTGATGGACAGGGAGGCCTGGCGTGCTGCGATTCATGGGGTCGCAAAGCGTCGGACATGACTGAGCGATGATCATGTTTATTTTAAAATATATTTGTGCATATGCTATCGCTAATAAGACACAATAATTGACAACAGTGGCATAATTTCCATTAAAAGGTAGAAGTAGATATAAACATTTGTTTGTATGTGTAGGCTGTGCATGTGAGCCCACAGGATAGTCTTTCTTTGTTTTCTAAATGACCAAGCAGTCTTCACCAAAGCCAGTTAAAACAAAAAAGGACTTACAGCTATTGAAGTCTTCTTTTTCAGCTCAAATCATATTAAACAACTAAACTAATTCATTTTAATTATAGCTATAGTTTGTCCTCTTTTGTACATAATCCTAAATATTTTGTGCTTGCTCTAAGTTTGTTTAAAATGCAGGTATAAAAATGTAATTGGCTGTCATTTAAATTAAGACAAGACAAATGGTTTGTTTTGGAAAGTGTAGTCTTCCAGTAATTTAAACTAATCTTCTTTAACCTCAGTTTATCTCCTACTTTAAAACCTCCAGTGGTTTTATATGTGCTGTCTACTATAAACCTCTGATGTCTTCCACACAAGAAGAATGAATTTGATGTTCTAAACCTAGACTTGGGGCCCTTCCACAGAAATCTCATCTTATTTGTCTAAAATTTTCTCTTTTCTCCAATACCAAACACTGGTGTCCAGAATGGCTTCCTGGGTATTCCTCACCCATGCATTCTTTCATCAATCTCACATCTAAAAATGCCTTTTTCTTATACCCTGCCTACAAATTCTACTCATAGGTCAAGACAAATTCAAGTCCTATCTTTCCCATGAACATTTAGTCTAGTTAAGCCACACTCAATTCCTAGTCCAGCCTCCTATGGCTATAACTCCCTGTGGCTAGAGTCAGGAGGTCTTTGCGATGCATAGATCTTATCTTCCCAGCAGGGCCCCCTGAGAACACTGGTGATCATCACAGACAAGTTTTATATTCATTCTAGGATATTTACATAGGCATGGAACAAATGCTGCATTTATGTAACTTTGGAAGGCTTTACACGTGAAAGTGTCTAATAAAGCAGAGCATCTGAGCATATGACAGTGTTCCTGTCTACAAGAGTATTTTCCTATCAGTCAGAATTTTTAGTATCTTATAAAAAGCATCAGTCAAAAAAGTATGATAATTTCTTTACTTATTCAAGATATTTTAAATAGTAGGAGCCTTACACTCTTATTCTTAGCTTGAACCATACAAAAATGCAAATATTATAATTCAAATATGGTTGAACATCAGCTAGTTCATATGGTTCAACTGAATATTTGCCAAGACCCATGGATGTAGTAGTAAGTGCTGTGTGTGTGAGTGTTTAGTTGCTCAATTGGGTGTTCAACTCTGTGACCCTATAGATTGTAGTCTGACAGGCTCCTCTGTCCATGGGTATTGTGCAAGCAAGAATACTGGTGTGGGTTGCCATGCCCTCCTCCAAGGGATCTTTCTCACCTAGGAATTGAACCTGCATTGCAGGTGTGTTGAGTCTCATGCATTGCAAGCAAATTCTTTACTGTCTGAGCCACCAGAGAAGCCCCAGGAGGAAGTAATAGAAGTTGTCTTTATGCAGTTTAAAATCTCATCAACTAAAAGAATTACCCTTGATATTTCTAACCCACTGAGAATGTCAGTTCTTGTTTGGATCATATTATGACTGGCTTTATTTGCACATAGGTCCTTGCAACAGTTTCTTAGTGTAGTTCCCAGTGATGTTTGATGAGTGAATAAGTCTTTTTAATCCATCCAAAAAGATTGAGATGTACCTTAGCTACTCTTACCAGTCCATTTAAATTTTATCATATGTCCATTTCCATCATTCCCATAAGCCTGTTAATGCATCTTATGTTGCCTCCTAAATTAATAAGCTTAGTTTTTAAAAAATTTTCTGCATGCAGTTATTCAACTTCCTTTTGTTGACCCCTTTCTAGTTCTCCCTAATGAGACCAAATGCTATTATCTCATAGCTAGTGTAAGAATAATTGCTTCTCATATTCATGCACTTTTTGATTATTAAGACTTAATTCAGTTTTATTCTTAGCCTTTTAATTTTTCAGACTCTAAGAGGTTGACCTCTTAATGTTTATCCTTACAAAAAATCCATACTGCCTTCCTCAGTGACTTGCTTTGCCTAAACAGTTTCCAATTCCACCCTGCTTTGCCAGAAATAGAGTGGCATAATGAGTGGAATAAGACAAAGTGTTCCCTGTGCCCTGATCTTAACTGATGCCTCACAGGTCTCTTAAAAGTTAGGGAGGTGTTTTCTCTGTTGCCCTCCTGATGATAACCAGCATATCTGTGGCCTTTTTGACTCAGAACAGCACAAAGGACTTCTGGCACCAGAAAGTAGAACACAGTGACCCTATGCCTTAACTGTGAAATCAGAGCCCATAGTTTAAAAACTAGAGATGGGGTTTGTTTATTTCTGAGTGCTCATCTTGAATAGGCTTATATTAAAAATCATCTTGTGTATTAGTGGATTTTCACAAAACTTGGCAAATCTCTATCACGTTTTTAATTTGTTCCTTTTCACAGCCCTATGGGTAATTGAGGTGATTTTCTTATGATCATACTTGTAGAAAAGAAATTAAGGATTTCAGGAGGTTTTGCTCATAATTCTTTAAGAAATCCATCAGACACTAAGGATAGAATCTAAGCCCTGACCCATGGTTCATTTGACTATGCTAAGTAGTGTTTTGGCATGTCACAAACTAGGAAAGTTGGATGCTATCAAGAACTACCTTAGGAAAAAAAAAAAAGTCTAAATCCTGGCCAATAAGACACTGTTATTGAATCTGTTGTGACTGTTCTTCCTATTATCTTTCATACTCTCTTCTGGATCAGTGGTTTCTTGGTGTTTTTAACCTTCTGCTCCCTCCTATTTAACTGAGATTATCAGCTGATTCCTTTAGATTGCGTTACTACTCATAATGAACTACCTCAAAAGCATTTTGGCATTCCACTTTATGTTTATTGGTGTTTGAATTATCTCCTCTGGTTTCCCTTCAGGTATACTGGCCTTAGATGGATTTTTAACACTGTTTTGAAACTCAGTGTACAATCTGAGACAAACCTCTAAAGAGTAGTCCTTTGATTCATGTAACACTAGAAGAGTTTGTTGGCTTAGCCGAATCTTGTATAATTCTCAGGTGTTTGTGTGTGAAAACCCAAAAGAACACCTTCCCAAAGTATTTGTTTCTTACATTAATCTTACCCAATAGAAAATCTTCTTGAAGAATTCTATCTCAAGAAGCAAGTACAATTTCATCCCAAGAACATGTTAAGAGATACTGTCGACCCTTGTTGATTGGCTTCAGTCAAGAATGATATGTATGTGGCTCTTTTGCATTCCTCAAGACTTGGGACATCAAGTTTTTGTTTTTTTTTTAAAGCAGAGCATCATTTTGGGCTTTCCTACCACCCTGCCTAAACTAAACTTAGGTTTACTGTGGTACCTCTTGGTTTACAGTGTTAACTACTTTCTATGGCTTTATTACTTCATCTGTATTTTCTGATTTTGTTGCGCTTCAAAAACGCTGCATTACAGTATCCTCACATAAGACAACTATTTTTAAAATCAGGCTATCTTCTTAAAGAGGCTGCATTTCTCCTTGTAATACTTTTTTGTGACCTAATTAAGCTGACATTGTTTGCCTGAAAGAGTGCCATTGACTTGTAGCTTTTCCCATTTGAATGATGAGGTGTCATGGTATCTTAAGTTTAAGGTAATGACACTCAAGTTGTGCCAGTTTATGTCAGGCGGCCTTCTTGACCTCTTCAGAGCAGGTGCCAAGCTTTTAGCCTTTTGATGAGCAAATAGCAGCCTGTCCAACACTCTCTAAGAGAAGATTTCATAAACTATGGAGAAAATGTACTTACAAAGGAGGTTTTAGTCTTGTTATTATTTTATTCAGTTTCATCACTCACGTATTTCAGAGTCATAGTATCAAGTTGCTAGACTTATCTGAATTGTTTGAAACCAAGACTGTTTACTGACCAAGGTTGAATTGTGTTACCTTCAACAGCATTCCATTCCTTCCCTATGTGTCATCGAACGAACACAAATCTCTCAAGACTAGAGCTCTGCTAGGAACTATGGGAGCACAGAATGGACCAGATTCAATTGTTATCTTATGGACTTTGGACATGGGAAAGTATGAAATTTCCTTAATCTCTCACTGTCTCAATATTCCTGTCATGTCCCACTTGTGGTTAGAAAGAAATTTTCCTGTATACAGAAAATAGCCATCTTATTAGAGAAATCATTGTCAAAACAAGGTTTGAGATAATGCTATTTTTTATCTTTTCTTTTGCCATTTCCTTTCATTTCAACTATTTTTCATGTGAAAGCTCTATTAAACTTCTTTATAATGAATACAAATACCAAAATAAAAGATTATTCTGGGAAAGGTATTTACTCTCTGGGATGACCACAGTGCACATGATTCTTACTCCTCTGTGTTATTTGCCCAAATGCCTAGACATAAACCTCTTGTAAATGCAGAATCTCAGTTAGTTTCCAGGGTTACCATTATTCAAGACTGCTTCTCTTTTAGTATGAGTTAGTTCAGGTACTCAGTCGTGTCTGACTCTTTGCGACCTCGTGGACTGCAGCACACTCTTTCAATATAAACATTAGTCTTGAATGATAGATGGATTTTCACCACATTTATAGGGTATGTTTGTAATGGTCCTACTAAAGAGAAAAGTTTCATGGCTTAAACAAAATTCACTCTCTAGGCTCTTAGGTTAGAGAAGGAAATGGCAACCCACTCCAGCGTTCTTGCCTGGCGATCTCAGAGACAGAGGAGCCTGGTGGGCTACCGGCTACGGGGTCGCACAGAGTTGGACACGACTGAAGCGACTTAGCAGCAGCAGCAGCAGCAGGCTCTTAGGTCGAATTTCAGAAAAAATCGTTTAACATCTAAATTAAATTCACTATGAAGACAGTGGAGTATTGAAATGACCAGTTGGAAAAGATGGACTCTTTCAAATGCAACCAAGTAAGATTCTCAATGTGAAGAACATCTGAGCCTCCACAGACATACACCATTCTCTTCTAAAGTACGGAAGTCTTTGTAAACACTGATAGAGGTATGTCATATATCAAGACTCTATGGGCAAACTGTGATTTCAACATGAAATTTGAAATTCATCATAATAATGAATCTGACATTGAAAATATATCAGATAAATAAAATAAATGCATATTTTATGTTGGAAAGTAAATGTTGAGGTCAGCTAGTGAGTCTCTAGGAGGGTTCTTAAAACATTTATTAACAAAGAAATGTCCGGATTCAGATATATGAAAAATAGTAATGCAGTTTACAATTGTGCCTTTTAATAGTTGCTCCTTAGATATCCACAAATCCCCCCTACTACCCCTCCATTTAAAAAACTTTGCATTTCCCAGTGAGTACAACTTTTGCCCTTACTATTAATAACTCATCCCAATGACAGACACCTATATTATAGTACTTAAGTTACAAATAATATACATTTTTACATTGACAAATCTGCATATCTTGTTCAAAGGATTGTTTGTGTAGAACAGAGATATATGGACCACACTGATCAATGTACAAAGATCCTTTGTCAAAGGAGTTAAATTTATTTTAGCAATGTTCCTTATTAAAATTATTTTTATATTCTTATTGGAACTCTAAAATTGATTTTTGTTTCTACTACATTTGTTTAATCATTACTGATTATCTTGAGCTAGTAATTGCAATATAGCTATTTATATATGAGGTTAACATATAATTTTATGCATTTGTTTGTAAACAACTTATAAGAAAGAAGATGAATCTGTTAATCCAATTGAATAGACCATACATGTTTGTATGGCTCAGTTACTGGATAGGGAGGAGTATTTTTCATTTTCTGTAGCAGATAAATATTCACCATTTGCTTTAAGATAGAGGATTCAAAGTTGAACTGTTACAAGACTGGGAGAGGGTGCTATTGATACATGTGAGCTATTGATATCTTTATTTAGAACTTCCTCTATCACTGAAAAAGTGATGAGTGAGACTCTCAGCTATATCATAGATAATTATTTTTCATATTAAACAGTGAAAGATTCTAATGTGCTATTTGAAACACTTTTCATTTTCTTCTGTGGGGACTAACTATAGTCAAAACTATAGTTCACTTTTCAAGACTATGCCATGCATTCAGCCTTTAATTTTGTCATTGTGAACTTTATTCTTCCCTTGACAATGGCATAAAGACCAATTTTCTCTTTATTAACAATAGAAAAATACTAAGTTTGTGAATAAGCTAGTCACTCTTTGTACTTGGCCAGACTTCGTTTTTCCTATCCTAAACTGACTTTCAGTTCAGTTCAGTCGCTCAGTCGTGTCCAACTCTTTGCAACCCCATGAATCGCAGCACGCCAGGCCTCCCTGTCCATCACCAACTCCCAGAGTTCACTCAGACTCATGTCCATCGAGTCAGTGATGCCATACAGCCATCTCATCCTCTGTCGTCCCCTTCTCCTCCTGCCCCCAATCCCTCCCAGCATCAGAGTCTTTTCCAAGGAGTCAACTCTTCACATGAGGTGGCCAAAGTACTGGAGTTTCAGCTTTAGCATCATTCCTTCCAAAGAAATCCCAGGGCCGATCTCCTTCAGAGTGGACTGGTTGGATCTCCTTGCAGTCCAAGGGACTCTCAAGAGTCTTCTCCAACACCACAGTTCAAAGACATCAATTCTTCAGCGCTCAGCCTTCTTCACAATCCCACTCTCACATCCATACATGACCACAGGAAAAACCATAGCCTTGACTAGACAGACCTTAGTTGGCAAAGAAATGGTTTATTTTATATCCTGGTAAATATACACCCTATAAACCTAGCGATT
Source organism: Neotragus moschatus (assembly GCA_006410615.1). NCBI lineage: Eukaryota > Metazoa > Chordata > Mammalia > Artiodactyla > Bovidae > Neotragus > Neotragus moschatus. Next base: position 95,605 of record SJYA01002975.1, read on the forward strand.
TTTACTTTAAGACAAAGACAATAGTGCCAATTTTACCTTAGATGATGGTTATGCTGAGAATCTATTATTAAAAAAAAACTATAGGGGATCTATAAATAAATTCTGAATTGCCTCCCTTCAGCCCAGCAATTAGTTTCTTAAATTAAGAAATAAAAAAGTTACTTATCTCTAAAATTTTATTTTTATTTTGTGCACAGTAACAAAAATATCCACAACTTTTAATAATGGGGCAGGGGTGGGTGTCAGGGTGCAGGGCTTTATGTGTCTTCTCACTGTAAGAGAGAAGAGCCATAATTCTTAATGTCATTCAATCTAGATCACCATAGTTGCAAATATTTTGTTCACGAAAGCCAATAAGTTTCTAATTTAAGAAAATTGCCTGGAAATTGCTTTAGCTAATCAAATCAACTATCCTCCATTTATCATGACCACACTTTCTTAGCTCATAAAAAATATATATAAAATGCCAATTAATTTTTACTCAATTAGAAACTAGTATGAAATATTTCATATGATTTGAGTTCTTCTGAAATCAAATCTCTTTTCTCTGCTAAGAAAATCTTTGACATTGTGGACATCTCATCAATTATTCACGGTGAAGTTTCTCCTGCAATATTTCTACCAGTACAAATCTAAGTATTATCAGTGTGGCTCCTGCCAGAAGACAGGCTTTAGGCACTGAAAAATACAGTTTAGCTCTAATCCAAAATTATTTCAAGTTTTGTTAGTCTAAATCTACTAAAAAGGATTGTATCATTAAAAGCAACAAATTATGAATATAACATATATAACATAATGAGGACAGTACAGATTAAGATGATTAAACATTTATTTACTTTAAAATTTCTCCTCACTTTTTCTTTGGCACATTTAACAAACCAGAGCCAAAGTATCTCCTGCCTAATTGCATCTGGACTTTGCTTAATGTAGATCATTTTGTTGAATAATTTTTGGCATTTAAAATCTTTATACTGAACCTTTATTTGTTCTCTCTTGGAATTTCACTGAATTATTTAAGAGTTACAGGAAAGATAAGGATAATGGGTGATAAAAGCTGTAACTTGACAAACAAAACCATATTCATTCTTCTGCTGTGGCAGAAAGCAGGTCAGCATAAACTTCTCGGTCAGTTATTTGACCATGAAAATATCAGGATGGTTTCCATATCTCCATGTGCCAGCTGTTAAAATCAAGGAGCTGGATTGGAAAATACTTGGTTAAAAAATTGAATGTCTTAAATAATAAACTGGTACCCTAAAAAGACAGTCTACTACTCAGTATCATTGATTAAACTAAAGCTTCATTTTAGCCTCATATATAAAAGGAAACAGTGGCAGACTTTATTTTTGGGGGCTCCAAAATCAGTGCAGATGGTGACTGCAGCCATGAAATTAAAAGACGCTTGCTTCTTGGAAGGAAAGTTATGACCAATCTNTCAGGGTGCAGGGCTTTATGTGTCTTCTCACTGTAAGAGAGAAGAGCCATAATTCTTAATGTCATTCAATCTAGATCACCATAGTTGCAAATATTTTGTTCACGAAAGCCAATAAGTTTCTAATTTAAGAAAATTGCCTGGAAATTGCTTTAGCTAATCAAATCAACTATCCTCCATTTATCATGACCACACTTTCTTAGCTCATAAAAAATATATATAAAATGCCAATTAATTTTTACTCAATTAGAAACTAGTATGAAATATTTCATATGATTTGAGTTCTTCTGAAATCAAATCTCTTTTCTCTGCTAAGAAAATCTTTGACATTGTGGACATCTCATCAATTATTCACGGTGAAGTTTCTCCTGCAATATTTCTACCAGTACAAATCTAAGTATTATCAGTGTGGCTCCTGCCAGAAGACAGGCTTTAGGCACTGAAAAATACAGTTTAGCTCTAATCCAAAATTATTTCAAGTTTTGTTAGTCTAAATCTACTAAAAAGGATTGTATCATTAAAAGCAACAAATTATGAATATAACATATATAACATAATGAGGACAGTACAGATTAAGATGATTAAACATTTATTTACTTTAAAATTTCTCCTCACTTTTTCTTTGGCACATTTAACAAACCAGAGCCAAAGTATCTCCTGCCTAATTGCATCTGGACTTTGCTTAATGTAGATCATTTTGTTGAATAATTTTTGGCATTTAAAATCTTTATACTGAACCTTTATTTGTTCTCTCTTGGAATTTCACTGAATTATTTAAGAGTTACAGGAAAGATAAGGATAATGGGTGATAAAAGCTGTAACTTGACAAACAAAACCATATTCATTCTTCTGCTGTGGCAGAAAGCAGGTCAGCATAAACTTCTCGGTCAGTTATTTGACCATGAAAATATCAGGATGGTTTCCATATCTCCATGTGCCAGCTGTTAAAATCAAGGAGCTGGATTGGAAAATACTTGGTTAAAAAATTGAATGTCTTAAATAATAAACTGGTACCCTAAAAAGACAGTCTACTACTCAGTATCATTGATTAAACTAAAGCTTCATTTTAGCCTCATATATAAAAGGAAACAGTGGCAGACTTTATTTTTGGGGGCTCCAAAATCAGTGCAGATGGTGACTGCAGCCATGAAATTAAAAGACGCTTGCTTCTTGGAAGGAAAGTTATGACCAATCTAGACAGTATATTAAAAAGCAGAGACATTACTTTGCAAACAAAAGTCCGTCTAGTCAAAGCTATGATTTTTCCAGTAGTCAGGTACGGATGTGAGAATTGGACTATAAAGAAAGCTGAGCACTGAAAAATTGGTGTTTTTGAACTGCGGTGTTGGAGAAGACTCTTGAGAGTTCCTTGGACTGCAAGGAGATCCAACCAGTCCATCCTGAAAGAAATCAGTCCGAATATTCATTGGAAGTACTGATGCTGAAGCTGAAACTCCAGTATTTTTGCCACCTGATGCGAAGAACTGACTCATTGGAAAGACCCTGATGCTGGGAAAGATTGAAGGCAGGAGGAGAAGAGGATGACAGAGGACGAAATGGTTGGATGGCATCACTGACTCAAGGGACATGAATTTGAATAAACTCTGGGAGTTGTTGATGGACAGGGTGGCCTGGCATACTGTGGTTCATGGGGTCTCAAAGAGTCAGACACGACTGAGCTACTGAACTGAAATGGATTCCTTGCTTCAAATACTGCCTCATATCATTTACTCTTCAAAAATTAGTTCAAGTGATCTTTGGAAAATGTAAATCTAACCATATTATTCCTCCTTCAACCCCTTATTTGATTCCCTATGTTTTTTAGGGAAAACTCCTTAAAGCACAACAGAGTCCTTCATAAAGTATTCCCTACTGATATCTGTACACTCATCCTCTATCCCAGCTCACAATCTCAGCTGCAGCCTTAAAGGACTTACTGTTCCCCAAAGGTGTGTTCCTTCTTGCTTTCACACCTGTGTGCACTTTTTTCCTGTTTGCCAAATCTCTTTCTCTGTGCTTTCTGCCTCATTAAATCCTGATCATTTATTTATTCAATAATTTTCCAAGTTCTGCTCATGGATCATGTCTTCTAGGAAGTCTTCCAAGAGACACCACCTTGATCCTTGCTCTGTGATGCAATAGCACCAGCTACATTTTTCATGTATGTGAGGGTTTGCTCAGTTGTGTTCAACTCTTTGTAATTCCATAAGCTATAGCCCACCAGACTCCTCTGTCCTTGGAATTCTCCAGGCAAGAATATTGGAGTGAGTAGCCATTCCCTTCTCCAGGGGATCTTCCCAGCCCAGGGATCAAACCAGTATCTCCTGCATTGGTAGGTGGATTCTTTACCAGTGTGCCACTTGGGAAGCCCAGAGTAATCACTGCTTTACATCTATTTCTGCCTTCATTAGACTATGTATGTTTTTAAAAAAGAAAAAAAAAAAGAATATCCATCACTGCATTCCAGATGCCCACCACTATGTCTGGATTGAATATAGTAGATTCTTAGTGAACCAACTTTTGTTGGCTCCACAGATGGAAAGGAGTTGTGTATTCAAACAAGGTTTTGACAGTAACTGGCTATTTGACTTTTATGACCTTCCTTAAATACCTCAAAGCCTCAGTTGTTTCTTCAAACAAGAGAAATGTTTTGCCTCATGTGGGTTATTACAACTGTTAAGGAAATATCAAAGTACTTTAAACTGTTAAAAATGTGCAAAGATAATATGATAGTATTATTATGTTAAACATGTCCTTAGTCTTTCTGCAACAAAGTAAAGGTACTTGTGAAGATTATCGATTATGTAAGAATAGTCAGAGGAGAATAAACTGAAGTTGATATGTAATCTTTTTTACTTTTTCTGCATTCTTTAGAATTTGGTGCTATAGAAGCACAAGAAGGTTGTCAAATTTTTCTTTGTAGGCTTTACAGCTCTGTAGTGCCAAGTGCTCAGTGGGAAAGATTGCTCTCTTACCAAAAGAACAGTAACATTTTCAAATAAAAACTCACTAATCAAATTGATTAGCTCCCCAAAAAATAACATCCTGAAACAGAACACATTCTTATTTTTGAAACATTTTTGGAATTATCTATTTTTCATTATTTGGTAGGGCGAGACTTTATTGTTTGGGGATGTTTCATTCACTTGGGAAACCAAAGTGGAGAAAAAGATAACTGGAGACTGTTTTCACTGAAGAATAATAATAATAATAAAAAGTAAAGATACAAGCAAAAAGAAAAATAGCTTTAACTGTTATAAAGCAGAAAGTCAAGTTACTTATTGACTTAGTTGTCTTGCCAGGGATCCAGCCCAGGTCCCCTACATTGGAAACCTGATTCTTAGCCACTGGGCTACCAAGAAGTCCAGGAATTGTCTTCTTTTGGTCCCTCTCATTCTCCAGGATCAGATGTCACACTCTCCCATATTGGAAGGTGGGTTCTTTAGCACTAATGCCACATGGGAAGCCCTGGAACGTCCTGAATACCCACAGAGATGTTTGTTCCAGTCACAGCCTAAGGAAACTGGAGATCTGGTAGCCAGATCGGGACATATAAGGGGAAGGGCAACTGAACTGATACAACTCCCACTATCCTACAACAAATAAAATACACACACACACAAACACACACACACACCCTTAAGAAACAAAGAGCTTCTCTGGCAAAAAGAGCCTAGTTGCAAGAAATCTAAGTCTGGATGAACAGGAAATTTTAACAAGTAACCACAACTAAATAAAATCTCTAGGCCCACTATGATGCTTATTTTTATGTGTTAACTTGATTGGCATGGGGTGCCCAGAGATTTGGTTAAACATATAAATGCCTGTGAACATATGTTCACATTCTCTTTAAAGATTAAATACTGTCCTATAAGGCAGTGGTTGGATGGCATCATCACCTCAATGGATGTGAGTTTAAGAAAGCTTTGGGAGATGGTGAAGGCCAGGGAAGCCTGGCATGCTGCAGTCCATGAGGCTGCAAAGAATTGGACATGACTGAGTGACTGAACAACAAAACAAAAAGGCAGATAATTTTATTTTTCATTTAGACATGTGAAAACCGTGTCAGTGACCCCTTAGGACCATGCTTCTCAGAGTGTGGTCCTCAACTACTTTCATCTACCTCACCTAATGCATTAGATCTTCTGTGAATGTTAAATAGATATACCTTTAACAAGGACCCTGGGTAATGTTTAGGCACCAAGGATTTTTAGAAGCACTGCCTCAGGGTATATGTGTATGTGCTAAGTTGCTTCAGTCATGTCCCACTCTTTGTGACCTTATGGACCGCAGCCTGCCAGGCTCTTTTGTCCAAGGGATTCTCCAGCCAAGAATGCTAGAGTGGGTTGCCATTCCCTCCTCCAGGGGATCTTCCTGACCCAGGGGTCAAACCTCCTCTCTGTGTCTTCTGCATTGGCAGGCAGATTCTTTACCACTAGAGCCACCCAGGAAGCCCTTGCCTCAGGGACTTCCTTCCAATCATGTTGATGTATGGCAAAACCAATACAATATTGTAAAGTAATTAACCTCCAATCAAAATAAATAAATTTATATTAAAAAAAAAACAAAAATCAGAAAAATTGGATTCAATCTGCAGTGTTCAGTTTCTTACCAAAGTTTCTATTTTGTTTCAAAAATATCTTTCCTACTGTACATTTGTACTTACTGAACTTAATATATTTGGGTGTAAGCATATTTGGAAGAAGTATTGTTTCTTAATATTCCTAACTTTTAATTAAAATTACCAGGAGACCAAACATTTGCATTTCTAAATATAGTCACACTGCCTGCTTCTTCACCAATATTAAATTTCAGTGTGACATTGCTTTAATCGTCTCCAGTTGTATGGGATGTTTTCAAGTTGAGAGATTAAAGGAAATGAAAGATATTTTATGTCACAATCATGTAACTATTTGAAGCAGTCTTTTACCAAAATATAGTATGTCTGAGCTAATTTGTGGTTGAAATAAAGAGCTAATCTAGACCAAGAAACAAGACCAAAAAAAAAAAAAGTTAAAAATTAAGTCACCATGTTCTACTCAAATAGAAAAGCTTTGTTGTCAGATGAAGATCATACTTAGTATTAAAAAAGATCATTTACTTATTCCTATTTCCATAAATCACAACACATCTGCACTATTCCTAGGATGATTGCCATGGAAACATCAGTATCAGGCTGTGTTGTGTGTTTTATTCTGTGCCAGTGGATGTTCATGAGGTGAGGTCAGCTGTAAATTGAGTCAGCCTAACACTAAACCCCCAGTGGAAAAAGAACAAATGTTAGCTTAGCTGAATTAGAGTTATTTAAAAAAAAAAAATCAATGGGGTTAATACAAAAGGTTTAAAGATAAAATTGTGTAGCTCAGTTGAATTAGAGTCATTAAAAAAAAAACCAGTGGTTCATACAAATGGCTTAATGATAAAATTGTATTTGGTTTAAGAAAAACAAGAATTTGTGTCATTTGAAGAAATATATTTGGTGAGATGAAAAATAATTGATTTTTAAAAAGTCATTGTAATGGAGTGATAGTTTTTAAACTGACCTCTGGACAAGGAGGCAGACAAGAACCTCTCTCTTGTCTTGAGCATCACATTTTGGACAGATGAACGAACTGGAGATGTGGAGAAAGTGGGATGAAGGTATTCATTGAGAATCTGAAAGCACAGTGTGTATAACCATATCAGGGAAAATTCTTTATGTATGCTATAACATGTAGCAATGGCACGGACAGGATAGAAAAGCAAGCAGACACCATTGATTTTTCCCTGGATCCTCATATTCCTTGCTAATGCACTGGAGGGTGTAAATAATACATACAACAGATTGCATTAGAGGTGATGTCTCTTTATTGCATACATAAGTCAAAAGGCATTATTAGCGCATTAGAGACTGAGTTCCAGATTGCGGATAGTCTCTTTGCCTAATGACTGTCATGAATGGGAAATCTGAGAGCCAGAGACCAAACAAAACCGTCTTGATAGATTGTCTTGTAAATTGTCTTCCTTTGCATCATAAATGTAAAAAAGGTAGTTTATGTAACAAATAAAAAGTTTTTTTTAATTCATGAAGCTTTTATTAATTAGGGGAAGACGTGAGTCTTCATGAAGGAATATAAAATTATCCCTGTTATTCGTCTAAAATCTGTGTTTGCTATTTCTTTTTTAACTTAGGCAAGATAATTGTAAACAAACTGATGTTACAAGCTGTATAGGATTGTCTCAACAACTGATGTAGTCTAGAGAAGGGTTGTATATTTTAATCCTTTATTTTATATTCCATTGCTTAACCAGGATAGACGTTACATAAAGCAAAATGGTTCTTCCATGTAATTCCATCTTACTGATAAATAATCAAAAGTGCCTTCCCCTTAATCACACATTTGTGGGTAATCTACCAAATGTTAGTTGAATTGTTTTTCCTCCAGATTGTTTACTAGAAACACTTTGACTTTGTGACAACCGAAGAGTAGTTAATTTTAACACCACTGGTCCTTATGTGATCTATTTCTGCAATCTTTTTTCTCCTGTAATCTTACAAATTATGTTCAATATCTGGCTTTAGTGAGCATTTTCAATGAAGAAACAACTTAGTCTTCTTGGTGGGTAACATATGTTCTTTCCCTTCCTTTTGAGTGAGATCAGTATGGAGCACTGACTAAGTTTTCAGTTAATATGATGGATGTCTGACCTTCATAAAGGCAGAGTTGATGACCTAGAAATCTGTGGCCTCTGTCCAAACTAATTCCTGTAATTTTTGATAAAAGATGAACTTTTTGACTTAATAAGAACAAGTTACTTCTAAACCTATTCTAAATTCTGACACTTTAATGGACTTTGCCTTTTGTAACTTAATAGGGTCACAGTTCTGATTTTAGAAAGTAAATTTTTAATTTTAGGGTGAACGTGAAAGTTTAGTTGCTCAGTCGTGTCCAGCTCTTTGTGACCTCATGGACTGTAGCCTATCAGGCTCTTCCATCCACGAGATTTTCCAGGCAAGAGTACTGGAGTGGGTTGCCATTTCCTTCTCCAGAGGATCTTCCTGACCCAGGGATTGAACCTGGGTCTCCCACATTGTAGGCAGACTCTTTACTGTTGGAGCCACCAGGAAATTTTAGGGTAGTTTTAGGATTAGAGACAAGTTGCAAAGAACCTAAAGAGTTCCTATATGCTTCATACTGTTTCCCAAGTTGTTAACATCTTATGTTACTATGTATATTTCTCAAAACGAATAAATCATATTAACAATTATTTAGCTAAAGTCTAGTTCTGAAGTTTTAAAAAATGTTAGAGCAATAAGAAAATAATTTTTATATAGCCAATTAATTGTTTTTCACTTTTAAGATAAAGACCAACTAGAAAACTTTTGCAATAAGAGTATCATTCATGTCAATTCATTAGAAATGACTTTGTGATTCCATTTAGTTGTTGATGTTTGGTCACTGAGTCATGTCCAACTATTTTGCTAAACCACCTACCTCTTCTGTCCATGGGATTTTCCAGGCAATACTGGATAATACAAGAATACTGGAGTGGGTTGCCATTTCCTTCTTCAGGGGATCTTCCCCACCCAGGAATCAAACCAGCATCTACTAGATTGGCAAGCAGATTCTTTACCACTGAGCCACCTGGGATAGGCAACTAAATAGTAGCAGATGATAGATAAAACCAAATTTGTAGATGGTCTTGTATTGCAATTCATTTCAATTTAACCTTGATCATTTCTAAACTAAATTTACAAAAAAACGTTGTGTATTTAGAAGATCTTGAGCAGACAATTTCCTGTTGACTTTGAAAAAATTAAGCTTTATGTTGCAAGATTACTTGTCCAGTAACAACACAGAGGACCTACTATGAGCCAGATGTTTTGCAAAGTGCTTGACACAAATTATCTTTGATCCTAAAAACAACTCTGCAAAGTTGTTGGCATTGTCTCTGTCTTAGAGGTGTGGAAATTGAACTTAAAAAGACAAAGCAATTAGCTTACAGTTACAGAACAAGTAAGTGAGAATTACAGGATTTTGTTTGTAGAATTCTAGGTAAAATGATCTCCCAAGGAATAAAGTACTCTCAAGGTTATAACAGGAGAGGTAGTATTTAAACCCTAATCCTGATTAATAGAATGAAGTGTTTCTCATTTTTTTTTCACACCTTGTAAATGAAGATTGGTCAAAATTGCCATTTTTAAAGCTTAGATTGTTTCTTAAACAGTGAATCCAGCAAGTTTTTTTTTTTTTTGTTTGTTTGTTTGTTTGTTTCAAATCAGGGAAGTGGTATAGATCTGGTTTAGTAGCAAATGCTACTATAAAATATCATAAGGAAAACGGATTGCTGGTCTAGGTTCGATGCAGAAGGCTTGGGACTGATGGGCGGGGATGATCCGGAGGGATGGTGTGGGGAGGGAGGGGGAAGAGGGGGGTCCGGATTGGGGACTCAGGTACACTTNCAGCCTTTTGGACTCTGTGGGAGAGGAAGAGGGTGGGAGGATTTGGGAATATGGCATTGTAACATGTATGATATCATAAGGGAAACGGATTGCCGGTCTAGGTTCGATGCAGAAGGCTTGGGACTGATGGGCGGGGATGATCCGGAGGGATGGTGTGGGGAGGGAGGGGGAAGGGGGTGGGGTCCGGATTGGGAACTCAGGTACACTTATGGCTGATTTATGTCAATGTATGGCAAAATGAGTACAGTATTGTAAAGCAAAACAAAAAAATTTTTGAGAAATAATGTAACTGGAAAGTTAATTTTGACTCCATACTGAATCTTTTTCTGTGACTTTAATCTTTCTTTTTTTTAGGCCATCATTATTGTTATACCATACTTAATGGCCTGCTTCTGGAAACCCTGCCCCTTCTCTGCCCTACCCTTAAACTAAAGTGCCTTTGTTTAGCTCACAGGGAGATTAGCTAATCCTGCCCACCTGTGAAGAACTGTGACATTCTTAAATTCCTTGTGTAGGGAATGGTGCCACTTGTCTGCTGCTTGCTGGCATGGCTCAGAAATTCACATTTGTGATGGGTTTGGGGACAGAATCACAGATAGCTGTGGTATTATTGCTTTTTAATATGTGAGATATTCCATTTCACACCACTTGTGAAATGGCTATAAGGAAGTGAAACCAGCACATCCCCCTGCCTGAAGCTTGACATTCTAGGAGATATTTGCAACAATTGAATGGTCTTTTTGTTTCCTCACCTCCCCCCTATCTCTGATCCATAAAAGAACCTACCATCCAGCCCCCAACAAGATAGTTATTTTGAGCCCTCTGCCATCATCTAGGTCAGCGAGCTCTCCAAATAATGTTGAATTCCTTGTCTCAACAACTCATCTCCAGGATTTATTGTCCTACCATGTTGTGAGCAGAGGGAGCTTGGCCTCAGAAACAATAATAGTGAAGTTTATAACACAGACAGACTTTCCTTCTCTTACAAAGAAAATGTTTTGGTGGTTATTTATAATGAGACTGAGAGAGAAAAATTACATCAAACTGAATGATTGTTTAAGACATCTGAAATTTAATTTTATTATTACACAAACATAATTATGAATTACCATGCTTATCCATCAGGGGGCAGACAGAATGAAAACAACAATTACAGAAAACTAACCAAACTGATCACATGGACCACAGCCTTGTCTGACTCATTGAAACTATGAGCCATGCCATGTAGGGCCACCCAAGAAGGATGGGTCATGGTGGAGCATTCTGACAAAACATGGTCCACTGGAGAAGGGAATGGCAAATCAGTTCAGTATTCTTGCCTTAAGAACCCCATGAATAGCATAAAAAGGCAAAAAGACAGGACACTGAAAGATGAAATCCCCAGGTCAGTAGGTGCCCAATAAGCTACAGGAGATCAGTGGAGAACTAACTCCAGAAAGAATGAAGAGACAGAACCAAAGCAAAAACATGATTGGTGATGGAAGTAAAGTCCTGTGCTGTAAAGAGCAATATTGCATAGGAACCTGGAATGCTAGGTCCATGAATCAAGGCAAATTGGAAGCAGTCAAACAGGAGGTGGCAAGAGTGAATGAACTAAAATGGACTGGAATGGGTGAATTTAACTCAGATGACCATTATATCTATACTGTTGGCAAGAATCCCGTAGAAGAAATGGAGTAGCCATCATAGTCAACAAAGGAGTCTGAAATGCAGTACTTGAATGCAATCTCAAAAATGACAGAATGATCTCTGTTCGTTTCTAAGACAAACCATTCAGTATCACAGTAATCCAAGTATATACCCTGACCAGTAACGCTGAAGAAGCTGAAGCTGAATGGTTCTATGAAGACCTACACGACCTTTTAGAAGTAACACCCAAAAAAGATGTCCTTTTCATTATAGGGGACTGGAATGCAAAAGTAGGAAGTCAAGACATACCTGGAATACCTGGCAAATTTGCCCTTAGAGTACAAAATGAAGCAGGTCAAAGGCTAACAGAGTTTTACCAAGAGAATGCACTGGTCATAGCAAACACTCTCTTCCAGCCACACAAGAGCGGACTCTACACAGGGACATCACCAGATGGTCACTACCGAAATCAGATTGATTATTTTCTTTGCACCCAAAGGTGGAGAAGCAATATACAGTCAGCAAAACAAGACCAGGAGCTGACTGGCTCAGATCGTGAACTCTTTATTGCTAAATTCAGACTTAAATTGACCAAAGTAGGGAAAGCCACCAGACTGTTCAGGTATGACCTAAATCAAGTGGAAATAACAAATAGATTCAAGGCATCAGATCTGATAGAGTGTCCGAAGAACTATAGACGGAGGTTCATGAGATTGTACAGGAGGCAGTGATCAAGACCATCCTCAAGGAAAAGAAATGCCAAAAGGCAAAAGTCCTTACAAATAGCTGAGAAAATAGAAGTGAAAAGGAAAGGAGAAAATACCCATTTGAATGCAGTTTCAAAGAATAGCAAGGAGAGATAAGAAAGCCTTCCTCAGTGATCAATGCAAAGAAATAGAGGAAAACAATAGAATGGAAAGACTAGATATCTCTTCAAGAAAATTAGAGATGCCAAGGGAACATTTCATGCAAAGATGGGCACAACAAAGGACAGAAATGGAATGGACCTAACAGAAGCAGAAGATATTAAGAGGTTGCAAGAATATAGAGAAGAATGATATGAAAAGATTTCATGACCCAGATAACCTTGATCATGTGATCACTCACCTAGAGCCAGACATCCTGGAATGAGAAATCAAGTGGTCCTTATGAAGTATTACTATGAACAAAGCTAGTGGTGGTCATAGAATTCCAGTTGAGCTATTTCAAATCCTGAAAGATGTTGCTGTGAAAGTGCTGCACTAAATATGCCAGCAAATTTGGAAAACTCTGCAATGGCCACAGGACTGGAAAAGGTCATATTTCATTCCAATCCCAAAGAAAAGCATTGCCAAAGAATGCTCAAGCTACTGCATAATTGCACTCATCTCACATGCTAGCAAAGTGAATTCTCCAAGCCACTCAGAATTCTCCAAGCCAGGCTTCAACAGTACATGAACCTAGAACTTCCAGATGATCAAGCTGGATTTAGAAAAGGCAGAGGAAGCAGAGATCAAATTGCCAGCATTCCTTGGATCACGGAAAAAGCAACAGAGCTCCAGAAAAACATCTAGTTCTGCTTTATTGACTATACCAAAGCCTTTGACTGTGTGGATCAGAACAAACTCTGTAAAATTCTTAAAGAGATGGAAATACCCGACCACATGACGTGCTCCCTGAGAAATCTGTATGGAGGTCAAGAAACAGAAGTTAGAACTTGACATGGAACAATAGACTGGCTCCAAAGTGGGAAAGGAAGACGTCATGGCTGTATATTGTCACCTTGCTTATTTATCTTGTATGCAGAGTACATCATGAAATGCTGGGCTGGAATCAAGATTGCTGGGAGAAATATGAATAACCTCAGAAATGTGGATGACACCACTCTTCTGGCAAAAGGCGAAGAAGAACTAAAGAGCTTCTTGATGAAAGTGAAAGATGAGAATGAAAAAGGTGGCTTAAAGCTCAGCATTCAGAAAACTAAGATCAAGGCATCTCGTCCCATCACTTTGTGGCAAATAGATGGGGAAACAATGGAAACAGTGAGAGACTTTATTTTCTTGGACTTCATAATCACTGCAGATGGTAATTGCAGCCATGAAATTAAAAGACACTTGCTCCTTGGGGAAAAAAGCCATGACTGACCTAGACAGCTTATTAAAAAGCAGAGACATTATTTTGCCAACAAAGTTCTGTCTAGTCGAAGCTATGGTTTTTCCAGTGGTTATGTATGGATGTGAGAGTTGGACTGTGAAGAAAGCTGAGCACCGCAGAATCGATGCTTTTGAACTGTGGTGTTGGAGAAGACTAGAGAGTCCCTTGGACTGCAAAGAGATGCAAGCAGTTCATCCTAAAGGAAATCAGTCCTGAATATTCGTTGGAAGGACTGATTCTGAAGCTGACAGTCCAGTACTTTGGCCACCTGAGGCAAAGAGCTGACTCATTGGAAAAGACCCTGCTGCTGGGAGGGATTGGGGGTAGGAAGAGAAGGGGACGACAGAGGAAGAGATGGTTGGATGGCATCACAAACTCAACGGGCATGAGTTTGAGTAAACTCTGGGTTGGTAATGGACAAGGAGGCTTGTGTGCTGCAGTCCATGGGGTGGCAAAGAGTCGAACACGACTGACTGAACTGAACTGAGTGGAAAGTTTAGTAATGCAGGGTGTGTGTGTGTTATTGTATGTTTGTGTATCTTTGCTGTAAGAGATAGGGAATTAGGATGTTGGGGCTCTGCTAGACTCCAGACCCTATTTGAATTTCTTTTTGATTAGGTATTAACAAGATACATACTTCTGAAGGCACTGCTGTGCTCTGCTAAGTCACTTCAGTCCTGTCTGACTCTTTGAGACCCCATGGACTGTAGCCTGCAAGGCTTCTCTGTCCATGGGGATTTTCCAGGCAAGAATATTGAAATGAATCACCATGCCCTCTTCTAGGGGAATCTAGAAGACCCAGGAATAGAACCCAGGTCTCCTGTTTCTCTTACGTTGGCAGGCAGGCTCTTTGCCAGTAGCACCACCTGGGAATTCCCTCGGAAGGCATTACTTGAAATATATTCTCCCTCTTTGATTACTATAATTTCTGTCTGGTTGTTCTTACTAGAGTCCCTTCAATCTGGGGGCTCCAATGGGGTGCTATTGGCTATTTTGAAGTATAGAGAATAGTCCAGATTTATCAAGACTATTTTTACAGTATCCTGATACTGCTAAGTCACTTCAGTCATGTCTGACTCTGTGTGACCCCATAGACGGCAGCCCACCAGGCTCCCCCGTCCTTGGGATCTTCCAGGCAAGAACACTGGAGTGGGTTGCCATTTCCTTCTCCAATGCATGAAAGTGAAAAGTGAAAGTGAAATCTCTCAGTTGTATCCAACTTTTAGCGACCCCATGGACCGCAGCCCACCAGGTTCCTATGTCCATGGGATTTTCCAGGCAAGAGTATTGGAGTGGGGTGCCATTGCCTTCTCCATTATAATATCCTACTTTGAATTAAATATTAAGAGACTGTTTTTGTTCCTTCACAGTTTATTAAGTAATAAATACATTTCAAAACAAAGAAAAACCCAGGGTTAATTCTACATGAATTTATCAGGTGTCTAATTTGTTTTGAATTTATAAATTTTTTTCTTCTTAATCACCATATATATAGCTTGAGATTTCACATTCCTGCCTAAAGAAGCATGTTGTCTTTAAGGTTTGGTATATGGCAGATAAAACAAGATCAATAGCAAATTTCTTTGTCTTCCAGTATTAGTCCATTCCCAGCATTGGCAAAGTATACATATAATATTAAGTAATATTTTTAGTGACAGAAGTCATACTTTCATAAAGATCTCTATTTTCTTCCTAATGATACTTGAAGCATGTGGGTGACTCTTAACCCAAATAAAAACTAATATCAAACATTGGGTTGACTCCTACAAAGGTAATATAAATGAGGGGCACCCCCAGGAACAGCTTTATCTGCTAAGGATACAGCAATGAAAACTAGACAGAAGAACCTTGTCCCACTTGTGAACTAGCTGGGAAAGTGAGAGCAGGCAGTATCAATAAGGAGATTCTATGCTATGATTATGCTGAGTGCTATGCAGAGAAGGGGACTAGAGTTTGGGGGCAGAGCTGAACATTACGGTTCTTGATGAAAACAGGGAACCGTCACTGAACAGGATCAGTGGGCAGAGGGTTCAAGGAGGTGATAGAGTGAGCCATGTAGATATAGTGGTCAGGAACATCCAGATGGAAGTAGGCATGTGCAAAGGTCCTGAGACATTCGATACAAAGTCTGTGAAACAACAGTTTCAAAGGCCCTGAGAATGGAACATGTTTGGAGGATTAAAATGTGGGACATGACCTTGAACATAAGGATATCAACCATGTCTGATTAAATATTTTGCAACCTAATATTATTGATTTAAAGTGTTTTCATACATTTGGTCTAATTCAATTCTTTTATCCATTCTTTTCTCACAGGAAAAATGCTTGAATTTGACATGACTATTAAAAAATGGTTCACTTACTGAAAACTGTACCTAGTGTATAGGGATCCATATAATTTCAAGCCTATAGTTTCTTTAGCTCTTCACACTAATGTTTTAAAAGGTTGTAACTTTCTTTCATAATTAGTTGTGAATTACTTTTGCTGGGAGTGTAATTGGTTGTGAAATTGCACTCTTAAAATTCTCTTCATGCTCTGTGAAGAAAAGCATTCACCAGTTCCTCTTCTCTCCTTTATTTTTGCTATGTTGAATAATTTCACGCAAAAGAGGAAAAGAAAATCTCTGAAAACATGGCACAGGAAAGGACATTTGTTCTATTGCCAGCTCACTGATAAAAACTCAGTGAATAAATAGTACTTGAAGGCCAGATCTCCTCTGCAAAATAATCACTGATAATTGAAACACCAAACAAGTAAAATAAGTAGATGCCAAATCCTTTCAAAGAGTAATCTAATATTGCCCTTTTCAGTTAGGACAAATCCTTTTTCTTGAGTCTAAAACTCTGAGGGTTCATTCTCCAAAGGACTTTGTCTTGAGCCTTGCTCTGCTGTGTAGGTAAGCTCCTTGTTTTTCTGTAGTTTTCTCTCTGGAGAATGCAGACTTCCTTTCCAAGCAGGTATGAAGATGGAGCACACTCTAGTCCCTGCTTCTCAGTTTGCTTATGGGAGAGCTAGTGATAGGGTTCTTTGTGACTGTCACAGGAACAAATACAGCACATACCACACAGCACAGTTCTGGAAGCATCCAAGTGCCACCCCGCTCATTTCAGACTGTGTAATGATTGGCCTTGGATTTAGAAGCCTGAAGGTGAATTATCCTGTTGGGTTCAGATGAGTGCAATTAGCTGGCAATTTAAACATTTAAGTGGATATGAATTTGGACTGTTTTCCAGCGTGCAAACTAATTGTAGCCATTTTACCTAGCAGGTTCTAAAATTGCCCTTGAAAATGGAAACACGTGTTCCTATAAATGTTTATGAAATAGCTAGTGTCCAGACTAGAAGGGGCTAGACGTCATTGAACTTCTAGTTAAGTGCTAAAATATTTGCTTTTGTTTAATACAAAATTCATCAGCTCTAAAAGCAGAATGATGAATTAGGACACCAGTTGTAACTTTTAGTAAATAAATCACTTAGAAAATTGGGAGATACTGTCTTCACCTATCTGACAAGGTGAGGTTAATGGGAGAGATTGGCAGTGTTTTCAGCAATCTTTCAAACTGGATACTTAATTGTTATATCTGGCCCTGGAAAGAACATTAAAACAAACGGAGCAACAAGAAGGACAACAACAGCAGAAAAATGTAGAAGGTATCGCAGACTTCTTCCTGAGACAGCACTTTGAAAGCTAAGACCTATTTTGAGAGAATTTAGGCAATAGTTACCACTATAAACCAGGAATAGTACTTAAGTGCCACAGATAGAAAATCAAACAAATAAAACTTTGAGTCCTGAGGAGGGACAGATTATGGCAGATTGGCAGTTCCTAGAAATCTGTCTCTCCAGAGATGAGGCTTAACTTGTGGAATGTCAAAGATAAAACCGAACACAGATATCATAGTATTCAACTTGTAATTTCACAGAATTATGCAGATCCCTGGGCTTACCAGGTGGCACCAGTGGTAAAAACCCACCTGCCAATGCAGCAGACCTAAGAGACACAGGTTCCACCTCTGGGTCAGGCAGATCCCCTGGAGGAGGGCATGGCAACCCACTCCAGTATTCTTGCCTAGAGAATCCCATGATCGGGGGAGTCTGGCCAGCTACGGTCCATAGGATCTCAAAGAGTTCGACACAACTAAAGCAACCTAGTACGCATCAACATAAAGCCACAAATTCTTGGGTCTAACTGCAGCTAACATCTAAGTTTTAGACACAGTAACTCCTTCCTCTCTTCATTTGCTCGATCCTGGATTCATTGGGCAAGCATTTTCAGCGTACGTGTGTATGTTCTAGGCGCCACTCTGGTTGTCAGGAGCTAAAGTGAAAGTGAAGTCGCTCAGTCATTGTCTTTGTGACCCCGTGGACTGTAGCCCAGCAGGCTCCTCCGTCCATGGGATTCTCCGGGCAAGAATACTGGAGTGGGTTGCCATTTCCTTCTCCAGTCAGAAGCTAAAGCCGTGGGCAAAATTTGCACAGTTCCTTGACATCATGGAACTCATTCTGGTAGATTTTAGATTTTTAAAAAGAATTTTTCTTAGTGGCAACAAGAGTGATGGGGTTGGCTGAGCAGGTGGGGATAATCAGATTCTCAAGAGTTGTCATGTGCACAGATAATGATAGACAGTTAGCTGTGGGTGAAAAACATTGCCAGCAGAGGGAACACAGAGCTCAAAAGCTCTGACCAAGAAAAGCTTGAGCGAATGGATAAAAGAGCAAGGAGGACACATCAGCTGTGGCAGAGAGGAAAATGGGGAAGGAGGTGAGGGGTGTCAACAGATGATCCGCATCCACGTTCCAAGAATGACTAAGGTTTGGAGACAGGTATGTGAGGGAGGTTACGTTCAGAGAAGCATTCTTTAAACAAAGGCATGGAGTTAGGGATTGAATATTGCCCTGTGAGTCCTCATTGTCTTTCTCTTGATATCAGTTGATACCTCAATATGGGAAAGAGTGTTCCTTTGAGGGGTAAAAAAGAAACAACAAAAAAGGAATTAGTGAATACTATAGGCAACTTGGAGAAAGGGTCTTATAGATCAGATTCACCCCAGCTTAATTTTTAAAGGCTTGTCTGTATGTCAGTCTGTCCATTTTTTTAACATACATGCCCCTCCCTCCTTACTTTAGCCATCAAGACTTTTAGCAGGCTGAGGGTTAGGATTAGAGAGTTTAGCGACTTCGTCATGCTCATACCTGAAGCACCACAAGTAAAAAGAAGCCACTTGGGACCACTGTGTCACCCTGCTGATCCTCACAGCTTGGGCAAGCCTGCTTTTCCCATCCAAGCCCATCTGCCTCCTGGGCACTTTTCTGAGAAAGCAAGAGCTGATTTCCAGGCAGAGTTCACTTCATCAGATTAAATTTTGTACATCAGAGCATTCAGAGGAGATCACGTTACCCAGGGGGACTTTACTTGAAAAGATACCTCTCTTAAAGGAGGAACTAAGCTTTGTATTACAAATTTAGCCTAATGTAATGCAAAATATCACTAACTGATTCTGTTCAAAAATACCAAACTGGTGTCTTAAAGCTTTTCGAGGACTGCAAATATTAGACCCTATGTTAGGTGGAGGAAAGACTTTGTGGGCTACTTTCTTGCGTTTTAACTTGGTGGCATCATCGTTGGAGAATCTTCCTCTCTCTTCATGGAAAAATGACAAGGGCTGCTAATCTGGAAAGAGAATGTGTGATTTACTTCAGAAGCAGAGTTGTGTTTTGTCCTCCCAAGGGGGGAAAGAAAAATCACTTCATCAAGTTGGAAAATAGAACTTCAGTTTTTTCATTTCTTGCCTTTGATGAACAATCTTCACCCTCCTCTTGTGAGTAATCAGAGTATTATCCTAATGAGTAGGACAAGGTCACAGTTTGTCTTCAGCTTTTTCTGATTCACGTGTGTGTTGCTGCTGCTAAGTCGCTCCAGACGTATCCGACTCTGTGCGACCCCACAGATGGCAGCCCACCAGGCGCCACCATCCTGGGATTCTTCAGGCAAGAACACTGGAGTGGGTTGCCATTTCCTTCTCCAGTGCATGAAAGTGAAAAGTGAAAGTGAAGTCGCTCAGTAAGTGTCTGANATTTTTAAAAAGAATTTTTCTTAGTGGCAACAAGAGTGATGGGGTTGGCTGAGCAGGTGGGGATAATCAGATTCTCAAGAGTTGTCATGTGCACAGATAATGATAGACAGTTAGCTGTGGGTGAAAAACATTGCCAGCAGAGGGAACACAGAGCTCAAAAGCTCTGACCAAGAAAAGCTTGAGCGAATGGATAAAAGAGCAAGGAGGACACATCAGCTGTGGCAGAGAGGAAAATGGGGAAGGAGGTGAGGGGTGTCAACAGATGATCCGCATCCACGTTCCAAGAATGACTAAGGTTTGGAGACAGGTATGTGAGGGAGGTTACGTTCAGAGAAGCATTCTTTAAACAAAGGCATGGAGTTAGGGATTGAATATTGCCCTGTGAGTCCTCATTGTCTTTCTCTTGATATCAGTTGATACCTCAATATGGGAAAGAGTGTTCCTTTGAGGGGTAAAAAAGAAACAACAAAAAAGGAATTAGTGAATACTATAGGCAACTTGGAGAAAGGGTCTTATAGATCAGATTCACCCCAGCTTAATTTTTAAAGGCTTGTCTGTATGTCAGTCTGTCCATTTTTTTAACATACATGCCCCTCCCTCCTTACTTTAGCCATCAAGACTTTTAGCAGGCTGAGGGTTAGGATTAGAGAGTTTAGCGACTTCGTCATGCTCATACCTGAAGCACCACAAGTAAAAAGAAGCCACTTGGGACCACTGTGTCACCCTGCTGATCCTCACAGCTTGGGCAAGCCTGCTTTTCCCATCCAAGCCCATCTGCCTCCTGGGCACTTTTCTGAGAAAGCAAGAGCTGATTTCCAGGCAGAGTTCACTTCATCAGATTAAATTTTGTACATCAGAGCATTCAGAGGAGATCACGTTACCCAGGGGGACTTTACTTGAAAAGATACCTCTCTTAAAGGAGGAACTAAGCTTTGTATTACAAATTTAGCCTAATGTAATGCAAAATATCACTAACTGATTCTGTTCAAAAATACCAAACTGGTGTCTTAAAGCTTTTCGAGGACTGCAAATATTAGACCCTATGTTAGGTGGAGGAAAGACTTTGTGGGCTACTTTCTTGCGTTTTAACTTGGTGGCATCATCGTTGGAGAATCTTCCTCTCTCTTCATGGAAAAATGACAAGGGCTGCTAATCTGGAAAGAGAATGTGTGATTTACTTCAGAAGCAGAGTTGTGTTTTGTCCTCCCAAGGGGGGAAAGAAAAATCACTTCATCAAGTTGGAAAATAGAACTTCAGTTTTTTCATTTCTTGCCTTTGATGAACAATCTTCACCCTCCTCTTGTGAGTAATCAGAGTATTATCCTAATGAGTAGGACAAGGTCACAGTTTGTCTTCAGCTTTTTCTGATTCACGTGTGTGTTGCTGCTGCTAAGTCGCTCCAGACGTATCCGACTCTGTGCGACCCCACAGATGGCAGCCCACCAGGCGCCACCATCCTGGGATTCTTCAGGCAAGAACACTGGAGTGGGTTGCCATTTCCTTCTCCAGTGCATGAAAGTGAAAAGTGAAAGTGAAGTCGCTCAGTAAGTGTCTGACTCTTGGGGACCCCATGGACTACAGCCTACCAGGCTCCTCCGTCCATGGGATTTTCCAGGCAAGAGTACTGGAGTGGGTATACCAAAACACCTTCCTTAATGTAATGCAAGAGGATCTGGTGACTCACTATACCCTCTGAGGAATAACTTGTTGCATGTAGGGCATAATAGAAACAATTTTAATCTTATTTTCTCTTGTTTCTTCAACTGTAAACTTAGCTTGTACAATTGTTGAGTAGTCTGTTAGAGAATAGAGTGTTTTTATGTTTCATTTACTTTAAAACGAGTATTGAATAGCATAAGTTCACTTTAGAATGTCTAGCAGATGATTTTGACATTAGTTCCTTCCTTCCCCCAATACATAGCAAATAATGTCCAGAGTAGTGTAAGAATTCTTAGGGCTTCCCCAGTCGCTCAGTGGAAAAGAATCTGCCTGCAGTACATGAAACACAGGTTCAATCCTTGCATCAGGAAGATCCCTTGGAGGAGGAAATGGCCACCCACTCCAGTATTCTTGCCTGAAAAATCCCATGGAAAGAGGAGCCTGGCAGGCTACAGTCTATGGGGTCGCAAAGAGTCAGACATGACTGAGTGACTAAACAGAGGGTGTAAGAATTCTTAGCATCCCTGCTCCTTGACTGTCTTCTCCTGTGTTCCATAGGCTACAAGGAAAATGAAGATTGCAGGAAGCTAGTATATCTGATAGTGAGGAAACTTGTGGTCAACTTATAATAACCAGAGATGATCTGGAGTTGGACATAGTGCCAGTGTTGTTGTAAAGAGTGAAATTAACAAAGGTGTGGTAAGGCGGTCATGGCTTCAGGATAGGGAGGTGCTACTGCTGGGCATGAGCTGGGCAGACTAGACTATGCCAGGTGAAGATCTGCAGGGAAGGAGATAACATTGTGTAATGCAGAAGCCATTTGCAATATAGCAATGCCTTCCAGTGTTTAACAAGTGCTAATCTTGTACCTAATTCCTATATACTTAGAAGAGTTGATTTTATATTGAATTTTCTTCCTGTTCAAACCCCTACATTATTTATGTTAAGAGTTAACCAAATATTTGGGAAGCACAACCACTTGCTGCTGGCTAAGACTGGAAGGCAGTCGCGGCTGAAAGCCAAACTGAAGTGGTATTTTCTCAGGCAAAATTCAGAAAATTTGCTTCCCTAGGATGGCTTCTTACAAATCACTGTGTTTAAGATACTTTTTTCTTACCTTTCTAAGGCAGCAAAATATAGAGCAAAGGTGGTCCACTTGAGAGTATTTGTTGAATACATGTATGACAAAGGTAATTTGCTTTCTATGCCAGGATAATTGTGGACCATGACATTATCGTAGTAACATCTGCCCTTTGTAGAATACTTTTTCTCCACTGGATACTGGATTGAGTGCTTTTTACGTACTTAGTCTATTATAAACTCATTTAATTTGAATCATAATGCATGGGACAGAGGTTTTTTAAGAGAAAACCTAAATCAAGAAGTATGACCACTTGCTGGTCACTCACTAGTAAATGGAGAGTGCAAGTTCTGAGCAAAGCATTGGAGCTTCAGAATTTGATAAAAATTACCATCACATAGCCTTAGGCAAACCATATAATTTCTCTGCATTTGTTTACTTAGCTTTTATGAAAAGCAAAAATACAGTCTCTGATGGGCTGTTGTATTAAAGTAATACATATAAATACTGACAGCTCTGTATAGCACATAGTAATCTAGGGCTACTAATTAGTAAGGTATATGTACGCTGCAACTTTTTTATTTGATCACTACTTGATTGAAGCTCTGATTTTTCTAGAGCGTTTTGATGTTCCCTTGAATGGATGAATTTGAATCTGATGAGATGACTTGATAACTACGACTCTAATCCTGACACAATGGCCCAAGCTGGAATTTATATGCTATAAGAGTATGTGATGTACACGGGGTACAATGGTATATGTGTATACATACATATATATGTATATGTGTCTGTATATTTTCTTGTGGGCACCAAACTGTATAGCTAAACCATTGTTACTTTGACTTGTTTGAATTTTAAGTTTCTATTTTAGGAGACTTTCTGGGAAAAAAAATCCTTGATTATTCTGAAAATAGACTGTGATATGATGACCTTTTCAAAACTGATATATGGTATGTAAAAATTGTTCACTTGCTAAGTTGTGTCTGACTCTTTGCGACCTCAGGACTGCAGCATACCAAGCTTCACAGTCCTTCGTTATCTCCTGGAGTTTGTTCAAACTCATGTACGTTGAATCAGTGATGGCATTCAACCACTTTATCCTCTGTAGCCCCCTTCTCCTCTTGCCCTCCATCTTTCCGAGCATCTGGGTCTTTTCCAATTAGTCAGTCAGCATTAAGTGGCCAAAATATTGGAGCTTCAGCTTCAGCACCATTCCTTCCAATCAATATTCAGGGTTGGTTCTCTTTAGGACTGACTGGATTGATCTCCTTGCTGTCCAAGGGGCTTTCAAGAGTTTTCTCCAGTGCCACAGTTCAAAAGGGTCAGTTCTTTGAATGATTTCAAAATGAAGCCACACAAAAGAAATGAGGTCACTTCCTTCTAAAATCATTCTACTTTGTCATCTTTTACCTAGCTATTCCACAGTCCCTATACCATCTTGAGGTTAGGTAGGCTTGAAGCCAAAAGGAGAGATGAGATGGTTCAATGGTATCGCTGACTCAATGGACATGAATTTGAGCAAACTCTAGGAGATCGTGAAGGACAGGGAATCCTGGTGTGTTGCAGTTCATGGGGTTGTAAAGAGTTGCTGCTGCTGCTGCTAAGTCGCTTCAGTCGTGTCCGACTCTGTGCGACCCCATAGACGGGGGCTCAGTGTCTCTGGGATTCTCCAGGCAAGAACACTGGACTGGGTTGCCATTTCCTTCTCCAATGCATGAAAGTGAAAAGTGAAAGTGAAGTTGCTCAGTTGTGCTTGACTGTTAGCGACCCCATGGACTGCAACCTACCAGGCTCCTCCATCCATGGGATTTTCCAGGCAAGAGTACCAGAGTGGGGTGCCATTGTCTTCTCCGTACAAAGAGTTAGACATGACTTAATGACTGAATACATACACACAGATTCTTCATAGAAGTTAACCCCATCAAACTTGGATCCCTCAATTTTGCAAAATCGCATGCACATTTCTACTTGTGAAATAATCAATGTATAAATGTATTAATGTATTTATATATTTATATCTTAGATTATGTCACTAATACTTCCTAGTGCAAGTTCTGGGGTGACACTTGCCTGAGTTTGAATCTGACTGCACCACTTACTAGCATGTACTCTTAGGCAAGTTATTTAGATTCTCTGCCCTTGATTTGCCCAACAGCAGGAGAAGGCAATGGCACCCCACTCCAGTACTCTTGCCTGGAAAATCCCATGGATGGAGGAGCCTGGTCGGCCGCAGTCCATGGGGTCTTGAAGAGTCGGACATGACTGAGCGACTTCACTTTCACTTTTCACTTTCATGCATTGGAGAAGGAAATGGCAACCTACTCCAGTGTTCTTGTCTGGAGAATCCCAGGGATGGGGGGAGCCTGGTGGCCTGCCATCTATGGGGTCACACAGAGTCGGACACAACTGAAGCGACTTAGCAGCAGCAGCAGCAGGGATTATAAGTCACTGCAGAGGGTGATTGTAACCATGAAATTAAAAGAGGCTTGCTCCTTGAGAAAAAAAGCTGTGGCCAACCTAGACAGCATATTATAAAGCAAAGACATCACTTTGCCAACAAAGGTCTGTATAGTCAAAACTATGGTTTTTTCCAGTAGTCATATATGAATTCGACCGTAAAGAGTTGGACCATGTATGAGTTGGACCATAAAGAAGACAGAATGCCAAATAACTGATATTTTGAATTGTGGTGCTGGACAGTCCTTTGGATTGCGTGGAGGTCAAATCAGTCAATCCTGAGGAAATAAGCCCTGAATATTCAAAAGAGGAACTGATACTGAAGCTCCAAACCCTTGACCCCCTGAGGTGAAGAGCCAACTCACTCAAGAGACCCTGATGCTGGGAAAGATGGAAGGCAACAGGAAAAGGGGGAGGAGGCAGAGGATGGAATGGTTAGATAGGCATGACTAGCTCAGTGAGATGACTGGGAGATGGTCCAGGACAGAGGAGCCTGGCATGCTGGAGTCTTTGGGGTCACAGAGTCAGTCATGATACCCACTGGGCAGCAGCAAAGGAAATATAAAATGTACTTTATAAATAAGCTTGATTAAGATAATAAAGATGATACTTTTAGTGGGAGAAGTTGTTTATTATTATTATTTTCTGTACAGCAGATCTGGAATTTGGTACCTTAATCAGATGAAGTATGACATGTATATTATTATGGAGCTTTCAACTTTCAGAGAGATGTGCAAATCAGCCTGGCATATGCTGAAAGCCTTGAGGAAACTGCAGGCATTGAACTTCCTATCTATTTACTGAAAGGCGGGAGAAATTCCTAAGGGACTGGCAGGGAATGGAATAATGGGGAGAGTAGAGAGGAAGAGAGAACAAAAATATCAAAATTGAATACTTGTTGTTTTCTAGCAAAAGAGAGAAAGCAGTATAAGGCAATTTGGGAGTGTCACAATTGAACACACAAAATTAAATTTTTTTCAGAAAGCAATTTACTATATTGACAGTTTCCATTTTTACTTTTGAAAATTTCTGAGTAAAGCCTGTTCCTTTTAATAATTGTTGACAACACTTCCAAAGTTAAAATCTGAGCTATCTGTCAGAAACCATTAATTGCAGACATTCTGTGCTATGCAATATTTTGCATTTATATTGAGTCTTTCAATCAATAATAGAAATCTAAATTATGACCAACCTAGATAGCATATTCAAAAGCAGAGACATTACTTTGCCGACTAAGGTCCATCTAGTCAAGGCTATGGTTTTTCCTGTGGTCATGTTTGGATGTGAGAGTTGGACTGTGAAGAAGGCTGAGCACCAAAGAATTGATGCTTTTGAACCGTGGTGTTGGAGAAGACTCTTGAGAGTCCCTTGGACTGCAAGGAGATCCAACAAGTCCATTCTGAAGGAGATCAGCCCTGGGATTCCTTTGGAAGGAATGATGCTAAAGCTGAAACTCTAGTTTGGCCACCTCATGTGAAGAGTTGACTCATTGGAAAAGACTCTGATGCTGGGAGGGATTGGGGGCAGGAGAAGGGGACAACAGAGAATGAGATGGCTGGATGGCATCACTGACTCGATGGGCATGAGTCTGAGTGAACTCCAGGAGTTGGTGATGGACAGGGAGGCCTGGTGTGCTGCGATTCATGGGGTCACAAAGAGTCAGACATGACTGAGCGACTGAACTGAACTGATGAGTAGTTTTAAGGATCATTCTTATAGAATAAAAAAGGTAAATCATAGTTTAAAACTAAGTTTCCATATGTACAGATTTCCCTGGGGAAAATTAATAAACATAAAAGAATGAGATTCTTGGGTGTAGGTCTAGGCAGTGTGTTGGAATCAGGGAGTTATAAAATGTGATGCTGAAAGGTACCCTCAGCATTATCCAGGACAACACCCCCATTTACAAATGTGAAAATAGGGTCACAGTGGACTTAGCCAGTGGTTCTCAAACTGGTTTCTGTAGCATCAGTATCACCTAGAAGCACATTAGAAATGCTTGTTCTTGGATCTTACACTCAAGACCTGCTGAAACTCTGGAGATGGAGTGTAGCAATCTGCATTTTAAGAAGCAGTTTCAGGAAGACTCTGATGTGCACTGGACCAGACTCATCTGGAAGAGTATAGATTTTAACTAGTCTAGAATAGATTAGATTTTAACTAGTCTAGACTAGATTAGTCTAGATTTTAACTATTCTGGACTAGATTTTAGCTTGAGAACCCTTAGACTAGATTTAATTATTCTAGCACCTATATCCCAGTGTGTTTCCCACTCCAAAATGCTGCTTTTCTTCTTTTCTGTCAGTCCTTCTTGAAAATAATAGGAATAAGACATTCAAAACTTGACTGTATACACAAGCATTAAGCACGGTGGAAAAACAGAGGATACTGTTTTGCAATATACATCTTAAGATATCTTTGTGTGACTTGAAAATTTTAGACAGAAGTGGTACTTTTAAGACTTTAACAATGCAGATAATTATCTGATTTCCCTAATTCAAAGAACTCTGATTCTCCTAGAATCTGTAGGAGGAATTTAAGGATAATACTCTAGCCTCATACTACAAATATTTAGAGAGAGACCTAATATCTGGCTTAAATGGAGTCAGTCCTACATCGTTTCCCCTGTCTTGCATCCAGATTAATAAACGATGACAAAGAATAATAACAAAGCCTTTAAGTTTTTTCACCTCCTTGCAATATACACTGTAAACTGATGTATATTGCTGTGAATTCCTAAAGCATGTTTTAGAATGCTGAATATGGAATAAGAATTAATACATATTGCATTTCACCACTAAAAGGAAATTGCCATTATTGAACTCTGAATAACATGTAAATTGCCCTCTTGATTGGCTTAAATTGGCTTACTTAGATTCGTGATAATTCTCCTATAAAATAATTGCAGTGGTTCTTTTGCAAACAAATCAGGTGCATGTTTTTCATCGGTGACTGTGAGAAGATTCAAATGAGAATCTCCTATTGGAGACAAAATTCCAATTTTCTTTTCTCTTTTTATTTTTTTTATTGAAGGATAATTGCTTTACAGAATTTTGTTGTTTTCTGTCAAACCTCAACATTAATCAGCCATAAGTAAACATATATCCCTTCCCTTTGCAACCTCCTTCCCATCTCCCTCCCCTTCCTGACCCTCTCCATTGATAGATAGAGCTCCTGTTTGAGTTTCCTGAGCCATAGGCAAATTCCCGATGGCTATCTATTTTATGTACTGTTTTGTAAGTTTCCATGTTACCCTTTCAGTACATCTCACCCTCTCCTCCCGTCTCCCCATGTCCATAAGTCTATTCTCTACGTCTGTTTCTCCATTGCTGCCCTGTAAATAAATTCTAGATTTCATATATGGGCGTTAGAATATTATATTTATTCTTCTCTTTCGGACTCACTTCACTCTGTATAATAGGTTCTAAGTTCATCCACCTCATCAGAACTGACTCAAACGTGTTCCTTTTTGTGGCTGAGTATATTCCATTGTGTACGTGTACCACAAGTTCTTTATCCACTCATCTGTCGATGGACATCTAGGTTGCTTCCATGTTCTAGCTATTGTAAATAATGCTTCAGTGAACAGTGGGATATATGTGTCTTTTTCAGTTTTGGTTTCCTCAGGGTAAAGGCCTAGGAATGGGATTGCTGGGTCATGTGGTGATTTTACTGCTAGTTTCTTAAGGAATCTCCATACCATCTTCCATAGTGGTTGTATCAATTTACATTCCCACCAACAGTGCAAGAGCATTCCCTTTTCTCCACACCCCTTCCAGGATTTATTGTTTGTAGACTTTTTGATGATGGCCATTCTGACTGGTGTGAGGTGGTATTTCATTGTGATTTTGATTTGCATTTCTCTAATAATGAGTCACGTTGAGCATCTTTTCATGTGTTTGTTAGCCATCTGTGTGTCTTCTTTGGAGAAATGGTTTCCTTTGTGTGAGTTCTCACTATTTGATTCACCCTACGATTAGTTTTCTGGCAGTCTGGGGTTTTGAAGTCAGTGCTCCCACTCCGAAGGCTCAGGACTTGATCTCGAGTTTGTGTGGGTCTTTTCCACTGGTCAGGTACTCCTCTCTGCTCTCAGCTGATGTTCTGCATGCACTTCTGTGTCTCAATGTGTATTCCGATGTATCCATGGAGAGAGATGTCCTCCACGTCCCCCTACTCCTCTGCCATCTTGTTCTTTTGTGCATTCAGGAACTGAGATCCACTCTTATCCTCAGGCTGGGTGGGCTTGTGTTCTTCCCATCAGCTTGAGGGGCCTGATTGGTGCTGAAGGGACAGCTCTGGCTATGGCCAGATCAAGCTTTAGGACCCATGGGTAGCTTCAAAGGGGCTTCTCCGTGTTCTCTCTCTCCCCTGTGCCTGTATTGTTGCCATGGCATCTGCTTCCAGTGTGGCCACCGGGCTGTCAAACGAGCCATTTCCCCTAACAAGACCCCTGGCTACTGGCCCAGTCAAAATCCAATGTTCCTATGAAGCTATTGTAATTAAACATAAATGCAGAGCTCCTGACTTACATAGGTACTTCCAAAACCCAGTGTCTAATTTGAGACTTGTAATTTTATTGTACTATGAGACTGTCCCCCACATTGTGTGAGCTTCAGGCCCCAGAAAATCTAGATCCTTTTTTTGATCTAGGGAGCATTAGGTACTCTGTCAGGAGGCAAAAGTATTTTACATGTTAAACTGAGTAAAAGCTTTTCTGTTTATGCTCAGTGAACATTGAATCAAAATGAGTACCCAAGTCAGTCTGAAAGCAGATAGAAATTGTTTCTGTATAAGCGCCTTGACAGTTGCCACTGGTTTTGGATTCACATTAGGCTGGGTTGTCAATCACTTCTTTAGCATTTTAGATTTCCTTTCTCTTGAATAGCAATAGACAGGAAGCACTTAGTAGCTTACTGTGATATTAGCCAATAGAGTATGTATTTGTATACTTCTAAATCTAAGTCTCTAAATGCTTTCAAAGGAAGGACAACTGTACTTTGGGTCGATTCTGGCCCCAGGAATTCCAAAAAACACTTTTTAGTTTAAAAACTTTAAAAGAAAGCGTCTTGATTCATCCCTGAAGTCAATGCCAAATGCTTATTGAACGGATATGTCTTTGATTTGTTTGTGTGGCTCACATCTCTGATGTCTTGGAATGACAGCGTGATTTACATCTTCATTTTAGTGAAAGGATAGCTTTTTCCTTCATTCAAAGAGACAAAAAAAAAAATGATCTGGTTGTAAATATGCTTCAGTTTAAGTAGGGTGGGATGTTATAACTGATTTCAAAATCCCCTGTGGGATTACTATAGTCTTCTTTTGGTTGGCATTTTAAAAGTTGAAATGTTGCCAGCAACGCTTTTAAATCACTCACTGCTATAGAAGGGGAGTTATAAGGGAAAACAAACAAACCAAGTAGTATATCTAAATAATAGCGGCTGCAATGGTAACAGTAAGCCTTCTAATGGACTCTGTGTGTCAGCATGAGGTCCTTCAGGCTCATTTGGTTTATAGCTTTAGACTCATCATCTCTTTGCTCAGCTTTTATTCTTAATGTGCTCGGTCATATCTGACTCTTTGTAACCCTTTAGACTGTAGTCTGCCAGGCTCCTCTGTCAGTGGGATTTTTCAGGCAAGAATACTGAAGTGTGTTGTCATTTCCTCCTCCAGGGGATCCTCCTGACCCAGGGATCGAACCCACATCTTATCTGTCTCCTATATTGCAGACAGATTCTTTACCACTGAACCATCAGGGAAGCCCCTTATTGTTAATGAGTTACCATCGTATCCAAGTAAATTTCTCTCTCCAGACCTCAGTTTCTTTGTATGTTTAACTTGTAGGATGGTGCCTGCTACATAGCTGATAATAAATATTAAAAGTTTTAATAACAGAGTTTATAGTTGTTTCTGTGAAGAAATCTGAGGTGCATTCTGTATGTATGAGATCCCTTGGTGGGGAATGGTGGGGGAGGGGGGTCAGGCAGTGATCTAGGTGGAAAATGTCCACATTTGGGCAAGAAAAGAAAAAAAATTAGTGTTATGTCAGTGACATTATTAGAGTAAATGGTGATGTCAGGAGGGACAACTAACTGCCATGCTTTTTCTCTGATCTCTTGGCAACATTACGAAGACAAAATCACTGCCAGGGACTAGGTTGTATTCAGGTTGGATGCTTTAGTTTAAAAGCTGGTGACTCCTTAACTTTCCTGATATTCATGGTTAAGAGTGACAGCAGTGGGTCCCCAAAGGGGCACTGTCTCCAGTGACACAAGGAATACTGAGAAGGGCTTCCCAGGTGGGGCTAGTAATAANCTGTCCCCCACATTGTGTGAGCTTCAGGCCCCAGAAAATCTAGATCCTTTTTTTGATCTAGGGAGCATTAGGTACTCTGTCAGGAGGCAAAAGTATTTTACATGTTAAACTGAGTAAAAGCTTTTCTGTTTATGCTCAGTGAACATTGAATCAAAATGAGTACCCAAGTCAGTCTGAAAGCAGATAGAAATTGTTTCTGTATAAGCGCCTTGACAGTTGCCACTGGTTTTGGATTCACATTAGGCTGGGTTGTCAATCACTTCTTTAGCATTTTAGATTTCCTTTCTCTTGAATAGCAATAGACAGGAAGCACTTAGTAGCTTACTGTGATATTAGCCAATAGAGTATGTATTTGTATACTTCTAAATCTAAGTCTCTAAATGCTTTCAAAGGAAGGACAACTGTACTTTGGGTCGATTCTGGCCCCAGGAATTCCAAAAAACACTTTTTAGTTTAAAAACTTTAAAAGAAAGCGTCTTGATTCATCCCTGAAGTCAATGCCAAATGCTTATTGAACGGATATGTCTTTGATTTGTTTGTGTGGCTCACATCTCTGATGTCTTGGAATGACAGCGTGATTTACATCTTCATTTTAGTGAAAGGATAGCTTTTTCCTTCATTCAAAGAGACAAAAAAAAAAATGATCTGGTTGTAAATATGCTTCAGTTTAAGTAGGGTGGGATGTTATAACTGATTTCAAAATCCCCTGTGGGATTACTATAGTCTTCTTTTGGTTGGCATTTTAAAAGTTGAAATGTTGCCAGCAACGCTTTTAAATCACTCACTGCTATAGAAGGGGAGTTATAAGGGAAAACAAACAAACCAAGTAGTATATCTAAATAATAGCGGCTGCAATGGTAACAGTAAGCCTTCTAATGGACTCTGTGTGTCAGCATGAGGTCCTTCAGGCTCATTTGGTTTATAGCTTTAGACTCATCATCTCTTTGCTCAGCTTTTATTCTTAATGTGCTCGGTCATATCTGACTCTTTGTAACCCTTTAGACTGTAGTCTGCCAGGCTCCTCTGTCAGTGGGATTTTTCAGGCAAGAATACTGAAGTGTGTTGTCATTTCCTCCTCCAGGGGATCCTCCTGACCCAGGGATCGAACCCACATCTTATCTGTCTCCTATATTGCAGACAGATTCTTTACCACTGAACCATCAGGGAAGCCCCTTATTGTTAATGAGTTACCATCGTATCCAAGTAAATTTCTCTCTCCAGACCTCAGTTTCTTTGTATGTTTAACTTGTAGGATGGTGCCTGCTACATAGCTGATAATAAATATTAAAAGTTTTAATAACAGAGTTTATAGTTGTTTCTGTGAAGAAATCTGAGGTGCATTCTGTATGTATGAGATCCCTTGGTGGGGAATGGTGGGGGAGGGGGGTCAGGCAGTGATCTAGGTGGAAAATGTCCACATTTGGGCAAGAAAAGAAAAAAAATTAGTGTTATGTCAGTGACATTATTAGAGTAAATGGTGATGTCAGGAGGGACAACTAACTGCCATGCTTTTTCTCTGATCTCTTGGCAACATTACGAAGACAAAATCACTGCCAGGGACTAGGTTGTATTCAGGTTGGATGCTTTAGTTTAAAAGCTGGTGACTCCTTAACTTTCCTGATATTCATGGTTAAGAGTGACAGCAGTGGGTCCCCAAAGGGGCACTGTCTCCAGTGACACAAGGAATACTGAGAAGGGCTTCCCAGGTGGGGCTAGTAATAAAGATCCTGACTGCCAATGCAGGAGACAGGAGATGGGGGTTCAGTCCCGGGTTGGGAAGATCCCCTGAAGAAGGAAATGGCAACCCACTCCAGTATTCTTCCCTGGAGAATCCCATGGACAGAGAAGTCTGGTGGGATACAGTCCATGGCGTCACACAGAGTCAGACTCATCTGAAGTGACTTAGCACATATAATACTGAGAACCTAAACTGACTTCTAGACATTTATTAAAAGGTTAAAAAAATATTGCAGATGGTTCAATGACTGTGGAACCAACATGCTTGCTTTTTTTCCCAGATTGACAAGATGATCACAATTTTAAAGTACTTCTCCTAGCCTTCTCTCTGTGTTTTTATTTACTCTCATTCACTTTGCAGATAGCCTCTTGGTTGTATCTCTTCAGAAAGTAACGTTCTAGCATAAGAACCAAATAAGACCAGCACTACAGAAGGGCAGAGTATCCAGTCTGTGGTGTGCTCTATGGTTCTGTAATACAGTTTTCTAATTATCCAACAGCTTGCTACAATAAATTAAATCTTGACTACAGGAATCACTTTCTGAATATGCTGGGTGGTCTAACTTTAACTTGGTCGATGGGAAGATTTGAATTATTTTATTTTTTAGTGCACAGAACTCCTTAAGATTAGTTTCATTTATCTTTGACTACCAGGAAAACTCCAGTAAAGTGAATATATCAAAACTATGTTGGATTGTAGTCAGCAAGCATGTTTACATGTGTATAACTCTGCATTTTTCCTATGTGAAGGAACCCTTGGCCTCATAATTCTCAACCCAGGACTGTTCAACTCCTAAGGAACTCTATGACTTTGAGAGTGGGGGGACTTCAAAGAGCAATAATAGATTAGTTCTAGTATATTAATTTTAAAACTGATATGTTGATATTTTAGAAGGTTAATTATGCAAATAATTAATTTTTCATTAAAATTATGAGAAACATTTTAAAGGTAGATTGTATTAAAGTAATAGATCCCATTTCATGGAAACAACAATAAATAAGATAAACATAAAACTAATTACTTAGGTATTCCTATGTGCCTGGTATTCAGCTAAAATTTTACATCGTGAAGTAGGTGTTATTTTTATAGTACCAATAAGAAATGGTGGCTTCAGGAGGCCAACTAACTTGCTTTTAGTCAAAGCTTTTTTAAGTAGGGAAGTTGAAATTTGAATTTAGGCACTCTGCGTTTAGAACTGTAATTCTCAACCATTGTATTTTATAATATCAGCCCAAATTTGTAACTCCCGGTAAACATCCTTCAAGACAGTATGGATATCTGTGTGGATGTACATATATATTGGTACAAAATATTATATAAGTGAGATAAGTGTAGGCTGTTCTATAAGCTACTTTTTGATCTACAGTGTGTCATGGGTCTCTTTCTATATATAAAAAAAAAGGATAGAGGATAGAGGTGATCTCAGGTGGCCTTGGCCTGCAGCAGCTGGAAGCAGGATTTCAGTTCCTGGCCAGAGATTGAAATCAGGCCTCGGAAGTGAGAGCATTGAATCCTAACTACTAGACCAGTGATCAGTGACAAGATCACGGCCCCTCAGTTTTGCAGACAAGGACTCCTACAAAGATGGAAAGTAGTGAAACATGTTAAGTATTTATTGGAGGAAAAGAATCCCTGTGGATAGACACATGAGTAGGCTCGGAGAGAGGGTCACACCTCCATGGTGGTCTCATCACTTACATGAAGCGTTTATTCTGGGCTTGTTTTCACCAGTCATTTTGCTTTGCCTGGTTCTGAGTCCATATTTGGCATACCTCACGATCCCCACATGTGTGCACACACCTCCTAGTCAAGATGGATTACAGGCAAGAGGCTTATGGGTAGGTTCTTGTCACTCCCCCTTTTTGACATTCAAGGACCTTTATAGTCCAGAAGGTCTCCTTGACTTTGAGAATGAGAAAGACCTGGTCTCTATCGTTTATTTATGCAGGGCTCAGCTCCTCCTACTCTTCGTCTTGGAGTATCTGTCCACAGGTGACAAGACTCCAGCTGTTCAGGCTGGGGCCCATCTATCTCCTGCCTCAGAGGTACATAATTTTAAGGGATGAATGAAGTTCTATAATGATTAAAAAAAAAAAACAGGTCATATGCTTCTGTGTCATATCCTCTTTTATAGGCAGATATAAATTCTCTAGAATATTAATTTATATACTGATGAGCTTTTTTCTTTTTCTTAGGGTCAGTCCTACTAGGAGGAATTTGGGGACAAAAGCTATAGCTATTATATATTTGGTGCGTCTTTCTAGCAATCAAACAGGAAACTAGAGTAACTGAATGCTATGTTAGCTTTGTTCTTTCAAAATTAAGTTATATCAGTGTTTGTTTTTCTTTTTTAACATAGCCAGAATGATGGTGATTGTTGAAGTGGGAGTTATTTTCATGTTTATTATCATTTGTATTTGCTTGCAAAATCAGCTCTCTTCAGTTGCTCAGTTGTGTCTGACTCTTTGCAACCCCATGGACCGCAGGCAGCATGACAGGCTTCCCTGTCCATCACCAGCTACTAGAGCTTGCTCAGACTTATGTCCATCAAGTTGGTGATGCCATCCAACCATCTCATTGTCTGTTGTCCCCTTCCCATCCTGCTTTCAATCTTTCCAATCATCAGGGTCTTTTCTAGTGAGTTAGTTCTTCGCATCAGGTGGCCAAAGTACTGGAGCTTCAGCTTCAGCATCAGTTCTTACAAAGAATATTCAGGACCGATTTCCTTTAGGATTGACTGGTTTGATCTCCTTGCAGTCCAAGGGACTCTTAAGAGTCTTCTCCAACACCACAGTTCAAAAGCATCAATTCTGCAGTGCTTGGCTTTCTTTATACTCCAACTCTCACATCCATACATACATGACTACTGGAAAAACCATAGTTTTGACTATATGGAACTTTGTTGGCAAAGTAATGTCACAGCTTTTTAATATTCTGTCTAGGTTGGTCATAGCTTTTCTTCCAAGGAGCAAGTGTCTTTTAATTTCATGGCTGCTGTCACAATCTGCAATGATTTTGGAGCCCAAGAAAATAAAGTCTGTCACTGTTACCACTGTTTCCCCGTCTATTTGCCATGAAGTGATGTGACTGAATGCCATGATCTTAGTTTTTTCAATGTTAAATTTTAAGTGAGCTTTTTCACTCTCTTCTTTCACTTTCGTCAAGAGGCTCTTTAGTTCCTCTTTGCTTTCTGCCAGAAGGATGGTGTCATCTGCATATCTGAGGTTATTGATATTTCTCCCTGCAATCTTGATTCTAGCTTGTGCTTCATCCAGTCTGGCATTTTGCATGATGTACTCTGCATTTAAGTTAAATAAACAAGGTAAAGATATACAGCTTTGATGTAGTCCTTTTCCTATTTGGAACCAGTCTGTTGTTCCATGTCCAGTTCTTACTGTTGCTTCTTGATCTGCATAGAAATCTCTCAAGAGGCAAGTAAGGTGGTCTGGTATTCCCACCTCTAAGAATTTTCCACAGTCTGTTGTGGTTCACACAGTCAAAGGATTTAGCATAGTCAATGAAACAGAAGTACATGTATTTTTCTGAAATTCTCTTGCTCTTTCTATGATCCAATGGATGTTGGCCATTTGATCTCTGGTTCCTCTACCATTTCTAAATACACCTTGTACATCTGTAAGTTCTCAATTCACATAATGTTGAAGCCAAGCTTGAAGGATTTTGAGCATTACTTTGCTAGCATGTGAGATGAGTACAGTTGTATGGCAGTTTGAACATTTTATTGGCATTGCCTTTATTTGGAATTGGAATGAAAACTGACCTTTTCCAGTGCTGTGGCACTACTGAGTTTTCCAAATTTGCCAGCATATTGAGTGCAGCACTTTCACAGCATCCTCTTTTAGGATTTGAAATAGCTCAGCTGGAATTCCATCACCTCCACTAGCTTTGTTTGTAGTGATGCTTCCTATGATGAAGTGATGCCCACGTGACTTCACATTCCAGGATGTCTGGCTCTAGGTGAGTGATCACACCATTGTGGTTATCTACGTCATGAAGATCTTTTTGTATAGTTCTTCTGTATATTTTTGTCACCTCTTAATATATTCTGCTTCTGTTAGGTCCATACTGTTTCTGTTGTTTATTGTGCCCATCTTTGCATGAAATGTTCCCTTGGTATCCAGATTTTCTTGAAGAGATCTCTAGATCTTGAGTAGATTAGATCTTGAATTCTTGAATAGATTTCCCATTCTGTTGTTTTTTTCCTTCCTCAGCCTTATCCTTGTGCATGCCAGGACTCAGGGACCCCTCAAAAGACCGAGCCAGACCTCCCTTTGAATGTTTGAGTGTCTCCTGTGGAGTCATGGGTCAGCAGTGGGCTGCTGTGGGGGCAGGGATTCTGGCTGCAGCAGACCGGGGAGGCTCAGCATGTGAGCCCCACCATAGAGCCACTGAGCAGACAACCCACAGACTGGAGAACAACTGTACCATGGAAGTTCTTAGACTGTTGCAAAAGTTTTAAGACCACAATAGATTTCCCAACCTGGGGCTGGCAAAGGGACAGAGAATCCCCTGGGAATTTGACTTTGAAGGCCAGTGGCATTTGATTACAAAACTCCCACGGGACTGGGGAAACATACTCTTGGAGGGCACAAACAAAACCTTGTTCACACCAGGACCCAGGAGAGAGGAGCAGTGACCCCACAAGAAACAGCCAAGCTTAGCTGTGAGTGTCCAGGAGTCTCTGCTGGAGGTGTGGGTCAACAGTGCAGTCTGGGGCACTGAATACAGCACTCCTTGCATAAGTCCTTTTGAAGGAGGTTGCCATTGCTGGAAAATCCCATGGACGGAGGAGCCTGGTGGGCTGCAGTCCATGGGGTTGCTAAGAGTCAGACATGACTGGACGACTTCACTTTCACTTTTCACTTTCATGCACAGGAGAAGGAAGTGGCAACCCACTCCAGTGTTCTTGCCTGGAAAATCCCAGGGACTGGGGAGCCTGGTGGGCTGCCGTCTATGGGGTCGCGCTGAGTCGGCTTAGCAGCAGCAGCCATTACCTCTGCCAAAGTTTGGCCTCAGGCTAAACTACAGGGAAGGAACACAGCCACACCCATTAACAGAAAATTGGATTATAGGTTTACTAAGCATGGTCCCACCCATCAGAACAAGACCCAGATTCCCCCATAGCCAGTTCCTCCCATCAAGAAGAATGGGGAATAGATATGTTTATATTTTTAAACAGATATATGATCAGTTTGTATATTTTTACAAACTAGAGTTTTTGGAATCATATGATACAAAACATTTTATAATCTCATTATCATTGTGTTTCACTTACATTTCTCACTTTAAAGTCCAGTGCTTAAAAAAAAAAAGTATCATACTTGAATCCTTTAAAGTTTGTTAGTAAAACCAAATTTCAGATAATCTCTGAAATAAATTTCTGAGATGACATTAAATTATTACAGGAATATATGGTTTTACACTACTGTAAAACTCACTTTATCAAAAAAATTCACTTTATCTTTTCCTGGAAGATTTTAAAAAATATAATTTGTTTCCTGTATTTTGAAGATTGTTTCCCATAAAATAACAAATTCCAAATGTGCTAGTATTGTATTCTTTCTTTCATTATATGAGTCAATTTGCAATTTGTTTCTAGTTAAAACATAAATGTAAAGACATAAAAACTTTCAAATCAACTACAATATTTTATCGTTCTTAAGGTCTACTAATTTGTTTGGTCTTTTTGTAGTTATATGTTTTTATGTATATGTGTGTGTTAATGAAAGCCATTAAATTTGATATCTACTGAAATATAGGTAAAAGGAAATAAGCACTTTATTGAAATTTCATCATGGTGCAGGATATATTTTTAAGTTTCTCTGTTTCTGTCTCTCTTACCACTTATGAATTAATCCTATGAGGAAGGCAATGGCACCCCACTCCAGTACTCTTGCCTGGAGAATCCCAGGGACGGGGGAGCCTGGTGGGCTGCCGTCTCTGGGGTCACACAGAGTCAGACACGACTGAAGTGACTTAGAAGTAGCAGCAGTCACTTTTTATGAAACAAGATATTTAGCACATTAAACCTAAAATATCCTATGAAAAAAATCCTATAAACACACCATCCTCTAAACAAAATATCCAAAACCTTACATAATGGAGTTCCTTTCAGTTGTGATTACCTGTGTTTCCTCTTGATTCGTATGTTGTTTGATTTATCTAACCTATGTTTTATTTTTGGTTTCTTGCTTTGTTCCATTCCTGTGTATTTCCAAGCTTCCTGGGATATCTTTCAGTATATTCAATTGACATCCAGATTTTTCGACTTTGATTTATTTTTGGAGATGCTCAATCATGTGGAAATATTTTCTATTACAGGCCACAATGAAATGGGCAGATTTGGTGTACTTTTTGGGATTCTTCTATCAGTTTTATCTTCAAGATATAAAACAGTCTGGAGGCTTAAAATTATAATCTATTGAATACTTCCTTCTAAAAACTTGTTAAAACAGTGGCACTGTATTCTTCATCCACATTCTCATCTCTAGATGTTTCTATCAAATTTCATGATAGATCCTAATGGATAAATTCAAGCATAATCCAATTAGAGTATTCATGAAGCTTTTTCTGCTTCTTTACTCTGCAGTCTTACCTTCAACTGGGTAGGTTAATAACCTGGATTTTTAAACGTGATCATTGATTTCAAAAACTCTGTTTTTAAGTTTTAAATCACACTTAAAATTCTTTCTGGAGATCAGAATAATTGTTTGTCTTTACCATTTTCTGTTTTTAAAGATATTCTCTCCATCTCTGATCTTTTTACAACTTCAGTTTTTTGCAGGGAATTTCCTGGCCACCCAGTGGTTAAGACCCCATGCTTCCACTGCAGGGGGAACAAGTTTGATCCCTGGTCAGGGAACTAAGATTTTGCATGTCACATGAGGGGGTAAAAAAAAAAAAAAATCTCAACATTATTGAATTTTCATACTAAATGCATAAATGTAGAGCAGCAGCCTAGAGTGGATTAATCCCTCCTCTTGAGCAGAGGTGAGAGAGTAACATTCAAGTCTGGCTTCTCACAGAGCCAAGAACTTCAAGCTTAGAGCAACAGAGAGAAGGCTGACTCTTTTTAATAGAGCCTTTTATTAAAGCCTACTGTTAACAATAAATGTTCTATTTATTTATATATCCTTTAACATCTCTTAATGACTGCTTTGGAATGAACTATTAGTGTCAAAGTCTTCAGTGGATACTGTTAGAAGACAGTGTTAAAGTTGTTCCTATTAGTTCTATGTGCAAGCTGATGTTCATTATATTGATATTTATTCTACTTTTTATTTGGAATCTTTGAAATTATGCTTTAATTAAATTGTCGCTAACCATAGACCATGAAGTTAAAAGACACTTACTCAGAAGAAAAGTTATGACTAACCTAGATAGCATATTCAAAAGCAGAGACATTACTTTGCCAACTAAGGTCTGTCTAGTCAAGGCTATGGTTTTTCCAGTAGCCATGTATGGATGTGAGAGTTGGACTGTGAAGAAGGCTGAGCGCCATAGAACTTATGCTTTTGAACTGTGNTCTGAGTTAAATTCACCCATTCCAGTCCATTTTAGTTCACTGATTTCTAGAATGTCGACGTTCACTCTTACTATCTCCTGTTTAACCAATTCCAATTTGCCTTGATTCATGGACCTGGCATTCCAGGTTTCTGTGCAATATTGCTCTTAACAGCATCAGACCTTGCTTCTATCACCAGTCACATCTACAGCTGGGTCTTGTTTTTGCTTTAGCTCCATCCCTTCGTTCTTTCTGGAGCGATTTCTCCAGTGACCTCCAGTAGCATATTGGACACCTACTGACCGGGGAGTACCTCTTTCAGTATCTTGTCATTTGCCTTTTCATACTGTTCATGGGGTTCTCAAGGCAAGAATACTGAAGTGATTTGCCATTCCCTTCTCCAGTGGACCACATCTCTCTCTCCACCACATCATATCTCTCCACCATGAGCCGCCAGTCTTGGGTTGCCCTGCGGGCATGGCTTAATTTCATTGAGTTAGACAAGGCTGTGGTCCTAGTGTGACTAGATTGATTAGTTTTCTGTGAGTATGGTTTCAGTGTGTCTGCCCTCTGTTGCCCTCTTGCAACACCTACCATCTTATTTGGGTTTCTTTTACCTTGGGCGTGGGATATCTCTTCAAGGCTGCTGCAGCAAAACACACCTGCTGCTCCTTACCTTGGATGAGGGGTATCTCCTTCCACCGCCCTTCCTGACTTTCAACATGGGATGACTCCCCTAGGCCCTCCTGAGCCCACACAGCCACCACTCCTTGGTCCTCCTGGCCACTGCCCCTGGCCTTGGGCATGGCGTTGCTCCTCCCGGCCACTGCCCCTGGCCTCAGGCACTGCCCCTGGCCTCGGAGTTGGGGTGGCTCCTCTTGGCCACCACCCCTGACCTCGGACACGGGGTAGCTCCTCTCCGCAGTTCCTGCACCATTGCAGCCTGGCACTCTAGGCCGCTGCCCCTGACCTGGGACGTTGGGTAGCTCTCGGCCATGCTTAGTGCGCCAGGCGCCGCTGCCACCTGGTATAGCTTTCCCAATTTTGAGCCACTCAGTTGTTCCATGTCTCATTCCAACTGTAGCTTCTTGACCTGCATATAAGTTTCTCAGGAGGCAGGTAAGATGGTCTGATATTCCTATCCCTTTATAATTTTCCACAGTTTGTTGTGATCCACACAGTCAAGACTTTACTGTAGTCGATAAAAGCAGAAGTAGAGGTTTTCCTGAAAGGTCTGTATAATCAAAGTCCATATAGTCAAAACTATGGTTTTTTTAAATGGTCATTTGTGGATGTGAGAGTTGGACTGTAAAGAAAGCTGAGCGCTGAAGAATTGATGCTTTTGCACTGTGCTGTTAGGGAAGACTCTGGAGAGTCCTTTGGACAGCAAGGAGATCAAGTCAGTCAATTCTAAAAGAAATCAGTCCTGAATATTCATTGGAAGGCCTAATGCTGAAGTTGAAGCTCCAACACTTTGGCCACCTAATGTGAAGAACTGATTCATTGGAAAAGACCCTGATGCTAGGGAAGATTGAGGGCAGGAGAAGGGGTTGACAGAGGATAAAATGGTTGGATGACATCACCGAGTCAATGGACATGAGTTAGAACAAACTGTGAGACATAGTGAAATGCAGGGAAACCTGACCTCCTGCCGTTCATGGGGTTGAAAAGAGTCAGATACAACTTAGCAACTGAACAGCAACAGTGTGGTCAAACTAACAGTTTTCACTTTGTGCTTTATATTTTTTGAGTCTTGCTAAGAAATAACATGCTACCATGACTTCCTCAGTTCAACTCAACTCAGTTCAGTCACTCAGTCGTGTCCGACTCTTTGCGACGCCATGAATCGCAGCACGCCAGGCCTCCCTGTCCATCACCAACTCCCGGAGTTCACTCAGACTCACGTCCATCGAGTCAGTGATGCCATCCAGCCATCTCATCCTCTGTCGTCCCCTTCTTCTCCTGCCCCTTGAAGATACTCAAATCTACTTTTATAAATTGCTTAGCATTATGCTTTCTTCATATACGTTTTCAATCTACTTTTGAGTTAGTTTTTCTGGCACAGATAGCAGTCAAATAGTTGACTTTAACATAGGTGTTAATTTTTCTCTATAACATAAATATTTCCCATTTTTGTATCAATTCTATTATTAAATTTCACATAAAGAAATGTTTTATTCACAGAGTGAGAATAGATATTTATACAGTTTTACTTAAAAGGAGCTCTCTTTTCTACTACCAGCAGTAATGAGAATTAAGCACATGATATCCTTTTTCATAAAACTTAAGTCACAATCTCTTGGAATATATTTTAAAATGTCATACCTTTAGGTAATACTGCTTCTGAGTGTCACAAAATAGTATTTCAGCACTCAGTAAAATTCATAAACAAAGCCATTTAAAGATATTTTCTTTGCTACATTTGGATAAGTAAAGAAAATCTTTTCTCATAAATGAGCCTGTATTTCCTATTCTCTAGAGGTTTTCAAAAGGCCAACTGCCAATTTTACTTGAAAAAAATGACCTCTGTATTCTTATTGTGAGATAAATCAACCCATGTAGCTCTTTAGTACAGCTTTTTATTGTTTAATATAATCAATTCTAGTGGGTGAAAATTTTTTGCTTCTGGTAAATACATTTTAAACAATGGCACAGGCAAATTTTATATATTTTAGGCACTGCTAAGTAGAATGTGATTATTCTGTATTCTGAGTTACAGAGAGAGTAAATAATGTCTTCAAAAAGGTCACAGATAGCTATTGCTAGAATTGGGATTTTGATTTTATCTACCAGACGAAACACTGATTACTGCACCATTCCAACTTTTAAGGCAATCAATTCATTTAAACAATTACAGACATATAATTTGATATATTATTATTTTAAACACTTGAAATAAATGTGAATTTTATGAAAAGGACGGAATGTTGGAGACTGAATATTTCTCAAGGCAACAATAGCTCACTTTTAGAACTTGGAAGAACTATTTCAAAGTAATTGTGATTCACATAATAGCATTGCATGCATATAGAGAGAGCAAATTTGAAGCCAGTTCATCTAACTTTATCTCACAAACATCCTAGTCATCACTGAGTGAAGATTATCTTTCATATATTAAAGTTCCAAATAATATCTGCAAACATTAAAATAATTAGTTTTTTGATCTACTATCTCAAACTGTATTCACAATTTAATAAATCATTAACATTTTTTATATTTAGAAACAACAGTACTACATCTGCATTATAGTCTGTTATTTATTTATTTTAATGCAGGGACCTTTCAGG
This sequence comes from Neotragus moschatus, assembly GCA_006410615.1. Lineage (NCBI taxonomy): Eukaryota > Metazoa > Chordata > Mammalia > Artiodactyla > Bovidae > Neotragus > Neotragus moschatus. The sequence goes on from SJYA01002975.1 coordinate 139,375, forward strand.
ATAAATGTAGTGTGAAGTTACTTTAATCAAAATTGTAAATATGGCAAACTAGAATAAGTTTTTATCTGGCAGTTTAATTGATGGTTTCATTAGGGAGACTATAATCAAAAACAGTATCAATTTAAATGCTGGTGAGGCAATAATTTTTCTAAAAAATTAGAAATGTAGGTTGTAAAACATAAGGAAAATAGATTTCCATTCTTGTGATTCAATATTAATACCATCTTATATTGTCATAAATCAAATTCTGATATGTGAATTTCTCTTTCGTGTGACTGCCTTTAGTTTCAAAACCAGAAACTTTGTCACAAACTTTAGTAAGAACTCAAACTGACACCTACTTCTTTTACCTGTATCTTCAGTTTTGTGAAAACATATACATATATTCACTTTCATGGATCACAGCCTTGTTGTAGTAAAGGGGCTTGGGTAACTCAGTGAAGCTATGAGCCATACTATGCAGGGCCACCCGAGATGACTGGGTCATGGTGGAGAGTTCTGACAGAATTCCAGTGGTCCCCTAGAAGAAGGTATGGCAAACTGCTCCAGTTAAACTTGTCCTGAGAATACCATGAACTGTACAGAAAGGTAAAAAAGATTTGATACTGGCAGATGAGTCCTCCAGATTAGGAGGTATCCACTATGCTGCAATTAATAATAGCTGCAGAAAGAATGACGGAGAAGGCAATGCCACCCCACTCCAGTACTCTTACCTGGAAAATCCCATGGATGGAGGAGCCTGGAAGGCTGCAGTCCATGGGGTTGCTGAGGGTCGGACAAGACTGAGTGACTTCACTTTCAACTTTCATTTTCATGCATTGGAGAAGGAAATGGCAACCCACTCCAGTATTCTTGCCTGAAGAATCCCAGGGATGGGGGAGCCTGGTGGGCTGCTGTCTATGGGGTCGTACAGAGTTGGACATGACTGAAGTGACTTAACAGCAGCACAGAAAGAATGAACCAACTTGGACATGACAGAAATGGTGCTCAGTTATGGATGAGTCTTGTAGTGAATGTAAAATGTGATGCTGTAGAGAACAATATTGCATAGGAATATGGAAGATTAAGTCCATGAATCAAGGTAAATTGGACATGTTCAAGGAGATGGCAAGGGTGAAAATCTACATCTTAGGATTCAGTGAACTAAAATGAATGGAAATAAGAGAATTTAAATCAGATGAACACTATATCTACAATTGTGGGCAGAATCCTTTAGAAGAAGTGGAATAGCACACATAGCAAAAGAAAATTTTTTAAATACAAAATTAAGTACTTGGGTGCAATCTCAAAAACAACAAAATGATCTTGGTTCATTACCAAGGCAAATGATTCAGCATCACAGTAATCCAAGTCTATGCCCCAACCACTGAAGGCAAAGAAGCTGAAGTTAAACAGTTCTGTNTACAGAGTTGGACATGACTGAAGTGACTTAACAGCAGCACAGAAAGAATGAACCAACTTGGACATGACAGAAATGGTGCTCAGTTATGGATGAGTCTTGTAGTGAATGTAAAATGTGATGCTGTAGAGAACAATATTGCATAGGAATATGGAAGATTAAGTCCATGAATCAAGGTAAATTGGACATGTTCAAGGAGATGGCAAGGGTGAAAATCTACATCTTAGGATTCAGTGAACTAAAATGAATGGAAATAAGAGAATTTAAATCAGATGAACACTATATCTACAATTGTGGGCAGAATCCTTTAGAAGAAGTGGAATAGCACACATAGCAAAAGAAAATTTTTTAAATACAAAATTAAGTACTTGGGTGCAATCTCAAAAACAACAAAATGATCTTGGTTCATTACCAAGGCAAATGATTCAGCATCACAGTAATCCAAGTCTATGCCCCAACCACTGAAGGCAAAGAAGCTGAAGTTAAACAGTTCTGTGAAGACCTACAGGAGACACAGGATAGAACCCAGATCTGCCCCATTGCAGGCAGATTGTTTACCAGCTGAGACACTAGGGAAGCCCAAGAATACTGGAGTAGATAGCCTATCACTTCTCCAGTGGATCTTCCTGACCCAGGAATTAAACTAGGGTCTCCTGCATTGCAGGTGGATTCTTTACTGACTGAGCTACCAGGGAAGCCTTCACACAGGATAAGCAGATTTGAACTCTGGGTTGGGTAGATCTCCTGGAGGAGGGTATGGCAATCCACTCCAGTATTCTTGCCTGGAGAATTCAATGGACTAAGGAGGCTGGCAAATTACAGTCCATAGGTGCCCAAAGAGTCAGACATGACTAAGGTGACTGAGCATGAGTGCACATGAAGAACTGCAAGACCTTCTAGAATTAACACCGCCCCCAAAAACAGTGTCTTTTTCATCAAAGTGAATTGGAATGCAAAAGGAGGGAGTCAAGAAATACTTGGAGTAACAGGCAAGTAGGACTTTGGAGTACAAATTGTAACAAGGCAAAGTCTAACAGAGTTTTGTCTAGAAAACACACTGGTCATAGCAAACACCCTAATCCAACAATACAATAGATGACTCTACACATGAAAATCACCAAGTGGTCAGAACTGAAACCTGATTATATTCTTTTCAGCCAAAGATGGAGACATTATACACAGTCAGCAAAAGCAAAACATGGAGCTGACTTTTGCTTAGATCATCTGCTCCTTATTATGAAATTCAGACTTAAATCAAAAAAGTATGGAAAAATCACTAGATCATTCAGGTATGACCTAAATCAAATCCCTTGTGATTATACAGTGGAGATGATGAATAGATTCAAAGGATTAGATCTGGTAGACAGAATGCCTGGAGAACTATGAATGGAGGTTCAATCCACTGTGTAGGAAGCAGTGACCAAAACCATTCACGAGAAAAAGAAAAGTGAAGGGCAAGAGAGAAAGGCAAAGATATACCCAACTGAATGCAGAGTTCCAGACAATAGCAAGGAGAGATAAGAAGGCCTTCTTAAGTTAACAATGAAAGAAATAGAGGAAAGCAATAGAATGGAAAAAGCTAGAGATCACTTCCAAAAGATTGGAGACATCAAGGGAGCATTTCATACAAAGATGGGCACAATCAAAGACAGAAAATGTAAGGACCTAACAGAATCAGAAGAGATTAAGAAGAGGTGGCAAGAATGTACAGAAGAACTATACAGGAAATATATTAATGATCCAGATAACCACTATGGTGTCATCATTCACCTAAAGCCAGACATTCTGGAGTGTGAAGTCAAGTAGCCCTTAGTAAGCATTACTAGAAACAAAGCCAGTAGAAGTGATAGAATTCCAACTGAGCTATTTAAAATCCTAAAAGATGATGCTGATAAAGTGTTGCACTCAACTTATCAGCAAATTTGGAAAAGTCAGCAGTGTCCACAGGACTTTAAAATATTAGTTTTCATTCCAGTCCCGAAGGAAGGCAGTGCTAAAAATGTTCAAACTACCATACAGTTGCACTCATTTCACATGCTAGTAGATAATGCTCAAAATCCTTCATGCTAGGCTTCAATAGTACATGAACCAGGAACTTCCAGATATACAGGCTGGATTTAGAAAAGACAGAGGAACCAGAGATCAAATTGCCAACATTCATTGGATCATAATAAAGCAAGGGGATTACAGAAAAAAAAAAAATCTACTTCTGCTTCATTGACTACACAAAAGCTTTTGGTTGTATGAATGACAACAAACTGGAAAATTCATAGAGATGGGAATAAAAAACCACCTTATCTGTCTCCTAAGAAACATGTATGCAGGTCAAGAAGCAACAATTAGAACTGGTCATGGAGCAACTGACTGGTTACAAATTGGAAAAAGAGTACAAGACTGTATTGTCACCTGTTGGTTTAGTTTATATGCAGAGTACATCATGTGAAATTCCAGGCTGGATAAAACACAGCTGGAATCAAGATTTCTGGGAGAAATATCAATAACCCTAGATAGGCAGATGATATCACTCTAATGGCAGAAAGTGAAAAGTAATTAAAGAGGCTCTTCTTGAGGGTAGAAGAGGATAGTAAAAAAAAAAAAAAGCTGGCTTAAAATTGAACATTCAAAAAACTAAGATCATGGCATCCGGTCCCATCTCTTCATGACTAATAGAAGGGGAAAAATTGGTGATGCTGACAGATTTTACCCTCTTGGCCTCCAAAATCAATGTGGATGGTGGTAAGTTAGTAAACTGACTTCAAATTACATTGCTTCAAATGTAATACCATTATATATATTATATATATAATATATACATATTATATATATTACATATAATAACATCCATTGGATCATGGGAAAAGCAAGAGAGTTCCAGAAAAACATCTATTTCTGCTTTATTGACTATGNAGTTTTGTAGACTACATATAAAATTAATGCACATAGAAAAGGTAAATTGGGATGTCTTTTTCAGCATATATATAAGCTCTTATTTCTGATTTTATAAATATTAACATAAATATTTTCCTTTGTGATTCATTTTTGTGATACTGTATAGGAAGAAAAATAAAATTTCAGAAAGAATAACATACTTCACAATACCTAAAAAGTAGACTCATCTAGTAACAAAATGTTTAGTCTTATTTATGTCATATTCATTGATTTTTATTTAATGCAACTATATCTCGAATACAAAGTCATAAGTGGTAGAGAACGTCACCATATAATTTTGATTATATTCCATTAATATGAAATTATGACAACATTGTCATCTATTAGTCATCCCAGGAAACTTGCCTATTAAGTAAATCAAGGGTAGAAACTTGTTAGCAGATGATACTATTTGACTTTCTTAACAATATGAGTTTGAAGTGGTATTACCTTATGCTTTTAATTTGCATGCTTCTGAATTTGAAATACAAATTTTGTATCAAATAGTTTTTTAAACACATTGTTTCTATACTATTCCTTTTCCTTGAAAATGCCATTTTTAATGGAAGAAACGTGAGCTTTTTTGTCGAATACCTAATTACGTGAGTTAAAATATGTAAACAGCATTTTTTCTTCCATTAGAAAAAAGAAAATATTAATTTTAGGGGCCTGGTATTTCCCTTTAAGCATAGGCAGTTATTGTATGTATTTTATGACTATGCTTTACTCTGTTAGCGCACTGTAAACAGAGAAATTCATGTCTTTGACTTTTTAACATTTTTGCATTTAAAGAGATGCACCAAGAAGGATGAAATGATTAAACCATCACCTGCTTGGCACAAAAAGTAGAGGATCCTACTGCTTCAGTATTTCATCCTATACGTGTCTCATTTTAACCGTTCCTCCCCCACCATGATGGAACACATGCATATTTCAGAAGAATACATTGGTCTCCCCTTTGAAATGGCTCACAAAAAAATCACTGTGTTTACAATTTGGAAAATGTGTTTTCCAAGAAGCAACTAAAATTTAGCGATTAAGTAGTGACTGTTCAGTTAAATTCTTACATCAATGCAACTGAAAAATGAATTGGGTTGGCAGAAAAAATTTCATCTCAGTTTTCTCTGATAAAATATATTGTACATCCCATCCCTGCTATAAGGGCTCTCCAGAGAGCTCACATGTGGCCTCTACCATGGACACCAGCTGCTTAGAAATATGAGTGAACCATAGACAACGAAGGCCTCATGGGTAATATACTGCAAATTCCCTCGGATCTTACCATTTTTATTTCATAATATTAGAAATACGATTACTTTCCCATTTAGTTCTGACATTTGCACCAAGTTAATAGGACCACACCTATTATTTTACCTTTTGCATATTTTGAACCCATTTCAACCTGTAATGATGTAGCTGACAAGAATTAGGTTCAGTTGAAGATACATTTGCTTTTCAGTTTACACAGTGGTGTATCCAGTTGCCACATACAAAATATTTTTTAGATAAAAGTATTTCTATATTTCAAATCCAAACTCAAAACTATGAATGTAGGCAAATATCTTAACTTTTTGGAGTCTTGATTCTTTATCTATGAAATTCTAATAATACTTATAGGTCTAGGTTCAATGCAGGATGCAGGATGCTGGGGACTGATGCACGGGGATGATCCAGAGAGATGATGTGGGGTTGGGGGGGGGGGGGGGGGATTGGGAGCTCATNTATATTTCAAATCCAAACTCAAAACTATGAATGTAGGCAAATATCTTAACTTTTTGGAGTCTTGATTCTTTATCTATGAAATTCTAATAATACTTATAGGTCTAGGTTCAATGCAGGATGCAGGATGCTGGGGACTGATGCACGGGGATGATCCAGAGAGATGATGTGGGGTTGGGGGGGGGGGGTCGGGATTGGGAGCTCATGTACACTGATTCATGTCAATGTGTAGCAAAACGAAAACAGTATTGTAAAGCAAAACAAACTAAAAAATAAAAATTTAATAAAATAAATAAAAAACAAACAAACAAAAAAAAGATGGCAAAACATAAGTTACTCCCCCACCCCGACATTCTCCTTCTCTTTCTCAAAAAAAAAAAAAAAACCTTCAAAGAAGTATGCCAATCTTGAATTCTCCTGTTTAACCTTATCTTTCTTCATCTGTTCCCGTCTCACTAAATAGAAGTTTCATTTGCTTTGTTGATCATTCTAAAACCACAGAATCATCCTTGATTCCTGTTTGTTTTCTCTCTCAACACATAAAACTCAGTCTACCAAGTAAGCCTTCAGTGTGCTCACTTTTCTTTGTCTGTACTTGGATGTTCTCTATCCAAACCACCATCTCTCTACTAAAGAAAGAAAGTGAAGTCACTCAGTCGTATCCAACCCTTTGCGACCCCATGGACTGTAGTGTGCCAAGAACCTGTGTCCATGGAATTTTCCAGTCTAGAATACTGGAGAGGGTTGCCAGTTCTTTTCCAGTCCCTATACTATGACTCCCTCAATTCTGTCTTCACATAGTAGTTGGAGAAATCTTTCAAAAGAATATTAATCAGGTACTGAAGTCCTTAATCTCCAGATAAAACCCTTTCAGTTGTTGCATTCAGACTAAAATCCATGCAGTGACCCATTAGTTTCAATGTTAACAGTCTCTCCCCACTACTTAATGCTCCCTTATGCTACGCTTCTCCTTTCTTATTCTCGTTTTTGTTCAAATATTTTCACCACTTGGAATGGTCTTTCTTAGGACTATCTCATAGTTAGCTTCTCTGTATTTATTTCTGAGTTTAGTTATTTTGGCTTCAAAAAGGTCTTCCTTAACCACTGTGTGTAAAGTACACTTGACCTCAACAAAGTCACTCTGCAACATATCTTGTCTCAATTTTATTATAGTACTTATAACTAAAGCTTTCTTTATTATTGTTAATATATTGTCAACTTCAAACAGCATCACCAGTTACCAACTGAATCATGCTCTGCTGGTCACCACTTACAAAATCAATTACATACTCACAAATGGTAAAAGAAAAAGGTGCTTAAGTTATAATGCTGGCAATCTAGGGAGATGGTGGATTCAGTGCCCCTTAAAACCACCTCCCAAGACTCTGGTTGACACTGAAAGTTTTAAAAAGAAACAAGTAAATTCAGTTCATCACTGAGATAGAGGGTCAGAGCCATTGTCGCCCCCCTACTGTGTGCAGGCTCCTTGATTCCTTGTGATCTTCCTCTAAATGTTACCATGTTCCCACAGTTTGGGAGATTACTGAAGGGGAATCTAGGTAAGAGATCAGGTCATCTGGTAATTATTTACTCTTCATTTCCACTTCTTTGATCTATGGAAGGAACTGACAAATTAGGCATGGTATTGTGTGATCAAAAGATTTGAAAGGAATGAATCAGAGATGAGTAAAGTATTGATGCCTGGTTTAAAAATTAGTTTCAATGTAGCTTTGCTAAAGTGACAGGAAAAGGGGCTTCCCGAAGAGGGTGGTTTCCTACAAGGAGCTACTTTACACATCTTCCCGGTAAAAATGAGAAAATCAGTACCATGAAGGCAGGGGTTTAGTTAGCCTTTTTGATGCTATACCTACAACACCTGGAACAGTCTTTGGCAACTGTAACGTGCTCAATACATAATTGTGAAAATCACTGATGGCTGCTAGTATTTTCCATAAATGTGTGTGTGTGTGTGTGTGTGTGTGTGTGTGTGTATGTGTTTGAGTAACTGTGCTAATTGTTATGGAGAATACAAAATTGATCAGACAGTGGTAATCTTCTGGCACAAAAGATGGGCTAAAGTGTGTATACCAAATAAACTTACAAACAGAAGATAAAACAGGGTAGGGGATAATAAAACTGCTTTTTTCTTTTTTCTGTAAGTGAAATATATCGCACAGAGTATGACATTTACCCTAGTCTTCAGTGGCATAAAATTTCATGAGCAAATATCAAGTTAATTTTGGAACAATTATTGAAACAGTGCTAACTGAGACAGAAAATAGTTTTAATGTGAGTAGACTAAATAATTCCAGGTGCCCTTAAGGTCTGCATATAATACTATAATGGAGTATAGGCAAGCTCCATTTTGCAGTGCAGCTTTCGTGTTTGATAGAAATAATTCACAATATGTAAAAGTGTGATGGACAAGGAGGCCTGGCGTGCTACAGTTCATGGGGTCACAAAGAGTCGGACGTGACTGAGCAACTGAACTGAAAAGTGTGACATATTGTACAACATTTACCAAAACTTTTCCTCGCTCTCTTGTTTGCAGTAAGAATTCTGTTTAAAGCTTTGCAGATCTTTTGATGGGATATAAATGAAGCTTGGAGTAAGAACTGGGATTCCATGGATCGCATTGTGTCCCTTGCTCTAGCATTTAATCAGACATTTGTAGTCAAATGACTTTAATTTTCTTTCTCTTTTCACTCTGAAGTAACATTTTCCAGGTATTTTAGAGAATTAATTAGTTTCCATTAATTAATTTGTTTTCGTTATGGCTTTAATAACTCTGTTGAAACTCTGAGTAACTCATTGTAATGGCGTAACTCATTGCCAACTGCAATACAATAGGCTTTGGGTGACTGGAATTCTTCTTTTGATGTCAGGCAATTAACTAAAGCACTTTTTCAAATGCCTACCTTATAAGCTACTCTGTGCCCAGGACACTGTAGAGACTCCAGGAGTAGACTATTTATTAGGTTGCTACAACTTTACAGTCTCGTTGGCAAGAAAATATTAACTTATAAAACCATCTAAAATGAATGAAATATATAATTAACCTTTCACAGTATATAATATGAGTAATAAGTAATAGGAAATATCTTAGGGCAATTGATGAAGTTCAACAGAGCTCCATTTTCTTTGTCCCAAGTCTCCAGTCTCATAGAATGTACTTACGAGTAGAAAGTCTACTCTTAGTTATTTTGTCCAAGAGTAGTATATTTGTAGTATTCAAGTCTGAGTATGCCTTAGTCTGAACAAGATACTCTTAAATCATAGTAGGCAAAAGTCTACAAAGCCAATATCTATGAAGTGTGTAGGGGGAAAGGGAAAGGGGCAGACTGAGAAAAAAGGGGATGAATAAATAATGAGCACTTAATGAATTTAAATTACACATGTCCATGTATTTTCTCACTTAATCCTCATAATTCTCTTGCAAAATATTGATAGATACCCTTGTGCCCATTTCACAGTTGAGGAAACAGGCTCCGAGAGAGGAAAGAACTTGTGCCAGATACTCAGCTAGTAAATAGCACAGACGGAATGTAGGCTTCTCCTTCCAAAGCCACTCTTTTCTGCAACATTATATAACCTACTGAATTAAAAAAAAAAAAGTCTGTAATAGAAGTATAATCCAGAGAGAGGTTATTCTAGGTGTTTTGGGAGAATTGGATTCTTTTGAATTAATTAGTTTTCTTTATTATGTGATTTACTCCAGTGAGCCCAAGAATAACACAATATAAAATGGGTCTTTATAATTAAGTGCATTATAAAAAGAAATAATCAAATCTCCATTTGACAAGACTCATGTTTTTGTCTTCAATAAGTTCTCAAACTAAGATGATACAGATAGATATCAACAATTATAAAACAATAAGTGTTAACAGTGAAATTCAAGAAATGAACCTTTTTCCATGACTATTCTGTCTTTCATTATTACTTAACTTCTTTCAACAAAGATTGGTTTGTTAAGGGAAATACAATTGGAAGGATTCAAATATGATCATTCTCTTTTACAGTTTATAAAAGAATAATATTTAAAAGGCTAATTCAGGTTGTTAAAATATTTTGGTAAAGTTATAACTACTCCATCAGGAATCTGTTTCTTATGTGGATCTAATTTGCATGTTGCCTTACCAATTTGATGATCTGCTTCGTTCTTCCAAAACTAAACTAATAGTTTTAGTTTTAATATTTTCTGCAAATGGTTTAAGGTTATTTAAGGAAGCTTTCATAATGCCTGTTTAATGTACATACTTACATGCAGATAAGAAAGCAACAGTTAGAACTGGACATGGAACAGCAGACTGGTTCCAAATAGGAAAAGGAGTACGTCAAGGCTGTATATTGTCACCCTGCTTATTTAACTTCTATGCAGACTACATCATGAGAAACGCTGGGCTGGAAGAAGCACAAGCTAGAATCAAGATTGCCGGGAGAAATATTAATCGCCTCAGATATGCAGATGACACCACCCATATGGCAGAAAGAGAAGAAGAACTTAAAAGCCTCTTGATGAAAGTGAAAGAGGAGAGTGAAAAAGTTGGCTTAAAGCTCAACATTCAGAACACAAAGATCATGGCATCTGGTCCCATCACTTCATGGCAAATAGATGGGGAAACAGTGGAAACAGTGTCAGACTTTATTTTGGGGGGCTCCAAAGTCACTGCAGATTGCGACTACAGCCATGAAATTAAAAGACGCTTACTCCTTGAAAGAAAAGTTATGACCAACCTAGACAGCATATTGAAAAGCAGAGACATTACTTTGCCAACCAAGATCTGTCTAGTCCAGGCTATTGTTTTTCCAGTGGTCATGTATGGATGTGAGAGTTGGACTTTGAAGAAGGCTGAGCACCGAAGAATTGATGCTTTTGAACTGTGGTGTTGGAGAAGACTCTTGAGAGTCCCTTGGACTGCAAGGAGATCCAACCAGTCCATTCTGAAGGAGATCAGCCCTGGGATTTCTTTGGAAGGAATGGTGCTGAAGCTGAAACTCCAGTACTTTGGCCACCTCATGCNTGAAGAAGGCTGAGCACCGAAGAATTGATGCTTTTGAACTGTGGTGTTGGAGAAGACTCTTGAGAGTCCCTTGGACTGCAAGGAGATCCAACCAGTCCATTCTGAAGGAGATCAGCCCTGGGATTTCTTTGGAAGGAATGGTGCTGAAGCTGAAGCTCCAGTACTTTGGCCACCTCATGCGAGGAGTTGACTCACTGGAAAAGACTCTGATGCTGGAGGGATTAGGGGCAGGAGGAGAAGGGGACAACAGAGGATGAGATGGCTGGATGGCATCACCGACTTGATGGACGTGAGTCTGAGTGAACTCCGGGAGTTGGTGATGGACAGGGAGGCCTGGCGTGCTGCGATTCATGGGGTTGCAAAGAGTCGGACACAACTGAGCAACTGAACTGAACTGAAGTGAACCCACTTTCTGAGAATTCCTCTGTAGTCATTTACTTGCATATGCCAGAAATGCATAAGAAAATTCAGCACCCTATGTGTTACTAAAGAGGAATCTGGGGAGAGGAAAAAAAGGAGAATGTAATTTTTTTAAGTGAGAAATTGATCAATGCTGCTAGCATCTGTAATCTAATTTTGCACTATCCAATATGGTAACCACCAGCCACCTGTAGCTACTGAGCAGATACAGCATGGCTGGTCCCAGTTGAGATATACTCTAAGTGTAAAATATACACTAGGCTTTAAGAACTTAAAACAGATGTATATGGTTGTATATAACACACACACACACACATATACACACACACATACAGAGTGTGTGTGTACATAAAAGCATCACATGAATACTTTTATATTGATTATGTTTAAATGATATTTTAGACAAATTGGGTTAATATATATATTGAAGTTAATTTTATCTATTTCATTTAACATTCCTATGACGGCTAGAAAATTTGAAATTACATATATAACTCAAATTACATTTCTTCTGAGCAATAATTATCTAAGTAATGAGGGAAATCATCACAGAAATCCTTTCCATTACTTGATACTGGTTCTTATTGCCTGCAACTTTGGAATTCAAGCCCGTGACATGGGAAGCGTACCAAGTGAGGTGATATCAATGGTCAAGTCATCTCAGCTCATGTATCATATTGACTATCTACCTGTCATCCATCAGAAAGTTCAGAGGTGAAAAAGATGGAGCTTTTGCTATTCATCTTGGATAAGACAAGAAGCATTCACTCAACAGTAATTCAAGGCATGATAGGAGCCCCCAGAGGCTGGTAAAGTGCCCATGGCTTCGAGAAAGCAGAAAGCAAAAACAAAAGGCACTCATTTATGTTTAAGGAGAAAGAGTTTGGTTAAGAGATTGTGGATTGAAACCATGCACAACCTAGAAGTTTAGAATTATATTTTTTTGAGCAGATACGGTGAAAGTTTAAGCTTGGGAAACAGCCTGTCATATAGCCCTGAGGGACAATACAAAGAGATGAGGGAGGAGCCAGGAAATAGTTTTTGCAAAAGAAAAAAAAAACAAGTCAAAAAGTCAAAAGATTACTGTTAAAGTTAAAACAGACACCTCAAGTTAATGTATTTATCATTTTTCTTATATGAGAAGATGCAAGAGATGGGACTCTTTGAAATGTGCCTTAATTATCTAGGGCCCTTTTTTCCCCTCCACCCTGAGTCCCCTCAGGGTGCACAGTTAGAGACAGCTGCAGTAACTGGTGGCTGATGGCCACAACATCCTTTTTACTGATCTGGCAAGTGACGTCTTCCACAGGATAGATGACTGGTCTACCCAGAAGGGCTAGTGTAAGCAAACCTGAACAGTGAAAAAGGAGAAGACACGCTAAGAAGAGTGAGGAATCTCGGTGACCCGGAACATAGAGAGAGAACAAGATAGAAAGCAAGCTAAAACAACCACAGCAACAAAAGACAAGACAATGCTTGAACTGTGGAATATTTGATTGCTAAGGCGGCAGAGCATTTATTGTTAATGTGTTGGACCCCCCGGAACCCACCAAAAGCTTGTAGACACCACAAAACTCTAGTTCTGAAGAGTTTGTATAAAGCAATGACATCTGGATTCAAACTGGAAGAATTTCATTGTGTGTGCTAAGTGGCCTCAGTCATGTCCGACTGTTTGTGACCCCATGGACTGTAGCCCACCAGGCTCCTCTGCCCATGGGATTCTCCTGGCAAGAATACTGGAGTGGGTTGCCATGCCCTCCTCCAGGCCACCTTCTCAACTCAGGGACTGAACCACTTCTCTTGTCTCCTGTATTGGCAGGCAGGTTTTTACCACTAGCGCCACCTGGGAAGCCTAAACTGTAGCCTTTCAGGCAAAAGGAAATGAGGACCCATATTAAGATGATGAAATGAGGATAGAAGGAAGAAATGGACATCAGAGAGATTCCTAAGGTGTTTCATTATCTTGAGGCCCAAGATGGACGCATTACGTAGTAGCACTTCTTCCTGTGTTTGTGTGTGCACACATGTGTGTGTGTGCGTGCGTGCGTGTGTGCGTGCGTGCGTGCGTGTGTGTGTGTGTGTACTGGGGAAAGGAATAAGACAAGTGAGCACGGAGAGTCTACAAAGTCTAGATTGCAGTTGGAAATGTTAAAATAGCTCTGTTTAAAAATTTCTGAGTACAGGTTCACAAAGAAAGTAATTTTCCTACTGATAACAGTAAGCCTTTGTGTCATTTTTTTGTTGTCTGATACCCAGTTATGTTCATATTCTCTAGCCAATTTATAAGTAGCAAAGTAGAGAGAGTTCATGATATATATTACTAATCTTAAGCAAATTCAATGAATGCATTTAAATGTCTAGCAGTTGCTTCAGGCATGAAAAAAGTATGTACCTGTATCCCCTTCTTCTTGGCCTATGTCAATACTCCTGTTTCAAGATAGACTAAGTATTTCTCAAAAGAAATACGGTTATATAGGTGTGGCGTGTGAGAGTAAATTATTTGATTCAGTCATAAACAGTACAGTGAAACATCACTGAAAGCGCCTCATTTTGTTCTTCAGTATTGGCTTATTGAGCCTTTGTCTGTGAACAATGTGCTTGCGCTTGCACGGGCCTCATTTTTGTCATCTCAGAAATGTAAGATCTGTCTCCTTCTAGTCAGAAAATTTCTGTAATTTAACTCCTTTTCTCCCAAATATAAAGACCCTGCGCTTTATTTCCAGAAGGAAAAAATAAAGAATCAAACTGCAGAAAGGGAACTTTCCTCAAGCAAAGCTATAATAATAGGAGCAGTTTCAGTCTTCCTTAAGGTGTATTTTCCTAGTTTGCAAAGAATAAATGAAACCCATTTCAGACACGAATCCTCCTTCTATGTCAGTTTTTAGCTTTTTACCCAAAGCCAAGTATATATCATAATGAGTCCATAGACAGTCTTTATTTCTAAGTAATTCTTGCCTTATACTGAAAGATAAGGTAGAAAGGATTTGGAACAGCTTCTCTGACACTGAATTCACATATATTAATATTCAAAAAATGTGTATTATTTATATTTGCTTTATGTATATATTAGCATATAATATATATGTAATGGTATAAATAATATATAATTTAGGGTAGTAATATTACTCCCACATGATAGATTTATAGGGCTTGCTTATTTATTCATTTAATTGGAAGATAATAACTTCATGACATTATGATGGTTTTTGCTATGCATAAACATAAATCACCATTAGGTACACAAATGTCCACTCCTTCTTGAACCTCCCTCCCAACAGTTGGTAGCATGGTATGAGACAAGTGGCTTTAAAGTACGTTAGATTTACTAATCCTGACTACAAAAACTTTGGTTTTCATCTGGACAAAGTTCAGAATATCTGTGAGCCCCTGTTTCCTCCTTTCAAAGAAGCGATGATATATTCTACTTTAGAGAATTATTTTTGAGGATTGCTTGTGAGACTAGGGACTTCAGAAACCAAGGGAGTAACTCATAAACTGTTAGTACCTTCAGTGTGTTATCCTAACTATATTACATATCAGAACATTTGCTTTAAATATACCCTTGTATATGACTGTTATACTGTCAGAATTTATCTCAGGTATCTATCACTAGAAAATCAAGACAGGATGATTTAGAGATGCTGACTGGATCAAGTATAAAGTACGTTGACATTTACTGCATAGACTATTTCTTGACAAACTTGTCAGTGACTAGAACATGTTCATTCTTTCAACTAGTAAGGATATTTTGAGTCCTAAGTGTATCAGCCATTAGTCTAGGCGTTTCGTGTACAATATGCATTTTTCTTAGCATTGTACTTTCTTTCTGATGCATCTTGGAAGGCACTCTTGTCCACTTCTTTGACCTAAGCTTCTCAATTTCATCTTTCCTTCTTGAACCGTTAGGAACAAAGATTTGAAATTTTAAATATAATCACCTGCAATTGAAAACTATTTCCTGAGCATAGCCCTAGAGATAGTTTAGGTTCTGTGTAGGAATAGGAGAAGGCAATGGCACCCCACTCCAGTACTCTTGCCTAGAAAATCCCATGGATGGAGGAGCCTGGTGGGCTGCAGTCCATGGGGTGGCGAAGAGTTGGACATGACTGAGTGACTTCACTTTTGCTTTTCTCTTTGATGCATTGGAGAAGGAAATGGCAACCCACTCCAGTGTTCTTGCCTGGAGAATCCCAGGGACAGCAGAGCCTGGTAGACTGCTGTCTATGGAGTTGCACAGAGTCGGCCATGACTGAAGTGACTTAGCAGCAGCAGCAGGAATAGGCCTGATAACCATGTGCTCAGGGATGCCTGGTGTGATGTAGTCCCTGGGGCCTCAAAGAGTCGGACATAACTCTGTGACTGAACAACAACCAGAGAAGATTCTGATCAAAAATCTACTCCATATCTGTATGCCTTGGTTTTACTCCAGATGTTTGTAACCTAAGTATTCTCACCTAAGTGGATTTTACTATTTCTTAATGAATAGCAACTGCTAGGACGGCAAGGAGATTCAACCAGTCCATTCTGAAGGAGACTGGCCCTGGGATTTCTTTGGAAGGAATGACACTAAAGCTGAAACTCCAGTACTTTGGCCACCTCATGCGAAGAGTTGACTCACTGGAAAAGACTTTGATGCTGGGAGGGATTGGGGGCAGGAGGAGAAGGGGACGGCAGAGGATGAGATGGCTGGATGGCATCACTGACTCGATGGGCGTGAGTCTGAGTGAACTCAGGGAGTTGGTGATGGACAGGGAGGCCTGGCGTGCTGTGATTCATGGGGTTGCAAAGAGTTGGACACGACTGAACGACTGAACTGAACTGATCAGATTTATAGGTAATTTCTTCTGGGGAAAAAACAGAAATTCTGGTTATAATGAGAACCTGGTTATAATGTTCTTTTTTTAAAGAACATATATTCCACTATTTGGCTGAACTAAGCCAATGTTTTATTTGAAAAATAAAGATTGAGATTCAAGTGATTGGTTCTATAGTAGTTGATTAGTAAGAAAGTAGTAAAAAAAATTTTTTTTTATTTTTTCTCTGCCATGTAAACAACAATTAAGTTAAATAGGACTTGAACGTTTAGTCTAGGGGTTAAAAAATCTGTAACACTGATAACAGTCATCTTTTTTATAATAGCCCAAGAATATATGGTGGCGGCTGTTTAGTCGCCAAGTTGTATTTGACTCTTTTGTGACCCCGTGGACTGTAGCCCACCAGGCTCCTCTGTCCATGGGATTCTCCAGGCAATATACTGCAGTGGGTTGTAGTGCCCTCTTGCAAGGGATTGTCCTGACTCAGGGATGGAACATGTGTCTTCTACAGTAACAGGTGGATTCTTTACCACCAAGCCACAGGGGAATTCCTGAATGTATGGTTACTTCCTTTAGTTTTTGATGATACTGTGAATATTTTAAAGGTACAAAATCTTCTGAATAAATTCTAAATCAGATTTTTATATAAGTGGCTTTTGGTTTTGGCTGGGTATATAAGGTGTGAACAATACGAGTTTATCTAGACGAACTGATGTTTTGTCTTACAGCCAATCCTGTCATGAGACAGGCTAGAGAGGAATGATTTTCTTATTTGGTGAATTGCTAACTGGATATTCATGAACTAGTGTGCCTTAGGGAGAAGGCAATGGCGCCCCACTCCAGTACTCTTGCCTGGAAACTCCTATGGATGGAGGAGCCTGGTAGGCTGCAGTCCATGGGGTCCCTGAGTTGTCAGTTGTGTTAACCGGCTGCTATGAACTTACTGCATTGCTCGCTACTGCAGGTGAAGGCGACAAGACAAGACAAACAAGGCCTAGAAAAGGTCTCATTTGAGTCAGCTTTCATAGCCAAAGGTTTGAGTAACCTGGAGTGAGAGAAATTGTGTTGCAGTACCTAACAAAAAAGAATAATACAATCCTTTATTCTGTGTGATTTTCAATATAAAACAGGCATTTACCAGGCCAGGCACCCTGCCTTTTCTTTTCCCTTCAGAAATACTATTGTACAGTCAAGGGCAAAAGTTGTGAGGGAGTCAAAAAATCAAAATGACGTTTAAATGGCAAAAGGCACAAAATGGTATTATGCATCATAAGAAAAGAACATTGTAAAACTTAAGAATTGCTACTTTTTGATTCAAGAAAGAAATTTTCTAAGTATGAATGTTGTAGAGTGGTGAGATGGACTTGGAATTACTTAGAAATAGGACGAGATAAAGGTCGTTGAGGAATGCCTTGAGGGCAGCTCTTCTTACTGGTGGGAGAGGGTGTGTGTTGTATTAGTTGCTCAGTCATGCTCAACTCTTTGCGCCCCCATGGACTGTAGCCCACCAGACTCCTCTGTGGAGCCTTGAGATAAATTCTCAAGGCCCTTAAGAACTCTGTGTTTACAGCGTTCTATATACATACATATATAAAAATTGTTTTTCCTGCTCAATAGTGATCAGACCAAAATAGGTGTGACTGTTGCTGAGAATTTTTTTTCATTTTCAACATCTGGCACCAAATACATCTAGGAGGTCAAACTTGTAAATCCAGGTTTTAGAAGGAGAACAGAAAAACCTCAGTTATCAATGAGCTTTCCGTTTCTGTCTTTTGTTTCACAAGAGAGGAAACTGAGGCTTGGGGAGGTTTTCCTCCATCACCATGTTCACTTGGAGAGCAGGTGGAATTGTGTGAAATTAAGATCAAAGTCTTAGGGACCCTCTGACTCATTTTCATTGCCCTCCACATGCCATCTGCTGTGGGTCACAAGTCACATAAGGAGGATATTATTGGTCTCTTTCAGTTCAGTTCAGTTCAGTCGCTCAGTTGTGTCCGACTCTGCGACCCCATGAATCGCAGCACGCCAGGCCTCCCTGTCCATCACCAACTCCCGGAGTTCACTCAGACTCATGTCCATCGAGTCAGTGATGCCATCCACCCATCTCATCCTCTGTCGTCCCCTTCTCCTCCTGCCCCCAATCCCTCCCAGCATCAGAGACTTTTCAGTGAGTCAACTCTTCGCATGAGGTGGCCAAAGTACTGGAGTTTCAGCTTCAGCATCATCCCCTCCAAAAAACCCCAGGGCTGATCTCCTTCAGATTGGACTGGTTGGATCTCCTTGCAGTCCAAGGGACTCTCAAGAGTCTTCTCCAGCACCACAGTTCAAAAGCATCGATTCTTCGGTGCTCAGCCTTCTTCACAGTCCAACTCTCACATCCATACGTGACTACTGGAAAAAGCATAGCCTTGACTAGACGGACCAAGTCTCAGTAGCATAGTGGTTAGGCGGGCAGGAGAGCAGGCAGGCTGAGGGTCTGTAGGTCAGCAGTTCAAAGCCCAGCTCTAATTGTTCTCTTTACTTTCATACATTCTCTGAACATTTTGATTGTGAAAACAGTATTTTACCTCAGTAAAGAAAAGGGTTCTGTCTGTATATATATATATGTTCCTTTTTGACACAGAGATTTCCTTGCCCAAACCTAATTGCTTAGTATAAAATGGTACACGTGTGCCATGCATTAGTAAAATCAGTTCTCTCTATAATACTACTCAGTGACTATGTCTGTCAGCACTCTGGGTGTGAAGCTAAAATCTGAAACTGTGTCACCAGACACAAAGGTTTATAAAGCTTGCCCACGTAGATTGAGTTTTGGTCTGACTTTGCAGTTTATGAGCTCTGTAGGCATCTTGCTTTTTTCTGTTTTCCTCTGTAACCCAGCATTTAGACCTGAGGGACTGGGGTGATATTAGCTCCCCAATCATAATTATAGAAGGGGAAAGGAAATGAGGTATCTTTGTTCAGTACTTCAGAATTTTCTGGAACACGTACGCTCTGTCGAGTACCAGGAATGTTGACACATGTGACTGTCAGACCTGAAACAACTGAGAGTCAGGGTATATACTGAAGATTGTTTTTAAAAATTCAGAATGATATAAAAAGGCATGCATCTGAGTCAGTTATCTAATGAAATACATGAATGTAAAGCCCATTGCACAGAGTGAAGTAAGTTGGAAAGAGAAAAATGAATATCACATGCTAACATATGTGTATGGAATCTAGAAAGATGTACTATTTGCAGGGCAGCAGTGGTGACGCAGACAGAGAACAGACTTACAGGCACAGTGTGGGGGAGAGAGGACATAGGACAGATGGAGAGAGTAGCATGGGAACATGCACTTCCAGATGTAAAATAGGCTGTATGACTCAGGGAACTCAGACTGGTGATCTCTGACAACCTGGGGGGTGGGAGGTGGGAGGGAGGTTCAAGTAGAAGGGGGCATATGTATGCTTGTGACTGATACATGTTGATGTATGGTAGAAACCAAATGCAATATTGTAAAGCAATTATCCTGCAATTAAAAATAAATAAATTTTTAAAAATCAGAATGGTTTGGCAGAGGTGATCACAGATGGGATGTTGTCAAACTACATAGAAATTATGGTAGAGAATAATTGCATGAACTGGTTCAACAAATAGGTAGCTGTCAGTAGGCCAGGCTTCTCAGTCTGTGAAATTCTCCAGGCAAGAATACTGGAGTGGGTGGCCACTCCTTTCTCCAAGGGATCTTCCTGACCCGGGGATTGAACCCAGATCTCCTGCATTGCAGGCAGATCCTTACCATCTGAACCACCAGGGNCATCACTGACTCGATGGACATGAGTCTGAGTGAACTCCGGGAGTTGGTGTTGGACAGGGAGGCCTGGCGCGCTGCGATTCATGGGGTCGCAAAGAGTCGGACAAGACTGAGCGACTGAACGGAACTGAAAATAGAAGTAAACACCACCATCTAGTTTTTTTTTTTTTTAATTGCTTCTCAAATGCCCTTTTACAGAGGAGACTGTAAAATCCTATTCAAGCTGAGTTAATGATTAGCAGTGGTCAGTGTTGTTCCAACGGCAGCATGAGGCTTTAGGAAGTAATCTCTCTGTTTGGTTTGTATAACGTTTGAAGGAAAGAAAATGTGAAGACTGCTTCTACAGTTTGGCCGATTACTTATTTTGTCTGGTGGCAGAAAGAACATTTGTCGTCCATTTACTAAGCTTTGAGTGAGTCAGCCTTCTTCAATAGAACTTATCTTGACCTAGCAAAAATATTATTTTTCAATCTCCCTTCAAATTTACTCTCATCCTAGCTGGTGTATGCTTTCTTCTTGGCTAGAAAACTAAACTGATTTCCAGATTGAAAGGAAAACCATGATTTTATTCAGAAAGTCAAAATCAAAAATATTTATTACTATCGTCTCTTTTTTTAAAAGAATTGCCCTTTTAATACATTATAAGCAAACAATTAATTATAAATCTGTAAGTTAGAGACTGTATGCCATTCTAGTCATGCACACAGCATTCGCATGAGGTTCTAACATCACATCACCCTTGACAACTTAACGTAGGTACTCTAGTTCTCAAGGACCCATTTATTTAGGTTATATCAGGAATAGTATCTGTAATGTGAAGGAATGATCTGTTTCGACTAACAAATGGAGTATTGGAGTACTAGATCCTGACCCATCTATTGACATGTCTCATATTTCTTCATGAAACACTTGTAAAATGGTATCTAAGGAAGCTTCTAGCTAATGAGTTAGTTGTGAGTTTTTCCAGTGGAAAAGTTTTTATTTACTTTTCAAAACCTTTCTATACAGACTATTGCCAAGTCTCTCAAGGTCTTGTGGCAAGAAAATCAATGGATACACACATGAAAAGGTATTACGATAAGGTCCCACCGCAGCATTTGTGATCTTCCAGAAAGTAACACAATTATGAGAATTGTATTGGAAAACAGAATAAAAAATATATATATTATATATACATACATATATATATAAGGACTTCCCTGGTGGCTCAGACAGTAAAATGTCTCCTTACAATGCAGAAGACCTGGGTTCAATCACNATTACGATAAGGTCCCACCGCAGCATTTGTGATCTTCCAGAAAGTAACACAATTATGAGAATTGTATTGGAAAACAGAATAAAAAATATATATATTATATATACATACATATATATATAAGGACTTCCCTGGTGGCTCAGACAGTAAAATGTCTCCTTACAATGCAGAAGACCTGGGTTCAATCACTGGGTCAGGAAGATCTTCTGGAGAAGGAAATGGCAACCCACTCCAGTACTCTTGCCTGGAGAATCCCATGGACAGAGGAGCGTGGTAGGCTGCTACAGTCCATGGGGCCACAAAGAGTCGGACATGACTGAGCGACTTCAGTCACTCACTCACATATATATAAACATATAATTTCAGTGAATCATTCTGATATTCCTCCAAAAAACAGGGTTTTGCAGAAAACCAATGAGAAATATAATAGAAATGGAAATTCAAAAGAAAAAAAGTAAAAGTAGATCTCTGTAAAATTGCTTTGAAAAATTATTTAGTAAAATTGGAAAGTTAGTATTAAGTTGATGGAAAGAAGTAGAAGAAGATATACCCTAAAATCTTAATAAGTATGTCATTAATGCTACTGATAATAACTTGAATTGATACAGCTCTAAAATATTGAGCATAAGTAGCTTCATGGATCTTAAATCACGGAGACTAGTTCTGATCATTTTTTGTCTACTTTGGGTCAGGTACCATGGTATCCTCTGAGGATACCAGATGTGTGTGTGTGTGTGTGTGTGTGTGTGTGTGTGTTAGTCTCTCAGTCATGTCTGACTCTTAGAGACTGTAGCCTGCCAGGCTCCCGGGATTCTCCAGGCAGGAATATTGGAGTGGGTTGCTTGCCAGTTTCTTTTCCAGAGGATTTCCTGACCCAGAGATCGAACCTGGGTCTCCCACATTGCAGGCGACTTCTTTGCCATTTGAGCCACCAGGGAAGCCCAGTCTTATAGCATGCCCATCTCCTAGGTTGCAAACCACCTTTGACGAGCAGCTGCCTCTTCATTCATCTCTTCTGTCACCTTGCTCAAGATTGTTATTTAATTAGTCCACTCGGTAAGATTGCCCAAATTTGTTCTCATTTTAACTTGAGTTTCAACACAGTATTGAATGGTTCCAGATGATGTGATGTTTAAGTGAGCTTTAAGTGCTTGATAATACTTAAGTGATGTTCAAGTCGATAAGTATAGATTGGTCATGGAGAATTTTGGTAGTTGAGCAAAAGGAGAGATGGACATTTGGGATACTATAACTCTTATTTTCCCCGAAATAAAATCATAAGATGGCTGGGAAATGGCAGTGAAAATTAAACAGGATGAGTGGAGAAAGAATGGTCCAGCCATACATTTTCCTATCTTGCATGTACAGAAGAGTCATTGGGCTTATCTGCAAGTGTGCTATGGAAGCAGAAGAAGAGAGAGGGTTTTCGAAGATAAACATCATCGTGTGTCAGAGTTGTTGAGAGCTGAAGTAATGTATAAAAGGTTTGACCTAAGATGATAGGCAAGGTAAAACATAAGTCCAGGGACTGAAAGAGGTGTATACACGTTGCCTTCTAAGGAGAGTGTGATTGACTCGCTTGCTTAATTTCCTCCACATTTTTTCAGTTTTCGTGAGTGTCAGGAGAATACAGATTCAATATTTCTAGACCAAAGGTTGTCAGGCATAGGTGATTAGGCTGGAGCCTCTCCCCCAGAGAACACCTGGCAGATGTCTGGAGATATTTCTGGTTGTCACAACTAAGATGGCATGATAACTTAATATCCAGTGGTAGAGGCCATAGCCTATAGCCTATAGGTGCAAAACAAGAGATATAGCCTATAAGGTGCAAAACAAGCACAGACAACAAAGAATTAACTGATCCAAACTGTCAAAAGTGCCAAAGTTGAGAAACTCTATTTTAGATCACTTCTTCCAATGTCTTTTCAGATAACCCCATTTGACTACTTTTTACTCTGCTTTGATTTAATATTTTCCATCACCCAAAAAAGATGAAATTATTCAAACCACTAAACAAATTTGGGCCTTAATGATTATTATCAGTATTGCAAAACTATACCCCTCCTGTTTGCCATAGCAGTTATATGCTTGTTAGGAATACTACCTGAGAAAATGTTTTATTCTGATGAAGCAGAAGATACGTCTTGATTAAAACAAGGTAAAAATTAAACCTTTGGTCTCTGAAGATATATTTTTATAATAGTCTTTTACCATGATAATCCTTTGGCTATTTTAATGCAAACGTGTTTCTGTAAAGCCATATTTTGGTTGCTATAACAACTTGATGTTGCTCCTGATGAGTTCTTCTTGCCTTAATGTTGCTTTTAAAAAGTTGGGGTTGCTATGGCTACAAAATGCTGCTTTATTTTCAGCAAGCTTTTCCTCCCCCCTGGTAATTTTGCTTTCAAAATATGTATGTGCACATACATGCATGTGTGTACATGTACTAATGTGTTATGAAAGTCTGTGTGTAGTAAAGCCGAAGTTTGAGTCATGCATTGTTATTCTAAAATTGATTTACATAATGTCAGATGAGTCCAGGCTAAAGATGCTTTTTTCTTGCCTACAAATTATTTAGCTACTTAGTAAAAGGCTCTTCATCATTGTTTTATGATTTACTTATCACATCTTCCATGTTATAGCCTCTTCCTGTTTCCAGTGTATTTGTACCGCAACTCTGGCAGGGTCATTTGAACCTGAAAAATGTGGAAGTCCGTTGTGTCTTATATTCATGGTATTTGATGAAGTCTGCTTTACAACACTGCTGATTATGGTCTTCTTTATATCATAAATTGTAACAAGATGCCCATTGCTCAGAGTTTTTCTTATTCAATTTTTGAAGAAGCCAGGAGGCTGAAAGTTAGGATACCTTGGTTCTGTTATTAACTCTGTCACTATGAACTAACTGCCTTATGTCTCTGGAGGAGTGCTGTCCAATGGATCTAGACAGTGTGAAATTTTCTAGTAGCCAAGTTAAACAGAGTCAAGTTTAATAATTACTATCTAACAAAATATATCCAAAATACTACCATTTCAAAATGGTAATGTTTTAATGATATTAATACAGCTTTTTACATTATTTTTCTATTATCTTGGAAATCCAAGGGATATTTTACACTTACAACATGTATCACTTAAGATGAGCCAGATTTCAAGTGCTCAGTCATCCCATGCGACTGGTGGCTATCCTGTTGGACAATTTTAGCTTTGGATCTCCGTCAAATTTGGCCGTGCAATGTCACTTATTGTTTATAGATCACTTACTGGAAAGTCTTTGTGAAGTCTCAAGAGTGTACAGATGATTAGGAAAACTCTTTCTGGTTTATGAGAGAGAAGAGAGAGGGAGAGAGGGGAGAGAGGGCAAGAAGAGAAGAGTTAACAGACAGAGAAGGGGGACAGGGGTGGAGGAGGGTGAGGATGGAAGGCAGGCAGAAGAGAAGAAAGAAAGAAAAGGTTTTTAGGTCTTTTCTAGCTCTTCAGTGCTATCATCCTTAATCTAATCTTGCCGCTAAATCGCTGCAGTCGTGTCCGACTCTGTGCGACCCCATAGAGGGCAGCCCACCAGGCTCCCCCATCTCGGATTCTCCAGGCAAGAACACTGGAGTGGGTTGCCATTGTTGTGCCCGAAGTCCAAGTCCCCAAACTGATTGGTCAAGTCCTGGCCCCTGTGGAAGATGATCCCAGTTCCTCCGGGGCAATTACTCAGCTTCTTGATAAAATGGAACTTAGGCCTTAAAGCCTGTCATGGTGTATGTTAGGTCCCAACAGCCATGTCCTTCTCCAATGTATGAAAGTGAAAAGTGAAAGTGAAGTCACTCAGTCGTGCCCAACTCTTAGCGACCCCATGGACTGCAGCCTACCAGGCTTCTCCATCCATGGGATTTTCCAGGCAAGAGTACTGGAGTGGGGTGCCATCGCCTTCTCTGAATCTAATCTTATCTTGTTATAATTAAGAACTATTGAAAGGAGTCAGTGTGTGTGTCCCTTCCTCTCAGTAGTGTGTGTGAGTCTCTCAGTGTGTGTGTGTTCACTCACAGTGCGTGTGTGTTCACTCACTCACAGTGTGAGTGCGTCTCTCAGTGTGGTTTTCTCTCTCTCAGTGTGGGTGTTTCTTTCCCTCTCAGTGTGTGTGTGTGTGTGTGTCTCTGTATGTGTATGTCTCTCAGTGTGTGTGGCTGTCTCTGTCTCAGTGTGTGTGTCTCTCAGTTTGTGTCTCTCTCAATGTGTGTGTGTCCCCTGTTACTTTTGTGTGGCTTATTCACGGTTCTATTCCTAACGACTTGGGGTATGCAAGTCGTTAACTGCACCCTACATGTTTATTGAATTGAGTCTCCTTTCTTGTCAAAATATATGATTTAATCCAAGATTAACTAAACATTAGTTTCAGAGCAAAATTTAGTTTGAAAAATCCCACCGTACACAAATATTTCAGAACAATAAAGAAGAGTGGCTAAAGGCTTAATATGAAGGGGTATCGAGTTAAAAAGGTGTGATTCTTTCTCGGCATCTTGTCTTTCTTGCTGTTGGAAGATTTTTGTTTAGAGGTAATCAAGGATTAACACAGCGGCCCTAAATTGTTTTGGTGCCATCCTGCAGATGACATTGCCAGGGCAGCAGCGTCCAGATCCTTTATTACACTTCTGCTGCTTTATTCCTGTCCTGCCTTTTCTCATTTGGCAGACACCAAATCAAAGTGAACCATGTGACTCTTGTAGTCTGCTCAGTGAAGGAAGTTTCTGTTTCCTTTTTAACCATGTGTCATTTTTTATCACCATTATTTTAGAAATAAAGTGGCTTATTGGGTGTTTTTTTAAACTGAGCCATTTTGCCTAGACTGAAAAGGCCTGGATGAACTAATCAGATTTAGAAAGAAGAAAACAGTGTTACAGTTTGAGTGGATTCCTAAATCAGGTGGCGGATGGTAATCTGGGTTGTGAATTAAAATGTTTGATGTTGACGGCTTTTCACATTTACAAAGCAGTTCAACTAGTTCCCATCATTTGTCACAGATATTTTTCTTCTTTACCTCTTTGCAGTAATGCAACATAAGGTCTGACATTTCCTATCTCTTTGGCCTTTGTAAATTGGAATTGTATTCAATACATTTTATTTTCAGGGTTGAAGATATAAGATGATTTTGAAATCCTTGTTACTCTTAAGAATTTCACAGTAAGCGATCACGCTACACTACCCTGAGGGGTTTGCTCAAGATAAACGTTAGAATATTGTTAAAATGGGAATAACCTTAGTTTTCTGTAATCATATAATTTCTATCTGAACTTCTAAATGGAATTGTTTCCTCAAGTACATTTATTTACATTGAACACTAGTTTATAATGCCAGCTACTGAAATGAATTCCTCAGGAGCCCTTTAAGTTACTCACAATAAGCTCTTATTTATCTGTAGACTATGAGGATTGTTCATTTTGTCATTTTTCTGTGTAATTTTGAATACTCTTTTTCTAATTATGTTTATTTTTCCTGGAAAATACGGAAGAAAAGTTAGCTTTGCTATTGCCAGTTGATACTAGTTAAAAGTTTGATGTAGATTATATTTATAATCATTTGCATTTTTAGTCTAACATTTTTAAAATGTGGAGCCCCTTGAACAAAGATTATTACTTATAAAGATTTCCTTTACCTCTTGGGCTGAAAGAATTCTAATGTTTACTCATTAGGTTAAAAGATGCACTACAAACACCGAGTCTGAGAGACTTTGAAATTAACTAGTTTGGTAACCTTTGAACTTTTCTTTTTTTCTGGTAAGTGCATTTCTCAAAAGAAAGTGTACCCCTGAGGTTCAAAATATTAAATACAGATTGAAGAACCAGAAAAGAAGGGAGGGGAGAGAGGGGGTGGGAAAGCGCCCTCCTACCTCCCTACACTCAGAGATGGCTTGGAAGCCAGAGAATATTAAAGTGCTCATTTAGAGTTTAGAATGCAAGTCAAAGTATGTCTTTTTAACAGTTTATTTATTTTTTTTAATGAATAGTCTTTCAAGAACAAGCTAGAGTGTGGTGTTTCCTGTAACACAGCTTCTTCTACCATCATTTTTTTTCGATGTTAAATTTACTTTTTTTTTTTTAATTGAAGGATAATTGCTTTACGGAATTGTGTTGGTTTCTGCGAAACCTCAACATGCACCAGCCAAAGGTATACATATGTCCTCTGCCTCTTGAACCTCCCTCCCACATTCCTCCCCATCCCACCCCTCTAGATTGTTACAGAGCACCAATTTGAGTTCCCTGAGTCACACAGCAAATTTCCACTGGTCGTAATGTAAATTTCCAGGTTACTCCTGCGATACACCATCGTTTCTGAAATGAGTGAATCTAAAGTAGGTTCTTTCTCCGTGGAATCCCAGGGAAATAATTGTTCCTGGAATGAGATCTTATTTCAGAGATCTTATCTCCCTCTGTGTTTTGCTGATGAAAAGCCCAATAATCCTGATAATTATCTGTAATCAATTCTGTCACAGACATCTTGTAACATTCTATATGGGAAAAAGAAAAAAAGGTCTTTCCATGGCATATCCAACTAGTAGACTCTCCTTGAAATTCCTTCTATTGCCTATTGAATAGAAGCAATGTCATATCACTCATTTTGTGGTGATGGTGGCTTAGTCGCTAAGTCACGTCTGACTCTTGTGACCCCATGGACAGTAGCCTACCAGTCTCCTCTGTGCATGGGATTCTCCAGGCAAGAATTCTGGAGTGGGTTGCCATTTCCTTCTCCAGGGGATCTTCCCAACCCAGAGGTTGAACCCAGGTCTCCTGCATTGTGGGCAGATTCTTTACCAGCTGAGTCACCAAGGAAGCTCCCCTCACTTTGTGCTTGTACTTAAATAGCTTTTCCTTATTTTCAGGATGTATGAGAAGAGAGATAACTTTTTCTCTCCCTTTAGGCTGATTTAGAAGATGCTGAGTAGACCTTTCTTGTCAAGGGCCAGATATTAACAATTTCAAGCTTTATGGGCTGAGAGGCAAGGTTGAAGATAGTGTGAAAATACTTAAACAAGAAGGGAAGTTGCTCTTCTTTGTCTGAAAGATAGGTTCTCACAGTAGCATCACCTGGGTGAGATAGAAAAGTTGAAGAATGGGTTCAACTTGCAAGCTCTCTCTGGGGGCTCCACTCCCCACAGATCACCCTATACTGTCTCACCCTTCTGATCTCCCGCCATACCTCTGGTGAATAGTACTCCCATTGCAGGCAACAGGAGCTACCCTAGTGGCTCTGAGCCAGTGACATTTCTACCCTCTGCTCATGACGGAGAGGAAAAGAGATCAATGCCTGGCATCCCCTGTTGAGATAAGGACTAGATTTTGCCTTGGTAGTAGTGCATGTTAGTCTTTGTATCCTGGCCCATCATTTTAATTGGAAAGAGAAGGAGGAAGGATTCTAAGTCCAAATAATTGATATCTGAAAAAAGAAAAAATAATTTTAGAATCCAATCATTTGTAAAATGATAATTCCTTTGTTAAAATAAATTTGTTCTTATTTCCTTATCCAACTGTTTTGTAAAGATTACCTTGATAAATACATACTTAACATACATAACATTTTCAAATATTTTTCTGGAGCGTACTTTCCTTCTTAGACTTTTGAAATCCACTTGCACCCCCTACTTGCTATTCATTAGACATTAATTATGATTGCACTTTAATGCCAGCACTTTGGACTTAGGATGATTTGATCCAATATGTTGAAACCTATGAAACAATTAAGTCCATGTTTCTCTATATCCTGCCTGCTTTTTCTTTTAATTAAACAAAGTAATGATTGTGGTTACAAAGTGGAAAAGCATTCAGTTAAAAGAGTAAGAGGTTAAACCTTCAGCCAGACAACTTGAGCTTTGAGACCACAGACATAACACTATTTCAACACTGGGGAAGAGGATCATTATTCTGGCTGCTTCTGAAACTCCAGGATTTTCTACCGTTGAGTCAGTGACCTTTCTATCCTCATTGCATTTATATCTGTTGCAGGATAAATTTTCTTTTTGATTCAGAATCTCTGATTATGGCAGCTTTGTCAGAGTAGAATCATCACTATTGCTCAGAACTGAGACTTCTGCCTCTGCTCCAGAGGTTAAAGGAACTTGGAGGTTGCTGGCAAGGGACAATGGAACAGAAAGCTTGTAGATCTCCTTGGAGTTTATTCCACTAATGTCCAGGACTTCCCCAGGACTATTGGTCTTTATTTTCTGAGCTCTGTTACAACCCTGGGGATGGCTTTGGCCAAGGAACTGATTGTTTTAGATCATATAAACCAACCCTGGCAATTTCAAATGCTTCATAACAAAATACAATGGCTTAGAAAAAATGGATCTGGAGAGAGAGTTGGATGGCATCACCGACTCAATGGACGTGGGTTTGGGTGGGCTCCGGGAGTTGGTGATGGACAGGGAGGCCTGGCATGCTGTGGTTCATGGGGTCACAAAGAGTCAGACACGACTGAGTGACTGAACTGAACTGAGTACGGATAGGAAGAGTCATCTCCAGAGCCTATAAATAAGGCTCCAGGAAAAGTAATGATTGTTGTAGTCATTATCTTTATCATCATCGTCGTAGCAGACAAACATTTTTACTTAGTGTATACTAACCACTATTCTGGGGCTTCCCAGGTGGAGCAGTGGTAAAGAATTCACCTGTCAGTGAAGAAGACATAAGAGAAGTGGGTTCATTCCCTTAGTTGGGAAGATCCCTTAGAGTAGGAAATTTTGGCAACCGGCTCCAGCGTTCTTGCCTGGAAAATTACGTAGACAGTGGAGCCTGGAGGGCTATAGTCCACAGGGTTGCAGAAGAGTTGGACACTACTGAGCACACACAACCACTGTTCTAAGCATTGTATATATATTAGTTCACCATAATGCTAACAACAACCCTATGACTAAGCACGTCTGTCGTGCCTACCTCACAGATGAAGGACCTGCAGCATAAGAGACTTTGGACTTACGAGTGATAGAGAACTTTGGATTTATGGGCAGAAGAGCCATTGGATAGTTTAAGCAAGGGCTTGCCATCGTCTGTTTTGCTTTTCAAATGTCAGTGAGAGGCTAACTGAAGGAATAGCAAACTAGATGTGATAAAAGCTTCAGAGGAAGTGGAGAGGGGATAGACGTGAAAGGGATTGGTTTGATAAATAATTTGCTGAAGTGAACCGGGATAATGGGGTGTGGGGAAGAGGGAGGGGTTAAAGAAATCAATGTCCCAAGTAAATTAAGTAGATCTAGAGGACAGGCCCCATCATTTCATGGCAAATAGATAGAGAAACAGTGGAAACAGTGACAGACTTTATTTTGGGGGGCTCCAAAATCACTGCAGATGGTGACCGCAGCCATGAAATTAAAAGATGCTTACTCCCTGGAAGGAAAGTNCCATGCTCTTATGCCCACCTTAGAGACATGAGGAAGAATTCTTCCTGCCCCATTTTTAGTGTAGTCTTAGATGAAGGAAAAAAAAATAATACAGTGATAATGCAGCCACTGTCTCTCCTACTTTAAGCCATTTCAGACTTAAAGGCCTGTGTTTCTCAGGCCATAAGGTCTAGAGCCAGAGTTACACCCAGTCATTTCTTTGTGACTTTAATTTTCATCTCCCTGTTTGCTGGTACTTAGTAAGTACTAGGCAATGCTATAAAGCTTTACATAAAATAACTCAGGTAGTCCTCACAATGGCTCCAGGAGTATAATCGGTATCCCATTTTACCTTTGAGAAAATGAAGCACAGAGAAGTTAATACAACAAAGGGCCACACTGCAAGACGTGGCTCAGGGATTGGAACAGGGTGATTGTCCTAGGTAAGAGAAGCAGAATGACCTGGATGTCTTTATCTGTGAAACTGGAAATAGGAGATTTGAACCCACTACAGCTTCAGAGACTGTGCTCAAACTATTATGCTAAACTAACACCAACTTTTCTTTGATATTGGCTGAAATTGTGCTGTGAGTGATGTGGGCATAAGTTTGACAAGCTCTGATTCCTCATTAGTTGTTTGTGAAGGGCATTCAACTGTTATCAGACATTCAAGTGTTATCAGACTTAAGTGACTTTATCTCTGTTGAGTAAGTGACCTCGGGGATCAGGACATTGTGAAGCTATAGGTCAGTTCACAGACTTCTAGGTCTTAGATTTCCTTTATACTTGTAAAGTGTTTGAGGACCTCAAAAAGCTTTCAGTGTTATGGGTTTCACTTTGTAGATCCTCTTCCTTTATGTTTGTGTCTGTATCTTACATACTTTGTCTTATTTATATAATCACATACTCACCTCTGATGCAATGTCTTGAGAGGTAATTAAGTAAATTAACCAGAAGGATACCATACTGACCTCCCAAGTCTCTAGAGCCCAGTTATTTCTGTTGCTCAGGGTCAGTGCAAAGATCTTGCCATTCCATCAGAGAACCAAACTTCTGTTCGAAATGAGAAAAAAATTCAAACGTGTTTTTCTTTTTTTAAATCAACTATCTCAGAACTTCAGAATGTCACCCTTATTTTGTTCTAGAATTCTGTTGATTTGATCTAGTGCTTTGAATGTTATTTGTATCTCTATTTTGATTTGATTTCTGTAAAGATAGCTATGCTGCTGCTGCTAAGTCACTTCAGTCATGTCCGACTCTGTGCGCCCCCATAGACGGCAGCCCACCAGGCTCTGCCATCCCTGGGATTCTGCAGGCAAGAACACTGGAGTGGGTTGCCATTTCCTTCTCCAGTGCATGAAAGTGAGAAGTGAAAGTGAGGTCACTGAGTTGTGTCCAACTCTCAGCGACCCCATGGACTGCAGCCTACCAGGCTCCTCCGTTCATGGGAGTTTCCAGGCTATGCTGATGAGTAATTCTCACCTCTGATGTCATCCCATTTCTTAAGGTCTAGTAAACTTGTTTCTCAGTTTGCATTCTGTTTGTTGGAAAGATACAATAGTGTTTTAAATGGAATTCATTATTAATCATGGCTTTTAAGTCAAACTTGGGCTCTTGATTTAGTTCTTTACTTAGGAGCCAGAATTAAAGGGGACAGAAATGTGACTACCCTTGCCATCATTCCTAAATAATCCTTCCCATTTCTCTGCACAGTTTATTGGTTGGATTTGTTTACTTTCCAACTGTTTGTCATATGCCAAAGCTGATGCCTTTTGGCAGTTTCAAAGCATGGGTCTATACTTTCAGGTAATGTACATTCTTGTAGAAAATATACACAGTCTCATCACAGGCTACATGTCGTGAAGCTCTTGTTATGCACGGCTTCCTATCAGTTTGAAGCATCTTTTTGTTCATTATTATTATTAGCAAATGAAATCTATTTCCTTCAAAGGAAACCTGATGTATGAGACAGAGATTGAGTCACATGCTTGACAAGGACAATTACTCAGTTTTCTCTCAGTTAAAAATATCAAAACCACACATTATAATCAATAGAAGCATTTTTTTAATCTGCCTTATATGAGAACATTTGCAGATCTCTCCATACTTGTAGATATCTGACAGATCACAGCAAAATCTGTCGGAATGTTATAGGTTTCTCGAAAAGCTAAGGAGAGACAGAAAGTTTGCTTTAAATATGGTATAGTTGAAGGAATTTCAGCTCTGGAAGCAAGCTTTTAGTAATCTGGTACTTCACCGGCATCTTAGCTACCTATAGTTCATGTCGTTTTTCATTTTTACGATAGAATCCCAGTTCTTAAGAAGGAAGAAACGCTGGGGAATTGCTTATGGAACAGTCACATATGCAAAGTATCCAGTGGCTAGAGAAAAGCTAAAAAGAGAAGAAAAGTGGACATAGTTCATTAAGAGTTGTTCATATTGGAACTTCCCTGTCAGTCCAGTGGTTAAGAATCTGTGCTCCCAATGAAGGGGATATGGGTTCGATCCCTGGTCAGAGAAGATTCTTCGTGCCCTCTGGTGCAGCACCGCACCCCCCCTCACCCCCACCGTCTACACACACAAATAAGAGCCAACTGTTCATGTCGAAGCTGATTCTCATGAAGCCATTCTGTAAGCCTCTTCTGCTCCTCTCCCACATCTTCCTTCTACAGGGTTTTACATTCACCTTTGCATCTCTGGAGCTGGGGGCCACTCTAACAGATGGTGCTAATGTTTTGTTTTGTTATTTTTTTTTTCTATTTCCCTGGAAAAGCAATGCAAGAATTACTGTACATTTTCTGTAATTCTTACGCTTGCTCTTTTTCCTCTTAATACTATATTTTGGATATCATTCCACAAACCATGGTCCTCCCTGGATGATTAATGATCCAGAAAGTTTTTGAATCTCATGGTTGAAAAACTCTTAATTTTTGAAACTGGTCCAAAGTAAAATGACAGGAAGGCGATTCTGTAACTGTATCATGCCTGGCCTTCGATTCATATGTTGGAGTATCTATTTTTTTTTTTTTAACTTATACCTGGCCTTTGATTCGTATGTTGGAGTATCTATTCTTTTTTTAACTTATAATGTCTTGGGAGTTCCATTCTGTCGTGAGAAAATTACAACAGTGAAATTGGAGTTAAGTGTGCTCCAAAACTGCCAGTGATGATTGAGGAACACCTGCTTATTGGACCAATCCCTCTTATGAAGTGATTTGAACACAAGTGTTCTTTTAGGGTTTATGGTGTGAGGATAGACCCTGTTTTCTACCAAATGCCACTAAAGCTGAGGAAGAGGGTAGCGGCTCAATTAGCTCATGTTCTGTAGATGCTGCCATTTGTTTTTGTTATTTTTGTTATTCTTGGTCTTTATAATGAACACAAATCTGCCTCCTAATAAATAATGCTGTTGATTTTACTTTTTATCTCTGAAGTTTCTTAGGATCTAATTCCTCTTTTTGTCACCACTGGAAATCTGTGAATCTGGCATAATCTTTCAAGTCTTTTTCTTTTTTTAACTGAACATTCACAGGGTCTCAGTTACTGCCCTTTTTTCTGATGAGCTCTGATTTATCAGTATTTCTCTTCAAGTGGATTGGGGCAGATTGTTGGTTATAGGGAGATTCCTCAGGGCGATCATATATATTGGTAAAGAATTAAAATATATGGAAAAAAAGAAATGGCTAAATTATGGAACATCCTTGTAACTGACTAGTATCCAGTCTTTATATTTTAAGAGAAAACCTCTGACGATGAAAATGTGCAAATTGCATTAACATCCAGGATTCTCAATAGCTTAGAAAGATGATCTTAGTTGTGATAAAATGTGTGCATAGTACACATGTAGAAAAAGGAGTGAAACTTATTAAAATGAACATGATGTGGGATAATGGTGCACTTTATGTTCTTATTCAATGTTTTCTGTTTTTTAGATAAATATATATTCTTTTTTTTTTTCACACATATAGCACTCTGCATCGTATTTCAGGTGAGAAATGGTGCACACGCAATACAGTGGGATCATAACCTTCATTTATCTGTGCATTGCTTCTTTTAAGGCAATCAAATCTTAAGTAAGACATTTCATATTTTAGATTATCTACAAAAGCATGCATTTGGAATAAGGCCTTTTCATGTTATTCCTTTGAAGCCTCTAGTTCTTATCACACTCCATTTCTTTAATTGGGAAGAGGGGTTTGCTTAATTGGATCTTAGGGTATAATATTTAATGCAAAATTTTGAGTATAGGAAGATAACTACAAGGGAAGTCCTGTAAGCATTGTGGATTAGAATGATTATGCTAAAAAGAAAGAAAGAAAGCAAGCAGTGTGTATTGGGGAAGATTTAGAGAAAAGAGAACTCATACATTACTCATGCGCTCATGCGGTTATAAAATGGTACACTCACTTTGGAGAAAAGAGTGTCACTTTCTTAAAAAAAAAAATGAGTATAAATTTACCATATGACCAGCAGCTTTACTTATAAGGTGTCTAAGAGAAATAAAAGCAGGAGATTCTCTGATGATCCAGTGGTTAGGACTGCACTTTTACTGCTGGGATTCTGGTTTAATCCCTGTTCAGGAAGCTTGGATCCTGAGAGATGAGTGGCACAGCCAAAAAAAAAAAAAAAAGATGAAAAAGAGAGAGATAAATAAAAACATAAATTCACACTTGTACAAGGCAATTCAGAGGAGCAATGTTCACAGTAGTCAAAAAGTTGAAATAATCCAAATGTTTCTCAGTGGGTCAATGAATAAACACGATGTGCTATATCCACACAATGGAATATTATTTGATAATAAAAAGTAATGATTTACTGATATATGTAGCAAAATAGATGAACTTCAAAAATACCATGCTAAAGACAGGTAGCAAGGTGGGAAAGATTACAAATTGCATTATTCCATTTGTATAAAATGTCCAGAAAAGATAAATCCATGAGACAGAAAGGAGATGAATGATGACCTAAAAGCTGGAATGGAGATGGATTGCAAATGGGCAAGAAGGATCTTGAGGTGGATTTTGTGATAGCTGAACAACTCTGTACATTTACTAAAACTCATTGAATTGTGCATTTGTAATGGATGGATTTCATGGTATGTAAGTTAGGCTTCAATAAAGCTATTTATTTATAAAATGGGATATAGTTGACTTACTATATTATTAATATGTAAGTTTCAGGTGTATTACTGTGACTCACAGTTTTTAAAGGTTGTTATTTGGTTGTTTGTGGTTGTTATTCTGTCGCAAAGTCATGTCTGACTCTTTGAGACCCCGTGGACTGCAGCATACCATTCTGCATTTGTAATCATAATTCAGCACTGGCTGTATCTAGAGTATATCCTTATCTCTTTTTTATTTTACACATAGTAGTTTGTATCTCTTAATCCCCTACCCGATTTTATTAATAATCCTCATGCCTACCTCTCCCCATTGGTAACAACTAGTTTGTTCTATCGGTAAGTCAATTCCTTTTTTGTTATATTCACTAGATTGTTCTAGTTTTTAGATTCTACATGCAGTTGATAGTATACAATCTTTGCCTTTCTCAGACTTATTTCACTAAGCATAAAGCACTCCAAATTGATCCATGTCTTTGCAAATGGCAAAATTTCCATATTTTTATAGCTAAATATTAATAGTGCTTTTGTTGTGTGGAGTGGGGTACAGCACACCTGCTTCATCTGTTTGTCTCTTGATGGGCACCTGAATTGTTGCTGTATCTTGACTGTTGTAAATAATGCGGCTGTGCTTCCCTGGTAGCTCAGTTGGTAAAGAATCTGCCTGCAATGCAGGAGACCCCAGTCCTATTCCTGGGTTGGAAAGGTCTGCTGGAGAAGGGATAAGCTACCCACTCCAGTTTTCTTGGGCTTCTCTGGTGGCTCAGCTGGCAAAGAATCCCCCTGCAATTTGGGAGACCTGGGTTCAATCCCTGGGTTGAAAAGATCCCCTGGAGAAGGGAACAGCTACCCACTCTAGTATTCTGGCCTGGAGAATTCAGTCCATGGGGTCACAAAGAGTCTGACACAGCTGAGCGACTTTCACGTTCTTTCTTTCATAAACATTAGGTGGTATATATGTTTTCAAATTAGTGTTTCCATTTTTTTTTTCCAATATATACCCACAGGTGGAATCACTGAGTCATATGGTAGTTCAATTTTTAGTTTAAACTATTAATTTTTAAAGGATTATGTGATTAACTTCTCTATATAGTTCTCTAAAATTCTACTATCAAGCAAACCTCCAGAAGACATCCTAAAACAGAGTCACAGACAGAGTGGGAAAATTTTGTTCGGAACTGTAGCTTTCTGCCAGCCCCTCATCAACTTAGATTTTGCTTCACCCCATCTAGATCCTCAAGGAGTTTGTATTTCACCCTAGTTTGTCATCTGTTTTTTCTTTAAAGATAGATTGAGAGTCCACTTAACACAAATACTGAAATTGTAATAATCGTTTCGTGTTACTTGTAGCACAGCTGAGGTCAAATGCTATTTCTTATCTTCATATTCACAAGCATCTTAAATGATTGGTGTTGTCACAAAAGAAAGGGAATTAACAATTTATCGGTTCATACAGCAGAGATACATCAGTGGTAGGGATGGCTGGGCACTGCTTGTCGTGTATGCTGCAAAGCAGCAGAATTCCCTTTGATAATCAGATGACTGATATTTACTCATTCTTCAGTGAGTTTTTACCATTAAAAATAACTTGGCATTGAGCATGCAGTGTCAAATGTATAATTTTGTTTTGTAAAATATGTTTGTTATCCTGGTGCTTCAGTCAGTTCAGTTCAGTTGCTCAGTCTTGTCCAACTCTTTGTGACCCTGTGGACTACAGCACCCCAGGCCTCCAGTCCATCACCAACTCCAGGAGTTTACCCAAACTCATGTCCATCGAGTTGGTAATACCATCTAACCATCTCATCCTCTGCTGCCCGCTTCTCCTCCTGCTCTCAATCTTTCCCAGCATCAGGGTCTTATCAAATAAGTAAGCTCTTCACATCAGGTGGCCAAAGTATTGGAGTTTCACCTTCAGTATCAGTCCTTCCAGTGAACACTTGGGACTGATCTCCTTTAGGATGGACTGTTTGGACCTCCTTGCAGTCCAAGGGACTCTCAAGAATCTTCTCCAACACCACAGTTCGAAAGCATCAATTCTTCTGAGCTCAGCTTTCTTTATAGTCCAACTCTCATATCCATGCATGACTACTGGAAAACCATAGCCTTGACTAGATGGGACTTTGTTGGCAAATCAATTGCTTTGTAATATGCTGTCTAGGTTGGTCATAACTTTCCTTCCAGGGAGTATGCATCTTTTAATTTCACGGCTGCAGTCAACATCTGCAGTGATTTTGGAGCCCCCAAAAATAAAGTCAGCCACTGTTTCCACTGTTTCCCCATCTATTTGCCATGAAGTGATCAGACCGGATGCCATGATCTTAGTTTTCTGAATGTTGAGTTTTCAGCCAAATTTTTCACTCTCCTCTTTCACTTTCATCAAGAGGCTCTTTAGTTCTTCTTCACTTTCTGCCATAAGGGTGGTGTCATCTGCATATCTAAGGTTATTGAGATTTCTCCCAGCAATCCTGCTTCCAGTTTGTGCTTCATCCAGCATTTCTCATGATGTACTCTGCATGTAAATTAAATACGCAGGGTGACAGTACACAGCCTTGACGTACTCTTTTTCTTATTTGGAACCAGTCTGTTGTTTCATGTCCAGTTCTAACTGTTGCTTCCTGATCTGCATATAGGTTTCTCAAGAGGCAGGTCAGGTGGTCTGGGATTCCCATCTCTGTCAGAATTTTCCACAGTTTATTTTGTTCCACACAGTCAAAGGCTTTGGCATAGTCAATAAGGCAGAAATAAATGTTTTTCTGGAACTCTCTTGCTTTTTCAATGATCCAGCAGATGCTGGCAATTTGATCTCTGGTTCCTCTGCCTTTTCTAAAACCAGCTTGAACATCTGGAAGTTCATGGTTCACATACTGCTGGAACCTGTCTTGGAGAATTTTGAGCATTACTTTACTAGCATGTGAGATGAGTGCAATTGTGTGGTAGTTTAAGCATTCTTTGGCATTGCCTTTCTTTGGGATTGGAATGAAAACTGACCTTTTCCAGTCCTGTGTCCACTGCTGAGTTTTCCAAATTTGCTGGCATATTGAATGCAGCACTTTCACAGCATCATCTTTTAGGATTTGAAATAGCTCAACTGGAAATCCATCCTGGTGCTTAGAAGCTCCTTATCACAGGGCATATTCCCAGTTACAGTGTTCAAGAAAGAACAAATATCATCTTAAAATCCTACTTGTATATTGCTAGGAAAATGTATGTTTTATTTATTTTTTTTAATTGAGGTTAAAATCCATTCTTTGAAATGTTTATGTAGAAAATTTTCTCCTTAAATTTCTATTTATTTTGATTTTTAACTTTTATCCAAGCAGCCCATAAAAAACCTACAAATAATAATGAGTGTTGCTTTCCAGACTTTTATATCTCTTCTTCTTTTGATATTTTATACAATAGCAACCTGTCCTCTCTTTGTGGCTCATTTTTGTGCTTCTTAGTTTCTTTTCTATAATTCTTTCATTGTATATTATTTACTACTGTTTCAGTTAAACCTGTTATTGATAACATGTTGAGGATTCACTGGTCAGGGTTTGGATCACTCTTGGAAAATTGTATTGGAAAAATGTTCTTCATCAGTTTCTTCTTTTTGATGAGCAGCTACATAGGAATTTGAATTTTTTATTTTAATACATTTAGGCTGCATGTGCTTTTGTGGTTTTCAGATTTTTAAAAATTGTTTCATTCCTCCATTCCAGAGAACAACATTTGATGAAACCTTTCATTAATACCCTGTGGAGGAAGTATGAAAATGAAAGTCGTGATTTCACACTCAGGAGTTTGTTTGTGCTCAGTCATGTCCAGCTCTTTGTGAGCCCATGGGCGGTCGCCCACCAGGCTCCTGTGTCCATGGGATTCTCCAGGCAAGAATACTGGAACAGGTTACCATTTCCTCCTCCAGGGAATCTTCTTGACCCAGGGGTTGAACTTGTATCTCCTGTGTTGGGAGGTGGATTCTTTACCATGACACCACCTGGGAAGCCTAAATTGACTGACAAAGTATCATTTATGATAAATGCTGCTATAGAGGAAAGGAAGCAAGTGATGGGGTGGGGGTGGGGGGTACTTAACAAGTGGCTGGGATAGTCAGGGAAGACTTCTTCCCAGCTGAGTCTTGAAGAAATACGACAGTTGGAGAAAGGGGAGGAAGGATTTAGCAAACAGAAAGAAAAACTTGTGAAAACTATAGATACACAAACTGGAGGTTTGGGAAACTCAAACTAGTTCAGTTTGACTAGGAAACAGGGTGCATGAAAAAAGAAAATGCTATGAGTGAAAGCTTGGGCAGTTGTATAAACTCTGTTTCTTCCTTACCTAGAAGTGGAGACAGAGATGCAGGGTGCTCAGCAGAGAGGTAGCCAGTAAGTGCCCTGGTGATCCTTACTGATGGAGGAGATCAGGGCTCCAGATGACTTCTATTCTGATTAAGGATTAAAGAAACCCTCTTCACCAACTTTTGAGCTATTTATGGAATCCCTGGTGGCTGAGATGGTAAAGCATCCACCTGCAGTACAGGAGACCTGGGTTTGATTCCTGGATCAGGAAGATCCCCTAGAGAAGGGAATGACAACCTACTCCAGTATTCTTGACTGAAGTATTCCTTGGACAGAGGAGCCTGGCAGTTTATAGTCCCTGGGGTCACAACGGGTCAGAACCACTGGGCCACTAACACTTTCACTTTTCATGAAATCCTAAAGCCTAGCAGATAGTTTTTGGCTCAGATCGATGGATGTCTCTTGTTAAAGTTTTTAAATGTTTACTATGAGGTGTAATTGCTGATTTTGTTTTTTCCTGGGACAGGTAGTTAGGATATAGCAACCACAAGTAGATGGCAGAACATCATAGTGACCGATTGGTCAGGCTTTTGATGTCATACTTGCAAGTTTCCTGTTTCTTATCCACAAAATAAAGATGATTATAGTACACGTCTTAGTGTTTTTCTGAGACAGGGAAGATGTGGACATGGTTATCAGAGATCAGGCATCTCCAAAGAGTACTGAAGTTGTAACAAAAAAGTTAGTCTTCCTGTGGTCATGTTTTCAATGATAAATTTATCTATTTTTTTCTCAACATAGTTCTGATGAATATTTTTACCATTCTTATTTTTACTCACCATTTTTATTCTTTTCCTATTTATGTTCCTGATTAATTTTTAAAAATTTGACTAGACCATGCTGGTCAATGCCTCTCAAACCAAAAGCTTTAAAATTGTTCAGGCTACAAATTATGACATGTTATTGAGTCTCAGAAACAGGTTAGCAGGGGGTGCAACTAGCCCTCTTGTTTTTATGAAAGACAGTGGTACACAGTTGAAAATGTAGGCGTGTAGGGGAGTCAATAAGCATTTTTTTTTTTAAGTTTGGTTTCACATATGTGTATAAGTCCTTGTGTTTTTCTTGCTATGAATCTTGGTCAAAGAAAATCGAAAGTAATTGTTCTAAAGGACAGAGGAACAGGTATGAGATATTTTTCCTTCATTTGCACCACGATCACAGATTCTGGTACACTTTAGATAAAATCTAGCAGATAAGAAAATAAAAGAAAAAGATTAAGTTACTGCACATGATATTAAAAGACGTACAGATTGTTTTAGGATGTAATTAAAAACATAATGCTATCATCAAATAATCTGTCTTCTGGAAAACCTGGAAACTACTTTGTCCTTGAGTTCTGTAAAATAACTTTGAATGATACAGTGAAATGTTTCCATTGTTTTTGTGAGCACGTGCACACGTATACCCACCACAGTAAGTTCAGACAGCTTGAGGAGCGTGAAGCTCAGGAAACAGACTTTGCTCTCTCTCTTTTTGCTCACATTGTCTATTCAAAGTGTTGCCTATTTGGGGCAGCCAGGTTAATCCCTTCTATCTGTACTCCCCTACTGAGTTGATATTTTCCTTGACTGTAAGGCACTTTCTAATTATTCTGTGAATACAGTGTTTTAGGTTGAAAGTAAAATTGAGTGCAAAGTTATGGCTGTAGCTGAAAATGTGGTCTCTGTTGATTAAAGTGAGGCTGGTCTCAAGGGTCCTGCAGTGCAGCTGTGCCGTGTTCTGTGTCTCTTTTGGTGGATAAAGTAATTCAGTACGTGGTGAGTTCTTAATGACAGACGGAGTAAGTAGTTCCTTTTTAAAATGATAGTTTTCTTAGCTCTGCTGTCCAGGAATGGTTGGAGCCTTAGTAATTTGCAACTGTTGCCAGCCTTGTAAAATTCCTTCTTTTAGAGATGATGTGTAAGTTACTGGATCTTGTGCTGAAGCTCATGTAATCTTTACATTTTGTTTCTTATCGCTAGATGTTTTGAACCACTTTTGCTGAGCTATGTAAATGATTCCGGCTGGGAGCAAACCTTTAAATTTGAACAGAAGTTCTGGTGTTCCAGTTGTTGCTAGTCAGAGTAGAGAAAGAGTTGATTTAATTATCAGGGACCTGAGTGAAAGTCTAGAAGCAGCTGCTCATATATTTAGAAAACTAACTCCCTCAGTCCTTCCATGTCTATTTTGTTGACTTTCTAATTATTTTCTGCCTTAAGAGAAAAGATAGATTACTATCATGGTATTTTTGCCAACCTGATCATGATAGTAGACTTATTCTTTATGTGAACAAATTCTTACCTTCAGATAGTTTAGCTGAACATTCTGAGGTGAAGGAAAGTAGTTATCAATCACTGCAAACTCAAAAGTGGCTATAAATCAAGGCAGTTAATAAAAAAACAAACAAAAAAAAAACCCTACAGGGCCTTCCCAGATTCCCAGTNTATTTTTGCCAACCTGATCATGATAGTAGACTTATTCTTTATGTGAACAAATTCTTACCTTCAGATAGTTTAGCTGAACATTCTGAGGTGAAGGAAAGTAGTTATCAATCACTGCAAACTCAAAAGTGGCTATAAATCAAGGCAGTTAATAAAAAAACAAACAAAAAAAAAACCCTACAGGGCCTTCCCAGATTCCCAGTCAAACAAAGTTTTTGTTTTTTTACATTTAACAGAGAACCTCTTGTTATAGTATATACATATAAATATGTGTGTGTGTGTGTGTGTGTGTGTATATATATATATATATATATATTTATATCTGACTAGTCAAGGCTATGGTTTTTCCAGTAGGCATGTATGGATGTGAGAGTTGGACTATAAAGAAAGCTCAGTGCAGAAGAATTGATGCTTTTGAACTGTGGTGTTGCATAAAATGCTTGAGAGTCCCTTGGACTGCAAGGAGATCCAACCAGTCCATCCTAAAGAAATCCAGTCCTGGGTGTTCATTGGAAGGACTGATGTGGAAGCTGAAACTCCAATACTTTGGCCACCTGATGTGAAGAGCTGACTCAATGGAAAAGACCCTGATGTTGGGAAGGGTTGAGGGCAGGAGGCGAAGGGGACAACAGAGGATGAGATGGTTGGATGGCATCACCAGCTCAATGGACATGAGTTTGGGTAAACTCTGGGAGTTGGTGATGGACAGCGAGGCCTGGCATGCTACAATTCATAGGGTTGCAGAGTCAGACACGATTGAGTGACTGAACCGAACTGAACTGAATGTCTGACTAAAATGATGGTGTAAACATGATAACAAATGGGAACTGGCCCCTTTATTATGAGGGCAGAGGAGTTGGCGCTGTCCATGGCAAAGTGGAGAATATGTTCTCTGCCTAACTGGGCCGTGCATTCAGCTCCAGCAGATGGTTGTCATTTGGAAAGTCAAGCCCAGTGGTTTTAGATTTTTTTTTTTTCCCCAGGAATAGCCAAATCCAGATTTTGAATGAGAAATCTCCTGGCTCAAAAGCATTGGCTCAGTTTTTTGTTTTTGTTTCTGATTGATACATGCAGGCTAAACAAAATCCATCTGTTAGCTTAACTTGGCCTATTGGTTGCCAGTTGATGACCCCTCAGCTGTAAGTTGTCCAACAAGAATAGATGGAACTTTTTCATTGCTAATGAATTTAGTAGTTGAAGAGTTCTAGAACCTCTCTTTTGAGGAAATGACATCTTCCGGTTCAGTCACTTAGTTGTGTCCGACTCTTTGTGACCTCGTGGACTGCTTCCCTGTCCATCACCAACTCCTGGAGCTTGCTCAAACTTATGTCCATTGAATCAGTGATGCCATCCAACCATCTCCTCCTCTGTTGTCCCTTTCTCCTCTCACCTTCAATCTTTCCCAGCCTCAGGTCTTTTCCATTGAGTCAGTTCTTCACATCAAGTGGCCAAAGTATTGGAGCTTCAGCTTCAGCATCAGTCCTTACAATGAATATTCAGGACTGATTTCCTTTAGAATTGACTAGTGTGATCTCCTTGCAGTCTAAGGACTCTCAAGAGTCTTCAACACCACAGTTCAAAAGCATCAGTTCTTCGGCACTCAGCTTTCTTTATGGTCCAACTCTCATATCCATACATGACTAGTGGAAGAACCATAGCTTTGACTAGGTAGACCTTTGTCCACAAAGTAATGTCTCTGCTTTATTTAATAGAATATGTGTGTGTGTGTTGCCATTTCAGTTATGTCCAGCTCTTTGTGACCCTATAGAGTATATTCTGGAGCCCACCAGGCTCCTCTCTCCATGGGATTCTCCAGGCAAGAATTCTGAAGTGAGTTGCCATGCTCTCCTCCAGGGGATCTTCCTGACCCAGGAATCACATCAGGTCTCCTGCATTGCAGGCAGATTCTTTACTGTCTGAGCCACCGGGGAAACTCAATAGAATATGTAATGGTTCATATTTTGTGGTGTTTTGGAGGAATGCAAAGATTTCTGTGGTTGGGAACCTATTACTTAAATTGGAGAAGGGAATACAGGAAAGTATAGCTAAGGCAGACTGATGTACATGCTTTAACAGGGTGTGTTTCAAAAGCTCAGTGAGAACCATGAACCTAAATTAGGTACTAGAAAAGCTTTACAGAGGAAGTGATAATGAATGACAGTGTATTGATATGCACTGCTCAGTCAGGTCTGACTCTTTGTGACCCAATGGACTGCAGCCTGCCAGGCTCCTCTGTCCATGGGGACTCTCCAGGCAAGAATAGTGGAGTGGGTTGCCATGCCCTTCTCCAGGGGATCTTCCCAACCCAGGTCTCCTGCATTGC
The DNA here is from genome assembly GCA_006410615.1 of Neotragus moschatus. Classification (NCBI taxonomy): domain Eukaryota; kingdom Metazoa; phylum Chordata; class Mammalia; order Artiodactyla; family Bovidae; genus Neotragus; species Neotragus moschatus. The sequence continues at coordinate 184,282 of SJYA01002975.1, forward strand.
AGGTGGAATCTTTACCAACTGAGCCACCAGGGAAGCCCATGTATTAATAGTGTGAATCAAAATTTTGATAGAAAAAGAAAGGGGACATTTGTCAAGGAGAGGGAAAATATAAGCTTCTCTAAAGTTGTATTACGGGCTTTGACATGTCTCAAAATGGTATAATGGAACATGATTGGAGTATAGAGTGTATGAGGAAATAATAATTGGGGCCAGGCCAAGGTTACCTTGAATATCAGTTCACAGATCTGATACTTAACAATATAGTTAAGGAGAGTCAGTCATTCAGGGTTTAGACCAGGGGAGAGATCTGATCTAATCTCTGTGTTCTTATTCCAGATCCTGCACTGTGGCCCCTGGAAGTGGCTGAAAGCCTTCTCTGAGGGATTATTTAAAATAGGCATACTTCCTAGACACTAGCTAAGAAGCTGTATGACTTCTGGCACTGGCCATTCTTAAGAATCAACTTTGTACTGGTCACAATAAATCACACCCTTGTGATCTCCAGATGAAGCTGTAAAGCGATGTCCAGAATTTGATCAGAGCACCTGGTGATTTTACTGTTCATAGTGTGCAGAATGTAGTTGCCTGTCCTGCGTTTGTGTTTTGTGCAGTAGGGAATAGGACACCTCTATGAATGAAGCAAATTGTTAGAGGTCATGAAAACATAAATTAGGTGGAATTAGGTTGAAGTTGATTAGAAAGAAAATGCAATGGTGGCATTAATTATTTTAACAAAAGAGATTTTATTTTATGCAGTTGTCAATAATATGAAAGTGGAATGAGAATATAATATGCAAACATAAGCAGTAAAATGTTTGCAGTAATATGCAAACATGTAATATGCAATATGCTTATGTTTGCAGTAATATGCAAACATAAGCAGTCATTTTAATATTAAAAATATTCACAATAACAGGAAAAATTTTACAATTATGAGAAAATTGTCTCAGATTCAAAATCAAATACAAGATTAAATCAGGATTTAGGGATGGATTTATTTTTCCCTCCTAAAATGTCAGTGGTCAAATTTCACTGGTGGGTAACATGCCATAAAAGACACCTGTTGATCAGTACTTGGGTGTTGGTCAGGAAAAACCAATCAACATGCCAAATTATAATCAGATAAAAAAACTGTCCCACACAGATGGCCATTTTGGCAAAATTGAAAGAAACAATGTATGAATTAATGTGGATTGCTTTAACATATTATTTTTCTCTTCCAAGAAACTCAGTGTAGAATACATGTGACTCCTGTTCACCAATTCAAGAGTAATTATGGGTTTAAATTAATCACTTGGTTTATCACTTGCCAGTTGTTCAGTCTGGCCTCTAGAGATACTTTAGAAACAAGCAACAGTTTGGCTAAACAATATTAAATAGATAAGCCAAGGTCACAAAGTAAAGAGAATAAAAATGATGAATCTTCAGCTTCTAATATTTTGCATAGTTAATAGAGCAGTGCAAAATAAATTCCTATAAGGCTACCTGAAACAAACTAGTAGTTAAGCAAAGATACTTCAGTTGAAGTAAATAAATCAGGGGACTGTGTGATGGTGGCACTCATTGCTTGGAGAAGGCGATGGCACCCCACTCCGATACTCTTGCCTGGAAAATCCCATGGATGGAGGAGCCTGGTAGGTTGCAGTCCATGGGGTCGCTGAGAGTCAGACATGACTGAGCAACTTCCCTTTCACTTTCACTTTCACACTCTGGAGAAGGAAATGGCAACCCACTCCAGTGTTCTTGCCTGGAGAATCCCAGGGACGGGGGAGCCTGGTGGGCTGCCGTCTATGGGGTTGCACAGAGTCGGACACAACTGAAGCGACTTAGCAGCTGAAGCAGCAGCACTCATTGCTTATAACAAATTTGTTAAGTCGTGAATGAATGTGAAAATTCTGGTTTCCCATTCTGGCTTAGTCTTTCTTTTTTTTTTTAACTGTAAACTGGAATTCTTTATAGAAAGAAAAGAGGTTTAAATGCATGAGTTTACATATTTTTTTTGTAATCAAACCCTTCTTATTGGCTTATAAATATATATGACAATTGATTTTAGAGGAGGAAAATCAACACAGCCCTGGGACTTTGGTGACCTTGACTTTTATCTTTAGCTTTACCAGTAGTCAGTATATTTTAAAGCAAAGCTATTGATTCTCCATAATCAATTCTGTAAATTAACAGGAGTGACTAAAACAGTATTTGGATCCTGTTGCTTATAAGATTATTCATTTTATGCTTTATTTCTTTACAGTGCTCAGTAATTAGAACTGAGAGCACAGAAATGAACCTGCTAATGATAAACATCTCCTCCATGAGAACACTATGATGTGTGGCATAGAATTGTGCACAATAAATATTTAATTAACTAATGGATACCCTAAGAGCTGAGAGTGATTTGAATATGCAGGTGGGATGATGAGCCTTGGGCACTAGGATAAACTAGTGGGAACACTGCATCCAGGCAAATGGGAGGGGCTTCTCATTTGACGCACTTGTCTGGCCAGAACCCAAGAATATATTTGTCCCATTCCTGGCTCATCATCTCTGCTGTGATTTGCGATTTGTGACTTTTTACTTACCAAATTTGCCTTGTGTTTTTCTTTGAGGCTGTATCAAAGCCTTTGATATGAAAGGTAGCAAATGGGGAGAACAGTGTGGTTTACTTAATGATGTTCTTTGAGTTCAATTTTTGTCAAGGAAAGTCAGCTTTAATATACAGAACAAGACACCCGTTGCTAAATCCTAAGGTGGCGACACATTGGATAGGCTCTTCATTGCATCTGGTTAGTAGTCTTGTGATTCCTATGGTGGTCCATATTTCAACTTTTATGTTCAAAGTCTTTTCATTGAAAAGTGATTGTCAGCCTGAGCCCTTGAAAACATGAAATAATGAAGATTGCGAAGTATGAGTGAGTGAGAAGGGGAAAAAAATATGAGTAGTCACCGATATACCTCAAAATGAGGATTATGTATTTTTCATCAGTTGCGTCATAACAATTTAGAGTTAGGATTGGTAATTTTGTCAGCTACTACTAATGAACATCTTACAAAGTTGAAAAATTGATGGTAGCAATAGCATGGACTTCCCGGTTTGTTTTTGTTTTTGTTTTTTTCACGAAGTTTTTGAAAAATTGACAAACACTTTTTTATTTTAGATATGTATACTTCGTTTTGGAATCTCTTTTCTTAGAAAAATAATGGAAGTCTTTTCTTGAAATCTTAGTCGTAAATATATAGTCCAAGAATTTCCTTCAGTGCGAAAATGTTTCTAAAATGAGTGAGCGTGTGGTGTCCAGAGCTTGATAGGGAGCACAAAGGTCTCTGAACAAATGCATTCAGCAGTCATGAAGGATATGTTGTTAATATTTCAATATTTGTTATGTGACTGAGTTTTATTTTCACTCCACTCATTAGTGTGCTTAAATGCTCTGGTCTAGAAATTGCAAAGAAAAATAGGACACTGACTCTTTTGCCCCAAACTGTCTCTGGTTTTCATGTGCTTTATTTGCCTGCCATCTTTGAAGGGCATAACAGCCAAGCAACTCTGTGTTATAACACAAGCAGAAGAGTTAGGATGTGAGTGATACGGACAGGAGAGTCTGTCTCTGATTAGGACAGAATCCTAGAGACAGTAAGGAAGCAGGATGTAATCAGTTTTCAGGTCTGTTAATTAACTGAAAATAATGACACACTGAAAGCACTGCTTCCCAGTTAAGTAAGAATGGAAAGAAAAGAGTCAACCAGCTAATTAACAAGTATAAGAAAGCCTACTCTTACTGAACCAAAGAAGTACCTTAAATGGCTCATGGGGACACAAAGACCATGTCTCTTCAAAGAAAACTGCTGGTTCTCCAAAGAAACAGCAGCCGTCTTTACACACAACAGAACTGAGAAGGTAAACTGCAGCTTGAGATTAAATCATACAATCTCTTTCAAGGAATTGCTTTGGGTTTTTGTCGTTGAAAATCAATTTTAACATATTTTAGAATAGGAGAGGTAAGGACCGAACCTTTATGTAAGCCCTCTATAGAAGAAGGATGGGAAATTAACAATAATAAAGACTGGAGTGAGATGGCACTTTTTAAAAGCTAAGTTAGTTCTGAATTTCTTGGAAGCCAAGTTTTAAAAACATAAAAAAAGTTCTTATCTTTCATTTTTCAGTTAAAGGAATAAATAGATTACTTAAGAGAAATAAACTTTTTCATGCTGAGTACCAAATCAAAGTTAATATAGGGATTCTTTTTAATTTTTTTTAAATTGGAGGATAATTGCTTTATACTATTTTGTTGGTTTCTGCCATATATCAGCGTGAATCAGCCATATGTTTACATATATGCCCCCTCCCTCCTGAACCCACCTCCCGTCTTCCCTATCCCCACCTTGGGGTTGAGCTCCCTGTGTCTCACAGCAAATTCCCACTTGCTATCTGTTTCATGTATGGTAATGCATATGTTTCCATTCTATTCTCTCAGGTCATCCCACCCTCTCCTTCCCCTACTGTTTCTGCAAGTCTCTTCTCTAGGTCTACATCTCCACTGCTGCCCTGCAAATAGGTTCATCAGTACCATCTTTGTAGATTTAATATGCATGTATTAATATGCAATATTTGTCTTTCTCCTTCTGACTTACCTCACTCTGTCTAATAGACTCTAAGTTCATCTACCTCATTAGAACTGATGCAATTTTTTTTTATAGCTGAGTAATATTCCATTGTATATATGTACCACAATTGCTATATCCATTCATTTTTTGATGAGCGTCTAGGTTGCTTCCATGTCCTAGATATTGTAAAAAGTGCTGCAATGAAAATTCATATTTAAGTTTTTTAAATTTTTAAATTTTTATTTTTTTCTATCTTAGATGTACATGAGTTCCCAGTCTTGAACCTCCCCCCACCTCCCACCCCATATCAACTCTCTGGATCATCCCCGTGCAAAATTAATTATGAAAATAATTATGAAATAAGTCCATAATATAGAATTTATATGTATAATAAAGCTTATAAGTCTTTGGTAGCATATAAATAATAATTTTTCTGTTCAAGAGTAGAACTATCCTTTGCTTCTGACCTCTTCCTAACACTGTGACTGTGAGTCAATGACTTCTCAGCTTTAGTCTCTGTGTCTACAAAATCACTATACTAGTGCCTTCCTCAACAAACTGTTGTGATGATTAAATGAGGTAACACTGAAGAGCAAGATCCCTGACATATAATTGCTCAACAAAGCTGAGTTACTATGGTTATTATCATCTGCCTCAAAATCATTGTCGTCATTTTTGCCACACCACTTCCAAGACCTGAATTAAATACCAGGGAGACCCAGAAATGGACTCTGACTTCATGGCAGGCAGCCTTCCTGCTTGGAATATCAGTATATATATTCAAGAGTATCTAGAACATAAGTTATTAAACCAGCAGCTGACCCTGAAAACAAATAACAGGTTTTAGGGTATCAAGCATCTGAAGCTGCTATAGGAGAGCTACATGTTACTTCTCAAGACCTGACTTTTTTTTTCCCCTTCTGTTTTCTCCTTCCTTTTCTGACTTGCTGGAGTTTATATATGTGGGGATAATGTGAGCTGGCTGGAAGAGGAACAGAAAGAAAGCAAATCACAAAATAAGTAACTACTCTGGTTATCTTTCTCACTTGTTCTCCTGCAGCTGTGAATTGTGTTTTTCCGTAAAGAGGAAAAGATGCTTGCAGAAAAAAATCAAAATCATATGACTACCTTTTTAGGGTGTCTCTGGAGATTCAGGGCTGAAGTTTAAATTTTTTCTAAGGTTTCTGAATCCTTCAAATTTAGGAAATAAGACTTTAGGGTGCTCTCAAACAAATAGTTCAAATTCTCTATGCAGGATTTTAACTTGCAAACTTTTCTGACATTGCTCTTAGCAACTCAGTGATAGATATATGTATTCCTTTTGCATTTAGTCAGAATAAAAGACATGAATGTGGAATAGAATATTGTCTCCACTCCAAAGTATAAGTTTTCCTTTTGTAGTTTTCCATGTGTTGATCCTTTATCCATGTTTGCTAAATTTGTGTTGTTTTGTCACTATAATAGATGTGTTGCCATATGTGGTCAAAGTATAGATGTGGAATATGGGTATAGAAACAAATACGATAAAAGAATCAGACAAGGGGGTGAGGGGAGGATATCCTTCACAATATTGCTGCTGCTGCTAAGTCACTTCAGTCGAATCTGACTCTGTGCGACCCCATGGACTGCAGCCTACCAGGCTCCTCTGCCCATGGGATTTTCCAGGCAGAGTACTGGAGTAGGGTGCCATTGCCTTCTCTGCACAATATTGCTGTATGGGTAAATTAAAGAGTCACCCACAAACTTCCGAAAATAATGTTAAGGAATGTGATCCTAGTTTAGCATCCCAGAGATAACTGCTGAGGGGAAAACACTAAACAATGGACTATGCTGGGGGAGGGGGAATTGGGTGGGAGTTGCAGCCAGTTCTGATCTTCTTATTTCAAAAGTACACACGAATGGAGAACATCCCCGCCACCACCACTTCAATTGTCCAGGGTCCCTCTTCCTTGAGTTTTCAAATGTCCTGGGCCATAGAATTACCTGGCGAGTGGTCCACACCAAGTAATCCCATAGGATTTGAATCAACATTTGGGTGATGTATCTTTCATTCTATGGACAAGACAATGGATGATAAAGTAGAGAGGTCCTCTCTGCAAAATGAGAACATCCTTTCTGAAGTCTGAACTGGATACTCCTCGGCTGATTACTTGGCTTCCATAAGTTTCTTGGACACCCAAATGGTTCTCATCTGAGCAGATATCCAATCATCTGATTATTTCATTGACATGGGAATTTTTTCTCAGACAACCTCCAAGTGATCTTCCAGCTGAACTGTTCTACTCTGGTAATCCCTCACCATCTTCTGTACTCATCCCTGCTCTTCTTTTGAATGCAAGGAAATTATATCTTACCTTCCGCTTAAAACATTTTCAACAGAGATGTTTATTTCCTCTTTCATTTCTTCTTAAGAATCCCCTTCTCTCTTAAAAATTAAATTAGATTTCTCATTAAAACCATAGCTAAAGTCAACCAGAAAAGCAGTTCTGTTTTCCATGAGTGAGGAGCTTAATCTTCAAATTGTAAGAGGGGAAATGTTTCTAATCCAAACTTTCAGTATATCAGTGATAATGATGGCATTTATTGTGCAGTTATTTTTAGTTGCTTTGTTCTATATTTTATGTAATATTGACTACTTACATTTCAAAAATGTCTGTAGGTTTTATATTTAACCCCATATTTTATTTAAATTGAGGTATATGCATGCTGTTGTATAAAAGAACCAGCACTTGAATCCAGAAATACTGATTTTTAAGCCCACATCCACTTCTCTGATTTGCATTTTTTGCTGATCAATGGCAACAAAGAAGATAAACAAAAGCAAAACTGTTTTATTTCCAAAAAAAAAAAACCAATAGGAATGTTGATATCTTGATATACAATAATGGTTCCAATGGAAATGTAACCTCTAGTGATAATATTTGTTAATTAAATAAGATCACAATTGAGAATGAGTTTACTTTTGTGAACTTTCATGGGACACAATTTCTCATGCATGTGAAGAATGATAAGAGAAGGCTCTGCTTTCAGAGTCTCCAGTCAGCTGGGAAGGGTTGAACTACAAATTTAAGTGAATATTTAAGCAATAGCTCAAGCCACTGCAGTGATGATGCATAGAGTTGGGTTGATCATAATCCTTGGGTCAGGGTATCTTGTTTTCTTCAGTTTATTTGTGATACCCTTAATTTCATTCATTCATTTAGTCATCCCTTTACTCCCCTCACTTTCCCTGTTCCATTAATCCCTCTGTTAACAACTGCCATTTAAGAAAACTACCTTCTTTGGGCAAGGACATGTGAATTAATCTGCGTTTCTGCTCACCAGCCCAATAAATGTCTTAAGACCCACTGGTAGAACACAGAGTAGTCAAATTATATAATTATAAGACTTTTCTTAGAAGTATGGCTCTAATGACTCTACATGTTGGTAATATTTTGGTCATGCTAGTTCACTCTTGCCTGGAGAATCCCATGGACGGACGAGCCTGGTAGGCTGCAGACCATGGGGTCGCGAAGAGTAGGACATGACTGAACGACTTCACTTTCACTTTTCACTCTCATGCATTGGAGAAGGAAATGGCAACCCATTCCAGTGTTCTTGCCTGGAGAATCCCAAGGATGGGGGAGCCTGGTGTGCTGCTGTCTATGGGGTTGCACAGAGTCGGACACGACTGAAGCGACTTAGCAGCAGCAGCAGTTCATAGAAACAGAGAAGGGATCCATGGGTTTGTATTTCACCTAAGGATAATTTAGAAGTGCTCTGTATTTTGACAAACGGCTGTGTGGGACATAAAACAAATTAAATGGCCATGACAATGGGACTGGCCAGAATTTATTGACTGAACAAACTGAGGGCTGTCTGAGAACATAGGATTTCTGTCTGACCCTGGAAGAATTAGTTATCTTCTATCTCCAATTGAATTCTGAGCTCTCAGAAATCACAGGGAAAAAAAAATACTGTTTATGAGACTAAAGTAATCCATGTACTTATCTTAAATCTCTGTTGTCTAATATTGCTAGACTTTTTCCCCCCTCTCTCTTTTTTCTAAGTCATTAGTTAATTCATTCTGGTAGCAAAAATAAAAATGTCCAAAGATTTCAGAACTACTGAGATGCAATAATGAAAACTAATTTATTATTGTTGTATGTCTGTGCTGAGTTTTAAAAGAAAATTAATTAACGAATGCTAATTAATTCTAGATGCTTTGTCCTCCAGTAACAGGTGTCATGTTTCGGTATACATCCCAACAGTGTTTTTACCCCTTAAAATGCTTTATCTCAGTGCTGTTTCACTTACTAAAATAACTTATTTTTATTCTGGTTAAAAATGGATTTAATACCAAAAAGATTTAGTTGCAATGTAGAAACTTCAGCATCCTAAGACTTACAACTTTCTCTTTTTTGAATTCTCCTGTTAATTACATGAGTATCTCCTGGAAGTTTTGGATCAGATATTCTTGAATGTTAAGCTTTGATGAATATTAAAAGAAAATCATTCATAATCATACTTGAATAAAGCCCTAAAAATTTGACTTTTAAAGCAAGTAATATATATATATTTTTTAATGACAAGCCTGTCATTTCTGGTTCCAAATGACTAATAGATAGTTAATTGCCCTGCACTGTGAAAGGAAGGTCTCTTGCTGAATGCTTCAGTGAATAAAACTTTCTTTGGTGTTCAGGTAATTCTCTGGTGCCTTTAAATGCAACTGTTTTGTTTTGTTTTTAGATCTCCAAAGATTTTGATGTTGAAATAATTCTCCAGCACTTCTAAATGCTACTAACCCAAATGAACAAATACAGCATTTTAACAATACAGATTTGTAAACATATACAAAAATATGAAACTAATCATAATGAAGCATTATGTCCTATCCCCTGGCATGAATAAGCATTAATTGATAAGAACCAATCCTTTTCCATTCACATTCCCAATGTTACCCCCACTTCTCATATTGCTTTGAAACAAATCCCAGATGTCATATCATTTCATTAGTGATTCTGTATATGCTTCTCTTAAAGGTGAGTTCTCTTTTAGCCCCACCATAATTACAATACTAGTATTACACTAAAAATAATATCCTCTTAAATAAATCATCAAATTGGCAATCTTGGTTCAAATGCCCAACTATCTCAAAAATCACATCAATTAACGTGTTCCTCTAACCAACCGTTGTGTTTTCTGTAAGTTGGAAGTTGGATCTAGACTCCAGATCAAGACTCAAGTTTCATTTGTGTGTGTGTAAATGAGTCTATATTGTACGTACGTGTTACTATGTTCACTCTTCCTTTTAGGGGGCAGGTAATGTCTGTCCTTTTGTGTATATGTGTCTGATGTTAACAGCGGATCACAGTCATTGTCTAGGTAAATTTGTTCATTATTCGGATGTTCTAATTCTCTCCCTCTTTCTTTCTTATGTAGAATACTTCTACCAAGAAAACTTGTGCATTTAAATATTATCTATGTTTTCTGCTTTTAATTCAGTGTAGTTCTTCAGTTCAGTCGCTCAGTCGTGTCTGACTCTTTGCGACCCCATGAATTGCAGCACGCCAGGCCTCCCTGTCCATCACCAGCTCCCGGAGTTCACTCAGACTCACGTTCATCGAGTCCATGATGCCATCCAGCCATCTCATCCTCTGTCATCCCCTTCTCCTCCTGCCTCCAATCCTTCCCAGCATCAGGTCTTTTCCAGTGAGTCAACTCTTCGCATGAGGTGGCTAAAGTATTGGAGTTTCAGCTTCAACATCAGTCCTTCCAGTGAACACCCAGGACTGATCTCCTTTAGGATGGACTGGTTGGATCTCCTTGGAGTCCAAAGGACTCTCAAGAGTCTTCTCCAACACCACAGTTAAAAAGCATCAATTCTTCAGTGCTCAGCTTTCTTCATAGTCCAACTCTCACATCCATACATGACCACTGGAAAAACCATAGCCTTGACTAGATGGACCTTTTTTGGCAAAGTAATATCTCTGCTTTTCAATATGCTGTCTACTTAGGGATCCCCAATCTGAAGTGTAGAGCTGCTCTTTACTACTAGTTTGGTCATTGTTTCTAAGCCTTTTTAGCACATGGAGTTATTAAATGTTCGTATTTATAATTTAAAAATCAGCTCATTGTTCACATGTATCTATTCTGCATTTTAAGGTTTGCTTAAGAGTCTTATAAATCCAGGAGAGATTTAAAGCTGTTTTTATTTTACAAAGGTATTTAACTTGCAATCATGAAACATTTTGTAGTTAGGGATGGTGTTTCTGGCCATATTTAAACATTTTGCAGTTTCATTTTTTTTATGCTTAAAATTGTACATATCTCAATTTGAACTGTGTAAAATGTGCAGTCTTTTGAATTGAAATTCTTCTGAAAATCATTGCTAGCAAATGGTTTTATATACTTAAGAATACACAGTAGCTTAATAATGATATGAATTCTGATATTAGTGAATCAGAATCTACTGATGGATTAGTCACCATTTTTCTAATTAAGAGTGTAAAATCTTGATTTTTTTTGGAGTCTGATTAACTGATAATAGCCATGTCATGATGTTCTTGCAAAAACCTGTTTTGCTGGGCATTGCAGTATAAAAAGTACCAGATAATAGACAAAACAAAAGCAAAACCAGTGCTGATTACTTTCTCTTCAGAATTTAACGAGCACCTAATAAACCATGAGCATGGAGTTTTAGATATATCAGTATCAAGATTAGTATTATGGAATATTGTCTGTTAGGCTCTTTGCAATTAAAGATACTTGAGACAAGTTGACTCTAAATATTTGCAGCTAAGAAAGTCGGCAATTGAAGCAAATTATTCAGCTTATTTAGAAAAATTACAACACATTTAGCAAGTTCTTCATCTAGCCCTTAATTTGTGTAATATGGGTAAAATCAATGATTAAGCCTGAACTTTCAAATATTATGATTTTCTAAAACCTTTGTGGGGATGAGTGCATGGGTAGGGGACTGAATGTCCATCATGAGGAGCCTGGTAAAACAATAGTGTATAGCAGTAGAATTTTATTATTTTTAATTTTTTACTTTTATTATTTTTATTATTTTTAATTTTAATAATTTTTATTATTTTTATAGTAGTATATTTTATTTTTAATTTTTTACTTTTATTATTTTTTATTATTTTTAATTTTAATAATTTTTATTATTTTTATAGCAGTACATTTTNACACCCAGGACTGATCTCCTTTAGGATGGACTGGTTGGATCTCCTTGGAGTCCAAAGGACTCTCAAGAGTCTTCTCCAACACCACAGTTAAAAAGCATCAATTCTTCAGTGCTCAGCTTTCTTCATAGTCCAACTCTCACATCCATACATGACCACTGGAAAAACCATAGCCTTGACTAGATGGACCTTTTTTGGCAAAGTAATATCTCTGCTTTTCAATATGCTGTCTACTTAGGGATCCCCAATCTGAAGTGTAGAGCTGCTCTTTACTACTAGTTTGGTCATTGTTTCTAAGCCTTTTTAGCACATGGAGTTATTAAATGTTCGTATTTATAATTTAAAAATCAGCTCATTGTTCACATGTATCTATTCTGCATTTTAAGGTTTGCTTAAGAGTCTTATAAATCCAGGAGAGATTTAAAGCTGTTTTTATTTTACAAAGGTATTTAACTTGCAATCATGAAACATTTTGTAGTTAGGGATGGTGTTTCTGGCCATATTTAAACATTTTGCAGTTTCATTTTTTTTATGCTTAAAATTGTACATATCTCAATTTGAACTGTGTAAAATGTGCAGTCTTTTGAATTGAAATTCTTCTGAAAATCATTGCTAGCAAATGGTTTTATATACTTAAGAATACACAGTAGCTTAATAATGATATGAATTCTGATATTAGTGAATCAGAATCTACTGATGGATTAGTCACCATTTTTCTAATTAAGAGTGTAAAATCTTGATTTTTTTTGGAGTCTGATTAACTGATAATAGCCATGTCATGATGTTCTTGCAAAAACCTGTTTTGCTGGGCATTGCAGTATAAAAAGTACCAGATAATAGACAAAACAAAAGCAAAACCAGTGCTGATTACTTTCTCTTCAGAATTTAACGAGCACCTAATAAACCATGAGCATGGAGTTTTAGATATATCAGTATCAAGATTAGTATTATGGAATATTGTCTGTTAGGCTCTTTGCAATTAAAGATACTTGAGACAAGTTGACTCTAAATATTTGCAGCTAAGAAAGTCGGCAATTGAAGCAAATTATTCAGCTTATTTAGAAAAATTACAACACATTTAGCAAGTTCTTCATCTAGCCCTTAATTTGTGTAATATGGGTAAAATCAATGATTAAGCCTGAACTTTCAAATATTATGATTTTCTAAAACCTTTGTGGGGATGAGTGCATGGGTAGGGGACTGAATGTCCATCATGAGGAGCCTGGTAAAACAATAGTGTATAGCAGTAGAATTTTATTATTTTTAATTTTTTACTTTTATTATTTTTATTATTTTTAATTTTAATAATTTTTATTATTTTTATAGTAGTATATTTTATTTTTAATTTTTTACTTTTATTATTTTTTATTATTTTTAATTTTAATAATTTTTATTATTTTTATAGCAGTACATTTTATTCAGCCACGGTGGGTTGGGGTGGGGTAGGAAAATGAAACAGATCTTTATGTGTTGCTATGGAAATCTCCAAACATGGGTATGTAGTTTGTTGGGTGAAAACACAGATTGTGGAGCCAGACCCCCAGACTTTAATCCTGGCACTTTAAGTACAAACTTGAGCCACTTATTTACTCTTTCTATATGTTTCCTAATCTGTAAAATAAGGGCTGTACCGCCATATACCTCTGATGGTGTGGGGATTAATTGAAAAGTATGCCTGGTGCATGGTGAAGGTTCATAGGCTAGCTCTTTCCATCCTTCTCCAGTTCTTCCTCTTCATTCTTCTCTTTCTCCCTTTCCTTTGTATTTTTGATGTCTTTGTCTTCATCATTGTCTTGCTGAGTGAAAAATAAAAGCTATATATAGTTGTTTTCAGGGCAAGGTACCATTGATGTCAGTAAAATCATATGAATATATATTTTCATACATAAACTTTTATACTTATGTACATAAACATTCATGGAAGATACCTAATAAGCTGTTCAAAAGTGGTTACCTCTGAAGAACAGATCTATTAAAAGAGGGAATGGGAGGTGAGCACTTTATACATAAAATTACTTTCTCTTGTTTTAGGCTGACCTTTGTATATCCAAGTACTTCTTAAAAAATAAAAGCAGTTTAAATTTAAAAATATATAATTTGATAAGTTTCCAAGAAAGTATAGGTTGGTCATGACTGTAAGAGCAGCCTAAGAAGAGATGGACAAAATAGATACCTGTGTGATATTTTTCTAAGTGTGTTTTTGTGTCCACTTCCCTAAATTACCTTTTCTACCGGCCCACGTGATATAAGGAAATTCTAGCATGAGAGACTTTTTTTTTTTTTGCTGTTAATAAATGCTCCTCTTTAGAGCAAAAAACTTTTGGAAAGGTTAATTTAAGAAAACCTTTAGTTATTAGCATTTTGTAGATTTCTCTTTCTAGGTGGTTTTTGCAGCCCACACTACCCATCTGCTGCCTGAACACTGATAAAATGGATATCCAGCAAGGTGGCAAGCTAGTGAGGTATTGTGAGATCAGACTAAGAAAAATGAAGGAAAAGTATGGTAAAATGGGATTGAATGGTGTTTACAGAAAGAAGGCCTTCAGGTCCAAGACCTGTAAACAAAAATTTCAGCTCTGCCAAGTGGCATAATGGCATAACGTATTGCTCTGTGTAAGTGACAGACATATAACTCTGTTTTTTACATCAATAAAATGGAGACAAAAATAAACATATCCCTGGGGAGTTTGTAGGAATCAAACATGGCCCTTGAACTCACCTCCATTAGGCTTCAATGGAATATCCATTGCTATTTTAGCCCATATTTTCCCTTTCTGTCTTTGGGTAGAATAAGGAAGCTGAATCCTTTTCTGCATATACTGACAAACAGCTCTGTGACCTTAGGGCAGCAGTCCCCAACCTTTTTGGCACCAAGGACCAATTTGCTGGGAGACGCATTTTTCACAGACTGGGGATTGGGGGTGGGGATGGTTTGGGGATGATTCCAAGGCATTACATTTGTTGGACACTTTATTTCTATTATTATTGCATCAGTTCTACCTCAAATCATCAGACATTAGATCCTGGAGGTTGGGGACCCCTGTGGCTTAGGGAAGGCACTTTCTGTTTTTTCTTTGTTTGTTTGTTTGTTTGATTTTGTTTCAGTATCTGCAAAGTGCATTTTAGAAAGGGTGACCTCTAAGCTTCCTTTCAACTGTAGTGTCCAATAACAACCTGTTGGATGTGGGCACTCAGGTCTTCCCTACCCCATACCCCAATTTTGATTAAAGAGATCTGACATTGTATCAGTTCTATTTAAATTTATGAAAACACATAAAGACAAGTTCCCAAGCTTTCTAGATACTCCTGAGCTTCCTACATATTCATTTTGGAATTTTCTGTACCAATTCTAAAGTGATAAATGAATTGGGAGAATTCTGGATTGTCAGATGACTTCATAAAATGATGTGATATCTGGATGGAAGGCACATTTCACCTAATTCACAGAAATACTCACCTCATGCTTTCAAGTCTTTGTGTGCTAAAAAATCATTTCCCTGCCTATGAAATTACCCTTGCTCAAAAGGTAAGGACTATATCCACTATCAGGTTTCCCTGGTGGCTCAGTGGTAAAGAATCCACCTGCAATGCAGGAGCTTCAGGAGACGTGGGTTTGATGCCTGAGCTGGGAAGATCCCCTGGAGGAGTGCATGACACCCATTCCAGTATTCTTGCCTGGAGAATCCAGTGGTCAGAGGAGCCTGGTGGGGGCTATAGTTTATAGGGCTGCAAAGAGTAGACATGACTGAAGTGACTTAACATGCACACACAATATCCAATACTAGTCTCTGTTTCCTCATCTGTAAAATGAAGTTAGCAATACCCATGGGTAGCCAACTGAGAAGAAAAAATTAGGACAACATTTTCTCTTTGCACAAGGGTCTGCCAAATACAGAGTGCTCAAAAATTATTTTGATTATTCCTTTTGTTTTGATTATTATTCTGTTAGTAAATATATTTAATTTATCAAGATCCTTAGAATAGGAATACAAAGATAATAGTGATAATACTAGCTAATATTTAGTGAGCCCTTATATTTGTACACAAAGGGCTTTTAAAAGTGCCTAAAATATAAGGGCTCACTAAATATTAGCTAGTATTATCACTATTACCAACATCATCATCATCTTTGTATTCCTATTCTAAGAACCTTGCTAAATTAAGTTTATTTACTGACAGAACTTCTAGCATACCAGAAACATTATAGCAGGATAATAATAATAAAAACAAATGAAGTAATCAAAATCTTTAAGATGGGCTACCCTGGTGGGTCAGATGGTAACGAACGCACCTGCAATGTGGAAGACCTGAGTTTAACTCCTGGGTCAGGAAGATCCCCTGAAGGAGGGCATAGCAACCCACTCCAGTATTCTTACCTGGAGAATCCCTATGGCAGAGGAACCTGGCAGGATACAGTCCATGGTGTCTCAAAGAGTCAGACATGACTGAGCGACTAAGCATGGCAGCACAATCTTTAAGATAACCCATATTGTAAGAACGAATACACTCATTTTTACAGATGAGGAAATTGAAGCATAGAGGGAAGGATGAAGAAAATGCAGAAAACTCTTTAAGTTTTACTGTAAAGAAGAATATAAAAATGGAGTCATGATTAAAATGGAATGTAGGGTCAGTTCAGTTCAGTGGATCAGTCGTGTCCGACTCTTTGTGACCCCATGAATCGCAGCTCACCAGGCCTCCCTGTCCATCACCAACTCCCGGAGTTCACCCAGACTCATGACCCATCGAGTCAGTGATGCCATCCAGCCATCTCATCCTCTATCATCCCCTTTTCCTCCTGCCCCCAATCCCTCCCTGCATCAGAGTCTTTTCCAATGAGTCAACTCTTCGCATGAGGTGGCCAAAGTACTAGAGTTTCAGCTTTAGCATCATTCCTTCCAAAGAAATTCCAGGGACGATCTCCTTCAGAATGGACTGGGTGGAGCTCCTTGCAGTCCAAGGGACTCTCAAGAGTCTTCTCCAACACCACAGTTCAAAAGCACCCATTCTTTGGCGCTCAGCCTTCTAATGTAGGGTCAAGGGAGAGTTATTTACAAAATGAGAAGCTGGAACGCGTTTGTGTTCTAATGGGGACGATTCAACAGAAAAGCAGTCACTGAAGACACAGAGGAGACAGGTGATGTAATTCCAGGAAGAAAAGGCAAGAGGTAGGGGGAGAACAAGATGGCGGAGAAGCAGGTGGACACGGAATACATCTCTCTCCACGGATACATCAGGAATACACCTTCAGACACAGAAGTGCATGCAGAACACCAGCTGGGAGTGGAAAGGAGTACCTGACCAGCAGAAAATACATAGAACCGCTCAAAACTCAGTAGGATGAAGTAACTAGGGGGAATAACTGGAGTGTTAGTGGGATTGGACCTGCCCTCGCCAGGTGGGGAAACTGAGACAGGGATCCAGTCCCCACATCAGGGCAGTTATCTGAGTCAGAGGAGAAACATTTAAGGCTGAGAGTGAGACAGCTGATCTGTGGCAGCCTGATTGGAATGAGAATCAGACAGTCCTTGCTGCAGCCATACATACCCTGGACAGGAACGCAGGTGCCCTGAAAGGCATAGCATCTGGGAACTGGAGTTTCGGGATTGTGGAACAACCCCAGGGCGAGGGTTCCTGTTGACTGCTGAGAGACAGATTGAGGGGATGCGAGAGAGGAGATTGTGATTGGGAAATACCTGTGGAGGAAAGTCTGGCATCATGGACGCAAGGCAATACTGCTGAGTCACACATAGGGGATGGAGCCACACCTTAGCCTCTCTCTCCCCACACACCAGCACTGGCAGCTGAACAATAGAGAGGCTGGCCCATGAAGCTTGGGACGCACTGAACTACAGAGTAGGACCCCGCCCAGGGTGCCCATGTCAGTGCCTGATACACCGATCTACAGAGAAGGACCCCAGCCGGGGGTGGGGGGGGCCCCTCTATTTGCCTGATATGCTGAACAACAGAGAACCCCCAGGCAAGGGAGCCCTCTAAGTACCTGAAGGGGTGGAGCTGTGGAGAAAGATTGGCCAAAGAGGCCTTCTGATTGCCAGCTACAAGAGGCTCAAAAAAAGACTCTGTTAGGGCCTTAGCTCCTGCAGCAGAAGCAGTCCATGTCCCTGCACACTTGGCACCGCCAGGGTCCCCACAAGCCAAACAGCTGCGCCACCATCATACTCAACTCTCACCGTGGCAAGGCTGCCACAGGCAAAAAAAAAAAAGTCTTGCATCTATGCACGCAGGGTCACTTTTGTAGTGTCCAACTCTTTGCGACCCTGTAGACTGTGGCCTGCCAGGCTTCTCTGTCTGGGAGGGGCTTCTCCAGGCAAGAACACTGGAGTGTAGTGGCCAATACTGGTTGCCATACCCTTCTAGAGCACTATATTTCCTGCTGCCCTGGCTGCCAACTCCCCTGAGTACCCGGAGCTGCTGGAACCCCTGTGACCCAAGCAGCTGCACTACCTCCACACCTGGCCCTCACAGGGGCAAACCCAAGTCCTCCAGGCAGGGCAGCCTCAGGACTAAACCCCAGTGGATGACCCACATGCTGGGGTGGGAATAAAACCACAACTGAAACCCAGGGACAGTGTGGCTAAGGAAGAAGCCCTAAAACCTTCCCACCAGCTGTACAAGCTGCAGATTAAATCCACACAGTCAGCTGGGCAGACTCTGTGTNCAGGGCAGCCTCAGGACTAAACCCCAGTGGATGACCCACATGCTGGGGTGGGAATAAAACCACAACTGAAACCCAGGGACAGTGTGGCTAAGGAAGAAGCCCTAAAACCTTCCCACCAGCTGTACAAGCTGCAGATTAAATCCACACAGTCAGCTGGGCAGACTCTGTGTCTGTGGAATATATGAAAGGTCATTGAGAGCTCCAACAGAAGAAAATGCACTAGTTTTGATAGCTGTGGACTTTGGAGGCAAGAACACACATGTGTAGGACCAGATGAGAATCAGAGCTGCCCCTACAGTTTGGGAGGGAGTTTCAAAAGGGAGGGGATAAATATATACCTATGGACTGGAATGGGTGAATTTAACTCAGATGACCATTATATCTACTACTGTGGGCAAGAATCCCTCAGAAGAAATGGAGTAGCCATCATGGTCAACAAAAGAGTCCGAAATGCAGTACTTGGATGCAATCTCAAAAACGACAGAATGATCACTGTTNATGGTTTTTCCAGTAGTCATGTATGGATGTGAGAGTTGGACTGTGAAGAAGGCTGAGCACCAAAGAATTGATGCTTTTGAACTGTGGTGCTGGAGAAGACTCTTGAGAGTCCCTTGGACTGCAAGGAGATCCAACCAGTCCATTCTGAAGGAGATCAACCCTGGGATTTCTTTGGAGGGAATGATGCTAAAGCTGAAGCTCCAGTGCTTTGACCTCATGCAAAGAGTTGACTCATTGGAAAAGACTCTGATGCTGGGAGGGATTGGGGGCAGAAGGAGAAGGGGACGACAGAGGATGAGATGGCTGGATGGCATCACTGACTCGATGGACGTGAGTCTGAGTGAACTCTGGGAGTTGGTGATGGACAGGGAGGCCTGGGGTGCTGCGATTCATGGGGTCGCAAAGAGTCGGACACGACTGAGCGACTGAACTGATGGCTGATTCTTGTTTAGGTTTGGCAGAAAACAACAAAATTCTGTAAAACAGTTATCTTTCATTAAAAAAAGAAAAAAGGGGGCAAGAGGTGAGTGTTCAGGATATAGGAGGAGAGCTAGGCTATTCCTGGTTAGTCACTGGAGAGCCAAGGGAACTTGGCGACTTGCCATTTCTGTGTCTCCAGTCAGTCATGTGAAAAAGAGAGTGGGGCTATTAGTGACTATTGATTTTTCTCCAAATCAGTATTTTGGTGACTAGCAAAGTATTTGATAATGTTATATGCTAATGTAATCTGAAAATATTGCCAACTTCAAGAGGAGCTCACTATAATCCTAGCATTTCTTATCATTTATTTTTAACTCATTTGGTCTTCATAAAGGAAGGACTCTTGATAATAAAAAAAATCCATTTTTATCTTCTTGATTTCTTTCAGTGGCATCTTTGAGTTTTTAAGAGTACAGATCTTTTGTTTCCTTAGGTAGGTTTATGCCTAGGTATTTTATTCTTTTTGATGTGATGGTAAATGGAGCCATTTCTTGAATTTCTCTTTCTGATTTTTCATTGTTAGTGTATAGAAAAGCAACAGATTTCTGTGTACTAATTTTGTTACCTGCAACTTGATCAAATCCATTAATGAACTCTAGTAGTTTGCTGGTAGCGTCTTTAGAATCTTGTATGTATAGTATGTCATTTGCAAATAGTGACAGTTTAACTTCTTTTCCAATTTGGGTTCTTTTCTTCCTTTTCTTCTCTGATTGCCATAGCTAGGACTTGCAAAATTACGTCAAATAAAAATGGCAAGAGTGGACATCCTTGTCTCCTTCCTGATCTTAAAGGAAATGTTTTCAGTTTTTCACCATTGAATATTATATTAGCCATACATTTGTCATATATAGCCTTTATTATGCTCAGGTATGGGCTTCCTGGGTGGCGTTAGTGGTAAGGAACCCTCCTGCCAATGCAGGAGACATGGGTTTGATCCTTGAGTTGGGAGGATCCTCTGGAGGAGAGCATGGCAACCCACTCCAGTAT
Organism: Neotragus moschatus; assembly: GCA_006410615.1. Classification (NCBI taxonomy): domain Eukaryota; kingdom Metazoa; phylum Chordata; class Mammalia; order Artiodactyla; family Bovidae; genus Neotragus; species Neotragus moschatus. Next base: position 204,697 of record SJYA01002975.1, read on the forward strand.
TCTTGCCTGGAGAATCCCATGGACACAGAGAAGCCTGACTGGCTACAGTCCATACGGTCACAAAGAGTTGGACATGACTGAAATGACTTTCCAGGCTTGTTGAGGTATGTTCCAGCTATGCTTACGTTTTGGAGAGGTTTTTTTTTTTTTTTTTTTTAGTATAAATGGGAGATGAATTTTGTTAAAAGCTTTTTCTGCCTCTATTGAGATGAAAAATCAATCTATTTAAAAAGATGTATTTAGCTTAGCCCCATGTCACATATTTAACCACATAATATTTTAGACCATTACATGAAACCACTTTAGTATTTACCTGATTGATTTAGTCATATATAATTACTTGCCATAGTGATCTATTATATGGTATGTTTTCATGTGATATATGTATTCCAGATTTGAAAGTCCATGTTTTATTCTCAACTACATGTCACTTTATTATGAAATTATCTTTTTCAGTAATACAAATCATTTTCCTGTTAGGTTATACTTTAGGAAATTGCATTTTCTGGTTATATATTTATATGCAATGTTTTTAAATGTTCCAAGATCATTTTAAAAGTATGTAATCTCTCACTTATATTTATCATTTATTATTCAATAAATATTTATTGAGTGCCTCATCTGAACAAGGCCCAATTCTAAGAACTATGGGGTATACAAGATGAGTCATAATAACTCAGCACTCAGAAAGTTTACAGCCTTGGCAATGAAATGAGATGTGCATATCTCCATCTCTAACCCCTGCCCAAGTAGAATTCAAAGAAAATTATAAATTTTTAATTAAGCAGAATTATTTTCAACAGACTGTTAACTCTAAATTTAAGCTATGGTGCTGGATCAGGCAGCATTCTATATTGTCTGGACTGGTTGAAAATCATAATCAAATACTAAGAATTTATGTAAGGAGTATGTCCTTCACTTAATACAGTGATAATACTTTATTGAGATTATATAATGACTCAGTGATAAAGAATCCACCTGCAATGCAGGAGACATGGGTTCAATCCCTGGGTTGGGAAAATCCTCTGGAGAAGGAAATGGTAACCCAGTCCGGTATTCTTACCAGGAAAGCCCATGGACAGAGGAGCCTGGTGGGCTATAGTCCATGAGGTCACAAAAGAATAGGACATGACTTAGCAACTAAAACAGAAATAGCAACACAGCAATACTATATTAATTTTATTTTTCCCATTTTTTCATGAAACTGAGTACTCGTTTATCTTCACAGCTTCTCTGTGAATAAAAAGAAGCAGCTGATACTAGGTTTTTTCTTTTTTTTCCAATAATAATCCTTTCCTGCTGCACTTAAGTGGCTGAAAATGTCAATTTGCTCCATAAATGCTTTTTCTTCAGTATTTTCCTTGAACTGCCAAGTGGCCTCCGCTTTGTCAGTAAGCGTTTGTTTCAGCGACATTTACTATTCAATTATACAAAAGTATGTCACTTTGATTTCTAGGCCCTACCCTCCTCAAAATAAATAAATAAAAGTTGTTGAACAAAGGGGAAAAAAAGCAGAGCATTTTTAGGCAATAACAATGTTACATTCAGGAAGTGATATTCTAGGAGATGTTTTTTCTTATTATATTTGCATTAAATTATATCCACCAGCAAGAATGCCTGTAGTATAGAAGGCCTAATTCATCAATGTATCAACTGATGATAATTACAAGCTCCCTAAATTTTTGTCCTTTTGGGCCAGAATTCAAAATGCAGATTTTAAATTTCTGAGACATCAGGCATAGAAAATGGAAGCTGCTTCTTTCCTTTTGCAAACCAGTAATTCACTTGCATTGTTTGTGGAGCAAAAGATATCTGTGATGAGTCATTCCTATTTCAAAGAGCAGAAATAATCACCAGATAGTACATTTATTGTTAATATATTAAGCCCTTTAAATGCCTTCTTTTACAGCTAACCTTATTTAAATTCAGTTCAGTTCAGTTCAGTTGCTCAGTCATGTCCAACTCTTTGCGACCCCATGAATTGCAGCACACCAGGCCTCCCTGTCCATCACCAACTCCCGGAGTTCACTCAGACTCACGCCCATCGAGTCAGTGATGCCATCCAGCCATCTCATCCTGTGTCGTCCCCTTCTCCTGCCCCCAATCCCTCCCAGCATCAGAGTCTTTCCCAATGAGTCAACTCTTCGCATGAGGTGGCCAAAGTACTGGAGCTTCAGCTTTAGCATCATTCCTTCCAAAGAAATCCCAGGGCCGATGTCCTTCAGAATGGACTGATTGGATCTCCTTGCAGTCCAAGGGACTCTCAAGAGTCTTCTCCAACACTACAGTTCAAAACCATCCATTCTTTGTCGCTCAGCCTTCTTCACAGTCCAACTCTCACATCCATACATGACCACTGGAAAAACCATAGCCTTGACTAGACGAACCTTTGTTGGCAAAGTAATGTCTCTGCTTTTCAATAGTTATCTAGGTTGGTCATAACTTTTCTTCCAAGGAGGAAGCGTCTTTTAATTTCATGGCTGCAGTCACCATCTGCAGTGATTTTGGAGCCCAAACAAATAAATAAGTCTGACACTGTTTCCATAAGTATAATGATTTTCAACTTTTTTTCCTCTCGAGAGTGATCCCCAAAGTAGTTTTATAATCATTCTCAGTGTAAGGTGAATTCTTTAGCTGCTAAGAAACATGCTTGCTTGTTTTCCCACAGATTAGTAAAACATCCCTTGCTCTGCAGTAACATTTTGTAGGTAAATTGACACTTAACTGGGACACGTTCAAAGGAGGGCATAACACAGTGGGCTGAAGGATTCTGGTGTTGAAAAAGGTAATTCATGTGTTAAAAGTATCTGCTCACAACCAGCAGAAGAGCTGATGAGGCAGAACTGGCTCTGTGACTTGTGGGGCCCACTGCAAAGTGAAACCATGGTCCCTTTACTCCACTTATGACCTTCGAAACAGTAATGTGTGTTAGTCGCTCTGTCTTGTCCGACTCTTTTCAACTCCATGGACCACAGCCCACCAGGCTCCTCTGTCCATGGGATTCTCCAGGCAAGAATACTGGAGTGAGTTGCCATTTCCTTCTCCAGCAAAACAATAACAGCAAAGCATTCAACCAAGCAGAAGACTCTTCTGAGTGTGGGGCCTGTGAAGCTGCACGGGTCTCATAAACATTCGGCTGATGTTGGAGTAAAGATCTAACAGCCCCTCTCCTCCAGGTCTAACTCTTCAACTCTCAGAATATGGTTCAAAGCCTTTTTTTTTTTTTATCTGCTGTAAAGCTGGCAGACCCACAACTCCTAGAAGTTGGGAATTTCACCCACCAGCAAGCAGCCTCCCAGTGATGATCCCCTTGACAAGAGTCCACATCCTAGTATTACTCTGTCCCATGTATAACAGGAATAGTATGTTTTCCGTGCAAGTTGGAACCTACCCCCCCCAAACACACACAAAATTCTTCCCATTGAAAGAACCAGCTACCAAAGATAAGACCAATGAATACACATTATACTCAGATCTAAGGGTATTAAACATGTACTATTGACTATCAAAATGTTACCTTTGCCTCTATTTTTTAATGGATTGCAATTGAAAAATGATTATTTTTATGAGCTCTTTTTAATTGAAGTATACTTGGTTACAGTATTTTTAATATCTGATCTATAACAAGGTGATTGTTACATATATACACACATATTATTTTTTCATATTCTTTTCCATTATGATTTATCACAGGATATTGAATATATTAATAGTTCCTTGGGTTGTACAGTAGGACCTTGTTACTTAGCCGTGTCTGACTCTTTTTGACCCCATGGACTGCAGCACACCAGGGTTCCATCTCCATCACCATCTCCTGGAGCTTGCCTAGACTCATGTCCATTGAGCTGGTGACATCATCCAGCCATCTCATCCTCTGTCATCTCTGTCTCCTACTGCCTTCAATCTTTCTCGCNTATTACTCAGCCATTAAAAAGAATACATTTGAATCAGTTCTAATGAGGTGGATGAAACTGGAGCCGATTATACAGAGTGAAGTAAGCCTAAAAGGAAAACACCAATACAGTATACTAACACATATATATGGAATTTAGAAAGATGGTAATGATAACCCTGTATGTGAGACAGCAAAAGAGACACAGATGTAAAGAACAGACTTTTGGACTCTGTGGGAGAGGGCGAGGATGGGATGATTTGGGAGAATGGCATTGAAACATGTATACTATCATGTAAGAAATGAATCACTAGTCTAAGTTTGATACAGGATACAGGGTGCTTGGGGCTGGTGCACTGGGATGACCCAGAGAGATGATATGGGGAGGTTGGTGGGAGGGGGGTTCAGGGTTGGGAACTCATGTACACCTGTGGTGGATTCATGTCAGTGTATGGCAAAATCAATACAGTATTGTAAGGTAAAAAAAAAATTTTTTTAATAGAAAAAGAAAGAGTAAGGAAATATCTCATAATTAAAAATTCAGAGGTAGAGGAGCCTCAGGCTGACCATTGAGTAGGTCCAGCTTTGTTCCCCCTGGATCCTGTTGGCTCTCCCCTCTTCTGTCCTCAGATTGATAGCTGAATAAACAAGTGTCACATCTGTGAGTGACAGAATCCAGAGGAGGAGAGAGAGAGGGAGTCCTTACTAGATGCTCTGGGAAATAGTGAAGAACTTTCCCACAAGCTCCTAGTGAACACTTTTCCTCTCACTGGCTGAATTTCTGAACCAATCATTGGCAAGCAAAATGGAATAGCTCACATACTAATTATGTTCAGGGACCATCATCCCCTGGAGTGTCTGAGTGTTAAGAGGAGGAACAGAGACCTAAACATAATCAGACTCTGTTAGGGAGGAAGACAAGAGACATTAAGTCTGGGTGAGCAACTAATGTGTATTACAGGATACAAACTGTTGATTCCACTTTTGATTAATAGCCCTTATGGTTATCTTTTTAAATTGTGAATTTATTTTTAAATCAGATTTGCCTTACAAAATTCAGACCTGATTTTTTTGTGTGTAAAAGTAATTAAGTAGGGTTATATAGTGATTTAATCCAAATTGTCTCTGATACATAAGTTATATTTTTCTACCTTGGTTATTTCAGTACAATATTCCATGATAATTAATGTGAAAAAATAATTGCATTGCCCATAGCATGTTAGAATCATACCACTATTGCATTAAAAACCTTCCATAAAATTAGGAATTCTCAAGCCACTACACCATTAAATTTATAATTTAAATGCCTCTATGATAGATATACAGGATCAGTGTTTTAGTCCTTGTGGTTGCCACCTAGATGAACCCTTATGAAGGCAATTTAAATAATAATGCTTAAGCTAACCCATGGGCATAGATTTTCTTTTCATGTTTAAACCAAGATTATATAGTAAGCTTTACTTATGCAGTCGGATTACAGGTGGTACTTAACTTTAGCCTTGACACATTAATGAAGCTTGAATGGAACCCTTAGTAATGTTTATATTATGGTTAGTATTATGTTTGTTTATATTACGTGAAATATTTAATTTAAAAAGTGCACAGTAAATGACATATATTTGTAAAAAGACAAATTATACACTTTATGTTCATTTTAGTATACTTTAATTGTTTCTCGAAGTTGAAAAAAGTAAAAACAAATGTTTTAATGAATGCTAGTGAATAGAATGATTGATTACTGAAGGTATGTGGCACAGAATCTAATCACGAAGCTCTATTAGGTCTTTTACAAAGGTTCCCTTTAGCTTCTAATCACCTACTGCTGACTGAACCTAGAATATGCTGTAAAGGTCAATATATTTTGATAGAGTTATCATAATTGTTCTAACAGCCTTGCATTCCAAAGTGTCTCATTTTAATTTCGTAAGTTATTGTTTCATAGGAAAACAAGTAGTAGTGAATGGTAGCTCAACTCTTTCTTGACTTGAGGAACTTACACTTTGAAAGCCACAAGGATATTATGAAATACCAATTCCTAACACACAGTGCAGATCAGCAATTGGATCCTGAATATTTCCAAAGTACAGTAGTGACTAGAATGCCACAGAATTGAATATGAAAGATTTAATTGACCCACTCAGTTGTGCTTTCTAAGTCAATGCTTTCTAAGTCAATTCTTTCTAACCTTGACTGTACATAGGAATCAACAAAGTTTCTTGTTGTAGTAAAGCATCTGATGCTGTAGGTCAGGGATGAAGTCTCTCAATTTGCATTTTTCACAAGCTCCCCAGGATGCTAATGCTGTTTCTGCCCTGTGTGCTTTATTGTGCTTAGTTGTTCATTTGTGTCTGACTCTTTATGACTCCATGGACTGTAACCCTCCCGGCTCCTCTGTCCAGGGATTCTCCAGGGAAGAATACTGGAGTGGGTTGCCATGCCCTCCTCCAGGGGATTCTCCCCAACCCATGGATTAAACTCAGGTCTCCCAGATTGCAGGTGGATTCTTTACCATCTGAGCCACCAGGGAAGCTCAAATAAGGGTGACTTGAACACAAGTACCAACATACTGATACTGCAACAGTTCATCTGATAACTAAGATGGCTATGCATGTGTGTGCTAAGTTGCCTTAGTTGTGTTCAACTCCGTGTGATCCTATGGACTGCAGCCTTCCAGGCTCCTCTGTCCATGGGATTCTCCAGGCAAGAATACTGCAGTGGGTTGCCATGCCCTTCTCCAAGGGATTTTCCCAACCCTGCGATTGAACCCACGTTTCTTAAATCTACCTGCATTGGCAGGCAGGTCCTTTACCAGTAGCGCCACCTGAGAAGCCCAAGGCCTTTAGATATTCCCTGTAGGCCTTTAAATAACAAAGTTCTAAATCACCTGAAATTCACACAAATGCAGTTTAGCTATCTGACTTGCAAATGTTTTGTTGCATTTGATCATCTTTGAAAACGGACACAAATCTAACAAGAATGTGTAACTACAACTAAATTTTCTTCATGTTCCACAAATTGAAAATACCCCTGTTGAGGTTATAACATTTAAGCATTAACCCATCTTAGGGCAAGGAGGCCTGGCATGCTGCAATTCATGGGGTTGCAAAGAGTCGGACACAACTGAACGACTGAACTGAACTGAACTGAACTGAGGGCAAGATCAAAACATCAATTTTTGTCTTATTTTTAACTTTCTGTAAGGAAATAAAAAGACACAACTCACTTCAGGAATATGCTTAAGAGACGACGCTACCACTTCTTTACAACCAAAAAGTTTCCTGGTATCATCTCACTGAATTTAAACCTATGTTGGTTATATCCCGTAAAATAGAAAGTTGACAGGCTTGTTCTTCATCCTTTGCACATATTTAAAAGTTAATAAGTCACCTCTTTATTTCTTTTAACAAAATTTTGATCATCTAAAATTCTTTGATTTTCAAGCTTCTCATTATTTTGTTTTCTCATTTCTGTATATGTTTTAAGTTTCTATACACATTTTAAGCCTGAGGAAGCCGATTATGTACATAAATAGTCTCTTATAGAGTGAATGTGTACTTATTAAAAACAGAACAAGGGATTTGAGTGAGCTTTCAGTCATTAGTAAGGGAATTATTTCAGCACAATTTAAAAGTTCTGTATTTTTTCTTCCTTCTTGGGTTACTTGTTCAGCCCTGTGCAAGTGTATAAATCGGGATTGAAGAGGACACTGCTGATGGTGCCCATGATTTAGTATAATCATGAAATTAAGTCCTGGGCCACGTGCCCAGTATCTAAACTAAATCAAGGAGAGCTTAATTGGAATTAGGCAGTGAGCCTAGAGCAACTTTGCTTTATTCAGTCTTAAGTTCCTAGTTCCACTAGATTCATGTTTCTTAGAAATCTGTGTTTAGGGGCTATAGAAAGAGAGAGATTGAGTATACATACTGATTATAGAGAAGATTATGTGGCCAGTGGAACCAAACAACGGAAGATGAGTGCAAGGAGAAGTAAATCTATGCCCAGTGCATCGTGATATTTGGTAGACATTGTATTGTTGTTTAGTTGCTAAGAGGTGTCTGACTCTTTGTGACCCCCATGAACTGTAGCCTGCCAGATTCCTGTCCATGGGATTTCCCAGGCAAGAATACTGGAGTGAGCTGCCATTCCCTTCTCCAGATCTTCCCACCCAGGGATTAAGATCTTCCCAACCCGTGTCTCCTGCATTGGCAAGTGGCTTCTTTACCGCTGAGCCGCTGCTGCTGCTGCTAAGTTGCTTCAGTCATGTCCGACTCTGTGCGACCCCAAGCCCAAACACATTTTAGGAGCATATAGGAGGGTATTTTTTCAGGTTAAATTTTTCCCCCAACATTTAAGATATTGGGGAAAAAAAAAAAAAACCTGTGATACTGAATTAGAATATAGGCATATCGATAAATAATTTGGTAGATTTATAATCTGTATTTCAAATGAGCACAGGAGGCCATTACAGATCCTGGCTCTTTCATGATTCTCTATTTGGTAAAATCCAGTTCTTAGTTTTGTCCTCTAGATAATTATGCTGTTAATCGCTCTTTCACTATGATTGTAAACGGAGGAAATTAAGTAATGTTTCATTCTATCTTATTCTGAAATTAGAAGGGGAAGCTGTATTAATACAAATAACACTTAATTCTTTAATATTCTGTACTGTGAAGTATATTATTATTGTGATTATTTCAGAGTATTCACTAGTGACAGGAACAGCCTCACAACTACAGAGTAGGCATGGAGATAGTATGGTGGGACTAAAAAAAAATTTATTCCTATCATAAAATGTGTGTTATGAAAGATATTCAGTAGGGACCTGTAAATATTGCTTAATTTGACTTATAATTGCTTAAATTAGAGGCATGATTCCTTTTCTGAACATTATATATGCATACATGCAATTGTTAGGGAATGGAGCCTTGAGTATTATAGAATATAGGCAAATTTGCAGCCTAAGGTTTTAGGCTCACTTTATACATCAGACTAGCTGCTATATCTATTTCAGATTCAAATGTTTTGTCACCTTAGTCAATTATAATAGTTCTTTGGCCACAAATTTTATTCTGGACTCTAGGATTCTTACAGTATTTAGTTTAATATGCCTATTAAATGACTTTTTCCAATCAGAAATATCAAAGTATGGTTGTATGACTACTATACCTTAACTCAGTAAGTGTTGTAGACAATGACTCAAGTGGTTTTGGGAATGAATATTGTGTAAAATTCCTCCTTTGTGTTGTCCTCAGCTTTTGAACACACATAGTCAAACTCTCCAAAGTGATAGTCACTCAGTCGTGTCCGACTCTTTGTGACCCATGGACTATACAGTCCATGGAATTCTCCAGACCAGAATACTGGAGTGGATAGCCATTCCCTTCTCCAGAGGATTTTCCCAACCCAGGGATTGAACCCAGTTCTCCGCTTTGCAGGCGGATTCTTTACTAGATAGGCCACAAGGGAAGCCCCAAATTCTCCAAAGTTACCCCTAATATGTGTACAACCATTCATTAAACACACTTGATATCCTGGAGCTATCAAGTCTAGGTTTTATAGGCAAAATAAAGCTTTATTGTCCAGTCACTAAGTCATGTCCGAGTCTTCGGGCCTCCATGAGCTGTAGCATGCCAGGCTCCTCTGTCCTTCACTATCTCCTGGAGTTTGCTCAGATTCATGTCCATTGAGTTGGTGATGCTATGAAGACATCTCATGCTTTCCCTACACCTTCTCCTCCTGCCTTCAATCTTTTCCAGCCTTAGGGTCTTTTCCAGTGAGTCAGCTCTTCGCATCAGCTGGCCAAAATATTGGAGCTTCCACATCAGCCCTTCCAATGAATATTCGGCATTGATTTCCTTTAGGATTGACTGGTTTGATCTCCTTGCAGTCCAAAGGGCTTTCAAGAGTCCTCTCCAACACCACAGTTTAAAATTTAAAAGCATCAACTCTTTGGTGCTCAGACTTTTTATAGTCCAACTCTCACATTCCTCCATGACTACAGGAAAAACCATAGCTTTTCTATATGGACCTCTGTTGGCAAAGTTATATCTTTGCTTTTTTATACACTGTTTAGGTTTGTCATAGCTTTCCTTCCAAGAAGCAAGTGTCTTCTAATTTCATGGCTGCAATCACCATCCTTGCCATGATCTTAGTTTTTTTTTGTTGTTGTTGTTGTTGAATTTTAAGCCAGCTTTTTCTCTCTCTTCTTTAAGCCTGATCAAGAGGTTCATGAGGCCTTCTTTGTTGTCTCCCATTAGAGTGGTATTATCTTGATATCTCAGGTTGTTGATATTTCCCCCAGCAATCTTGATTCCAGCTTGTGATTCATCCACCCTGGCATTTCATATGATTTACTCTGCATATAAGTTTAATACACAGTAACAATATACAGCCCTGTTGAACTCCTTTCCCAATTTAGAACCAGTCACTTGTTCCATGCCAGTTCTAACTATTGCTTCTTGACCTGCATCCAGGTTTCTCAGTAGACGAGTGAGGTAGTCTGGTATTTCCATCTCTTTAAGAATTGTCCACAGTTTGTTGTGATCCACATAGTCAAAGCTTTAGCATAGCCAATGAAGAAGTAGATGTTTTTCTGGAATTCCTTTGCTTATTCTATGATTAATTTGATCTCTGGTTCTTCTGCCTTTTATAAACCCAGCTTGTACATCTGGAAGTTCTCAATTCAAGTACTGTCGAAGCCTAGCTTGAAGGATTTTGAGTATTACCTTGTTAGCATGTAAAATGAGTGCAACGTGCAGTAGTTTGAACATTCTTTGGCACTGCCCTTCTTTGGAATTAGAATGAAAACTGGCTCTAGGTGAATGATCACACCATCATGGTTATTCCAGTTGTTAAGACCTTTTCTGTACAGTTCTGTTTATTCTTAACACCTCTTCTTAATCTCTTCTGCCTCTGTTAGGACCTTACAGTTTCTGTCTTTTATCATGCCCATTCTTGCATGAAATTTTCACTAATTGATATCACTAATTTTCTTGAAGAGATCTCGAGTCCTTCCAATTCTATTGTTTTTCTCTATTTCCCTGCATTGTCCTCTTAAGAATGCTTTCCATCTCTCCTTACTATTCTCTGGAACCCTACATTCAGTTGGGTCTGTCTTTCCCTTTTCCCCTTGCTTCTCACTTCTCCTCTTTTCTCAGCTATTTGTAAAGCCTCCTCACACAGCCACTTTGCCTTCTTGCATTTCTTTTTCTTAGGGATGACTTTGGTCACTGCCTCCTGTACAGTGTTATGAACTTCTGTCTATAGTTCTTTAGGCACTCTGTCTACCAGATCTAATCCCTTGAATCTATTCATCACCCTCCACTGTATAATCAGGGGCTTCCCTGGTGGCTCAGATGGTAAAGAATCCTCCCGCAAGGCAGGAGACCAGGGTACAATCCCTAGGTCTAGAAGATCTCCAGGAGAAGGAAAAGGCAACACTCTCCGGTATTCTTCCCTGGAGAATTCTATGGACAGTGGCGCCTGATGGGCTCTTACAATCTATGGGGTTGCAAAGAGACACAACTGAACAAATAACACACTGTATAATTATAAGAGATTTTATTTAGGTCATACTTCAACAGCCTAGTAAGGTTATGCTCAAAATCCTTCCAGCTAGGCTTCGACAGTACTTGAATTGAGAACTTCCAGCTATATAAGCTGGATTTAGAAAAGGCAGAGGAACCAGAGATCAAATTATTGACATTCACTGGATCATAGCGAAAGCAAGGGAATTCCAGAAAAACAACTACTTCTGCTTTGTTGGCTATGCTAAAGCTTTTCTGTGCAGATCATACCAAACTGTGGAAAATTATTAAAGAGAGGGAAATACCAGACTACCTTACCTGTCTACTGAGAAACCTGGGTGCAGGTCAAGAAGCAAGGATTAGAACTGGCATGGAACAAGTGACTGCTTCTAAATTGGGAAGGGAGTTCAACAGACCTGTCTATTTTTACTGCTTAACTTATATACAGAGTCAGTCAGTTCTATCAGTTGTGTCCAACTCTTTGTGACCCCATGGACTTTAGCACGCCAGGCTTCCCTGTCTGTCACCAATTCCTGGAGCCTATTCAAACTCATGTCCATCATGTTGGTGATGCCATCTAACCATCTCATCCTGCCATCCTGTTCTCCTCCTGCCTTCAATCTTTCCCAGCATCCAAGTCTTTTCCAATGAGTCAGTTCTTCACATCAGGTGGCCAAAGTACTGGAGTTCCAGCTTCAGTATCAGTCCTTCCAATGAATATTCAGGACTGATTTCCTTTAGGATGGACTAGTTTCAACTCCTTGCAGTCCAAGGGACTCTCAAGAATCTTCTCCAACACCACAGTTCAAAAGCATCAATTCTTAAGCACTCAGCTTTCTTTCTAGTTCAATACTCACACCCATCCATGACTACTGGAAAAACCATAGCTTTGACTAGACAGACTTTTGTTGGCAAAGTAGTGTCTCTGTTTTTTAATATGCTGTCTAGGTTGATCATAACTTTTCTTCTAAGGAGCAAGCATATTTTAATTTCATGGCTGCAGTCAGCATCTGCAGTGATTTTAGAGCCCCCCCAAAATAAAGTCTCTGATTGTTTCCCCATCTATTTGCCATGAAGAGATGGGACCAGATGCCATGATCTTAGCTTTCTGAGTGTTGAGTTTTACGCCAACTTTTCCACTTTCCTCTTTAACTTTCACCAAGAGGCTCATTAGTTCTTTGCTTTCTGCCAGAAGGGTGCTGTCATGTGTGTATCTAAGGTTATTGCTGTTTCTCCCAGCAATCTTGATTCCAGCTTGTGCTTCATCTAGCCCTGTATTTCACATGATGTAATCTGCATATAAGTGAAATAAGCAGAAGCTTATTAGTCTTATATAGTCTTGACATATGTATCTGATTTGGAACCAGTCTGATGTTCCATGTCCAATTCTAACTGTTGCTTCTTGATTTGCATACAGATTTCTCAGGAGGCAGGTCAGGTGGTCTGGTATTCCCATCTCTTTCAGAATTTTCCACAGTTTGCTGTGAGCCACACAGTCAAAGTCTTTGGCATAGACAATAAAGCAGAAATAGATGTTTTCCTGGAACTCTCTTGCTTTTTCAATGATCCAACAGATGTTGGCAGTTTGATCTCTCATTCCTCTGCCTTTTCTAAATCCACCTTGAACACTTGGAATTTAACAGTTCACATACTGTTAAAGCCTGACTTGGAGAATTTTGAGCTTTCCTTTGTTAAGGTGTGAGATGAGTGTGATTGCGCCAAATTTTGAACATTCTTTGGCATTGCCTTTCTTTGGGATTAGAATGAAAACTGACCTTTTCCAGTCCTTGTGGCCACTGTTGAGTTTTCCAGATTTGCTGGCATATTGAGTGCAGCACTTTCACAGCATCATCTTTCAGGATTTGAAAGAGCTCAACTGGAATTCCATCGCCTCCACTAGCTTTGTTCATAGCGATGCTTCCTAAGGCCCACTTGACTTCACATTCCAGGATGTCTGTCTCTAGGTGACTGATCACACCATCGTGGTTATCTGGCTCATTACGATCTTTTCTGTATAGTTCTTCTGTGTATTCTTGCCACTTCTTAGTATCTTCTGCTTCTGTTAGGTCCATACCAGTTCTGTCCTTTATTGTGTTCATCTCATGAAATGTTCCCTTGGTATTTCTAATTTTTTTGAAGAAATCTCTAGTCTTTCCCTTTCTATTGTTTCCCTCTATTTCTTTTCATTGACATCATGTGAAATGACAGGCTGGATGAATCACAAGCTAGAATCAAGATTGCTGGGAAAAATGTCAAGAACTTCAGACATGTAGGTGATACTGCCCTAATGGCAGAAAGAGAAGAGAAACTATAGAGCCTTTTGAAGAGAGTGAAATAGGAGAATGAAAAAGCTGACTGAAAACTTAACATTCAGAAAACTTAGATCATGGCTTCTGGTCTCATCATTTCATGGCAAAAAGAAGGGTAAAAAGTGAAAGCAGTGACTTTAAAATAAGAAGATTTTGTTTTCTTGGACTCCAAAATCACTGCAGATGGCAGCTGCAGCCATGAAATTAAGACACTTGCTCCTTGGAAGGAAAGCTTTGACCAACCTAGACAGTGTATTAAAAAGCAGAGAAATCACTGTGCCAGCAAATGTGCATATAGTCAAAACTATAATTTTTCCAGTATTCATGTAAGGGTATGAGAGTTGAACAGTAAAGAAGGTTGAGCACCAAAGTAGTGATGCTTTTGAACTGTGGTGCTGGAGAAGACTCGTAAGAGTCCTTTGGACAGCAAGGAGATCAAGCCAGTCAATCCTAAAGGAATTCAACCCTGAATATTTTTTGGAAGGACAAATGCTGAAGCTCCAAACTAGACCTGATGAGGAGTGCTGACTCACTGGGAAAGACCCTGATGCTAGGAAAGATTGAAGACAAGAAGAGAAGGGGGAGGCAGAAGGATGAGGTGGCTAGGTAGCATCACTGACTCAATGGACATGAATCTGAGCCAACTCCAGGAGACAGTGAAGAGCAGAGGAGCCTGGCGTTCTACAGTCCATGGTATCACAAAGTAACCGATGTGGCTTAAAGTCTAAACAACAGCCTGTGCCTTAGCTATGAGAATAGCCACCTAACTCATATTCATATGCTTGTTGTCCTTCAAGTCATCCTCTTGCATTACTGCTGCCACATTCTTCCTAAAGTATAGCTTTATAGTGATGTCATCTACTGCTTGAAAACTTTATAAATAACAATCATAAGATCGTTCATCCGTGTCCTACTCTTTGTAATTCTATAGACTGTAGCCCACCAGGCTCCTCTGTCCATGGGATTTTCCAGGGAAGAATACTGGAGTGGGTTGCCATTTCCTGCTCCAGGCCATCTTCCCCACCCAGGAATCAAACCCACATCTCTTAAGTCTCCTGCAATAGCAGGTGGGTTCTTTACCACTAGCACCACTTGGGCCCATTAATGAGTTTAAAATATTATTCATAATCTTTATTCTAGATATGCATGGTCTTTTGCAGTTTGGTCCCAGCAAGACCTTCCCAACCTGATTCCTTATTATCCCCCTTGCTGCTGCTACTGCTAAGTTGCTTCAGTCATGTCCGACTCTGTGCGACCCCATAGATGGCAGCTCACCAGGCTCTGCCGTCCCTGGGATTTTCCAGGCAAGAACACTGGAGTGGGTTGCCATTTCCTTCTCCAGTGCATGAAAGTGAAAAGTGAAAGTGAAGTCGCTCAGTTGTGTCCAACTCTTAGCGACCCCATGGACTGCAGCCCACCAGGCTGCTCCATCCATGGGATTTTCCAGGCAAGAGTACTGGAGTGGGGTGCCATTGTCTTCATCATCCCCCTTAACATACCCTATCTAATGACATCCTAATGGGTAGAGTTAAATAGGGTGAGTTCAAGAGTGCAGACAGTGAAGCCTGGCTGCCTGGCTATGAATCTTGATTTCTCCAGCTTCCTGTGTGATTGTGGGCAAGTTACTTGAACTCTCTTTGTCTCAGTTACCTCATCTGTAAAATAGAGATAATTATAGCTCCTATGGCATAGTGTTGTCATGATAATAAAATGGATTGATGTGTGTAAAGTATTTAGAACAGAGCTCAACACATATTAAGCATTTGGTAATATGTGATTTGTATTTCTTTATGTTTTGTTCACATTGTTGATTCTACTTGGAAGCCCACTCCCCTCTCCTGAATTCCATGGTTTTATGTCCATGTTCAAATTCTACCTGTCCTTCAAACTCTAGCATAATCATCTTTCCATTGATCTGGCTACAGTCTATATTCTTAACCACTAAGCTGAATTTCTTCTGCCACAATAGCATAGAAATTAATCTCATGATAAAAATCACTTTGTTTTCAGATGAAATATAACCAGAGATATACAGAAATGTATGGTTTGTAGAATGATTCCAGTAGCACTGTTCATAATATTTCCGGCAATGCTGAATGAAAGACTGTCAAATTAAAAAAGTCACATTGCAGTCTCTGAGCACCAGTCTTAATAATTAAAAGAATCAAGTTGTCCTTGTGCTTCAAGATTATGGAGTTGTCCAGAAGACCTTGCAGTAAAGAGCCATCAGCATTCTTTATTTTGTGGTCACCGAGACATTTAAAGGTACCCTTCTTTAACCTTGAGAATTATGGCCCATTCCTCAAACACTCAGCTTGCTGGTGAGCAGTTAATGAAGTGGAACATTTTTGATTCATTGAGAGACAGTTTGAGAATGAATTTTCAAGCCTGAGTTTCAAGTAATATTGGAACCCTTTTTTAAACAGGCTTCCAATTGGAGAAAACAGAGAGTCCCTAGTGAGATTTAGCAGAAGGGACTGGCGTTTTTTTTTTTTAGGGAATTATATACTGCCTCTCATGACTTGGGGACTCCAGTATACTAGGCTCCAAAGAAAAGCAAAGTATTTGTCAAGAGGAAAGATGTTTAAAAAGCCTTAACCTAGTTTCTTGACTGCAAAAACAGAAGTCAGCTGAGCTAATAAGCAAAAATGAATTTATTAGAAAATTTGACAGAATCAACACCTTTGAACTGAATTGGAATCAAAAGAAACATGAGATCCTGAGAAGGCACAAGTATGAATTTGTCTTGTAGTAGGAACTATCCCGTTGACTTACAGTGCAATGATTTAGAATCAACTATTTCTTTCAGGCTTGTACTATTGGATCACATGTTATCTCTTGCAAGAAAGCAGTCCTTTGTACCAGGCCTAAATGATGTGCTGACTCCCCATTTCTGTTCACAAAGAGAGACAGAAGATATGGCCTTTGGCAGTCACCTAGATTACTATAGTCCTCTCTTCCACAAAAGTATAACAGTAGGGCTGGAGTAATCCCCCAAGGATGATCACAGTTGGTATGAGGAAGAGAGAAAAATGGGTGTAGGACAGGCACAAAATGACAAATGTCTACTTCAAATCATGGGGAACAGGGAGCTTTAAAAGGAGCCCAACCAATATGTCATAAGCCCCTTAGATTTTCTCTTAGACTCAAACCTGGTCCTTGTTCAAAACTAAAATTTACCTTAAAAGCCATGCTATGAAAATTTTCTGAAAAGGGTACCTAAAAAATTTATCTTTATCTACAAGTATGAGCAATCTATAAAAATGCATCCTAACTGAAATGCAGAGTGCAAAGTTAAATTGACTCCAAAATCAGCTGCAGTTTTTCTCCATTAAATTTTCCAAAGTGGTTCTTTTAATTATCAGCAGTTTTTAAATTGTATTTGTTTTCTTTTATAATTTTCAAAGTATAGGATCACCTTGAAATAGTAGCAGGGAAAAAAAATCTATTTGCTCTCCCTCTGGAAGCATTTATTTTCTTACTTGTGTATAAAGTCTTTTTATTTTTTTGATCCACCTCTATTCTCCTTTGAAAAAAAGAGAAAATGTGTTAAGTTCCATCTCTTCTACTCACATGTTGCTAAAGTACCATTTAAAAATAGATTGTCAGATGGAAGTAAATAAAAATAACTGAAATAAAAGTGTGAGAGTGGATTAGGAGTGGAATTGACAGAAGGGCATTTAGACAGCTTACCCATAGGTAGTGGGGCCATTAGGAAATAAATTAAGGATTCTCTGGCTTGCTGCAGTTAAAAGTTCCCAAACTTTTTAAAGCATTATTCTGTGTAAATTCCATTTCATCAAACCCAGCTGAGCTATTGCAGATATTTATCTGTTGGTTTTAATACTTCCTGTGAGATCAGCGAGATACAGGGTGCTGTGGAGAAGAGAGATTTAAATCTTGCCATGCAAAATTACCAGATATTTAATGCAACAGAACATTATGTTACAGCTATGGTATATCCAGAAGGGAGTGGTCAGTGGTCTGAGGTAATTAGAAAAGCTCCTGGAGGAGGGTAGACTGAACTGTATTCTGAAGACTGGGTGAGATTTGATAGATGGAGAGAGATGGGAAAGGAAATGCTTTGAGCAAAGGTAAAGATACTGACTCAGGAAATTTACCCAGTCCTTTTCTTCCACAAATATGAAAATGCATGAGGCTTGGTGTTTAAAATGTTTCATTGTGTGGACGTGAAGATATGGGTTAATAATTCTGATACTCCTATACTTGTATATTAGAATTGAACTGTTAAGTAAATGGATGGCCAATGATGGGAGCCATATTTCTTACAGTTAAGAGTGAAAGTTTACAGATAAACAAGAAGAGGCTAGTATTATCTATACGGTAGTAGAAGAGTTGGAGACATCAGTAAGAAGTTATGTTTAGATTAACATAGATACAGACAGGTACATACAGAAATATCTGTAGATATGTATGCATTCACAGGTTCATGTACACATGTGTATTCCTTACTTTTTCAACAGAGAGAACCTAGAAATACTAACAAAACTCCAGTAGAAAGAAGCACACCTCACACTCAGAATCTGGTTTCTAATACTGTTTTCTAAGAGAGGTAGCCAGGGCTCTTTGGAGAAATGGCTAATTATAGGAGTGGGCAGAAAATGCTCAAAATGAGCTTGGGGCATCTTGATCAGAAAGTAAGGATCTATTAAAAAAAAAAAAAAAAAAAAAAAGGAAAAGGATGAGGATGTACCGAAGTAACACAGGAGCCAAAATGAAAGAGCTCCAAATGGCCAAAACTATAATACTTTGAGCAACAAAATAAAATGATATTGGATTATAACCCAAAGTATAAAATACCCATGAATCCATTTTGNAAAATAAAAAAAAAAAAAAAAAAAAAAAGGAAAAGGATGAGGATGTACCGAAGTAACACAGGAGCCAAAATGAAAGAGCTCCAAATGGCCAAAACTATAATACTTTGAGCAACAAAATAAAATGATATTGGATTATAACCCAAAGTATAAAATACCCATGAATCCATTTTGACATAAATAAGTAATGAGGGAGAAGGGACAAATCTCCATGCAGACAAATTCTAAATAATTTATATAGATACTCTACCCTCAAAGTTATAAAACATAATTCTCTACTCCTTAAAGTGTGTGCCAAGTATAATAACTTTCTTACAAAGAATACGGTGTGAAAATTTGTAACGGAGAAACTGGCAAACTTTTACCTCACTGGCATGATCAAGGTTCACAACAGTGAGAAGTACCTTGGATAGCATGCTGCTGCTGCTAAGTCGCTTCAATCGTGTCTGACTCTATGCGAACCCAGAGACAGCAGCCCACCAGGCTTCCCCGTCCCTGGGATTCTCCAGGCAAGAACAGTGGAGTGGGTTGCTATTTCCTTCTCCAGTGCATGAAAGTGAAAGTGAACGTGAAGTCGTGTCTGACTCTAGCAACCCCACACACTGCAGCCTACCAGGCTCCTCTGTCCGTGGGATTTTCCAGGCAAAAGTACTGGAGTGGGGTGCCATTGCCTTCTCCGTTGCAGAGACCCTTGGTATGATGGGATTAAAGGACTCTTTGCCTCTGTGATCTTCCTCCTCTGTATCTTTAGCTTAGTCACACACACAAAAAACCCAAAATGCCAGAAAAAATTTCACTAGAGAAGCATTCTACAAAATAAGTGACCAGTACTCCCAAAATTGTTGAGGTCATTAAAAATAAGAAAAATGTGAGAAGTTAGCACAGTCAACAATTGTCTAAATAGACATCATGACTAAATGTATAGTGATAACCTGGATGAGATTCTGGAACTAAAAATGGGACGTTAGATTAAAAAGAAAGGAAATGTGAATAAAGTACAGACATTAGTTAATATAATGTGTCAATATTGATTCATTAACTATAATAAACAAAGTATTTAATGTAGGATGTTAAAAATAGGGGAACTGGTATGTATGGAAGCTCTCTCTAATATTTTTGTACTTTTCCTCCCCAAAATTAAGTTTATTATTAAAATGATTTGAAAGAAAGGAGTAGGGAACTTATTTAAAGATTTTTAAGAACTCAAGAGATGTATCAACCAAGTGTAATATATGCACCATTTATAGGAGAAATATTGCCGTTTGGAATATGTAATTATCTATTTACATTGAAAATATGTCATTAAAAATTTTCCTCAGGTTACTGAGTATATTTAACCTCAAATGAATATATTTTAACTAGTTTCCAGAAGCTGACAAAGGTTTTCTATAAAAGACCAGATACTACATACTTTGGGCCTTGCAGGCCAGATGATAGTGTCGCATATGTTTAACTGTCTTATAAAAAGAAAGTGGTCTTAGACAGTACCTAAGCAAATGGGCGTGACTGTGTTTCAATAAAACTTTATTTATAAAAATAGACAGAACACTGTATTTGGCAGGAAGGCTATAGTTTGTTGATCGTTGATTTACTGTAATTTGAATGTTAGTATAAAATGAGGTTCATATTATATTGGTGATTCTTCAACTCTGTTTTGCAGAATCTAAAAAAAATTCACAGAGAGTTTAAGGGCAGAATTGCAGCTGAAGCAAGGTAGAGGCAAAATAAACAGAACTTAAAATATCTCAGTATTACTTCTAGCTGAGAAGTCTGCTTTTGACATTTTTATATAAGGAAGTTCTGGGAAAAGTTTTGTTTGGAGGGCAATGTTAGATAATGGCTATGAAAACTGACTGTGGATTCAGACTATGGCTTCAAATTCTAGTTCCACCATTCCTTACTATCTTTATAACCTTGTACTTGTTCCTCAATTTCTTCATCTCTAAAATTGGAATAATAGTACATCTGCATGCACATCAAGTTATAGTGAATATAAGTATAAAAAGTACTATGGGGATAATAGTATCTGAATATATGTCCGTTTGTAATTAAAACTAAATGATAAAATATATATTCAGTACTTATAGCAACTGGTACAGAATATTTGCTCATATTCACTGCATTCATAAATAATATCATCACTGATATCAGCATCATTTGGTTAAAAAAAAAAAGCATGGAAATGACTAGACCTTAGGATCTCATTCAATCTAATTGGCCTGCTGCTGCTGCTGAGTCACTTCAGTCGTGTCTGACTCTGTGCGACCCCATAGACGGCAGCCCACCAGGCTCCCCCTTAATTGGCCTAGTCTTATGGAAATTAGTACATTGTAAACATTCCTCTATTGTAGGATTTTTTTTAAGGGACTAGGGGAAAAACAGCAATCATTGGCTGAAATACGTCATATGTTTCTCAGCTGCAGTTTCTAAGAATTGGACCAAAACAAGCCTGATTCTTAAGAGAGCCCCAAGCTGACCCGAATCTTGACTAATCTGAGCAGAAAATTAAATGAAAAATTGCTCAAAGATCCTTACAATCTGCTATAACATGACTTAAGTGACAGGAACACCATTGGACAGAGTGAAAGATGATGATCTTATAGTTTCTGGGAAAACAACTTCTGCCCCATTGGCTTCTGCCTCACCTGATATATATCCCCAAAAGGGTTGGGTAGGGGGAGGATAAAAAGAAAATAAAAATGTGTTTTTGCATGAATGATATAAACAAAACGAATATTTAGATTAAATGTAATGAAAATTAAAACTAATGAACATAATTGGCTCACAGAGCTAGTGATGAAGGAGCCAGGGTTTTCATCTGTCCTTACTGATGTGGCTTCCCATATCTTCTCCCCCCAACACCAGTATTTCTCTCTTCCTCCCATCTTTTAAAATTATCTTGAGTTGAAATCAGAGAAGCGACTAATCAGAGCAGATTTAGGGGACAGAATCAGAACCTCTCCCTGGTCTTCACAGCCCCTGTCTTACTCTCACCATTCTGCGTCTTGAAAATTCATAATGACCCGCCACGGTGCTGTGAATGAAAGAAGAACCCTTTGTGTTTTTCCCTGCTTTACACCCAGGACATATGGGGTGGGAGGTGGGAGGGGGGTTCAGGATTGGGAACTCATGTACACCAGCGGCTGATTCATATCAATGTATGGCAAAACCAATACAGTATTGTAAAGCAAAATAAAGTAAAAATAAAAAGTAAAAAAAAAAATTAAATAAGATGAGAATGATATTTTCTAACGTAAACTGGAAATGTATACTTGTTTTTCCATCAACTGCCAGGTTGCCCAGGTGCCTCATCTGCTAGAAGCAAGATCTGACTTCCCTCAATTAGAAAACATTTCAGGCATCTAGACAAATGAGACCGAACTACATCGGAAAAGATTAGTGCCTGGGGAACTCATCCATCATGTTTTCTTATTTACGCATTAAGCATTCAGATCTATCAGAGAAAAACTGTAGGTACAAATGGCTGTCTCAAAACCCACAGCCTGAAGCTTTTGAATTCCTCAGTTTAAATCTTAATTTGGTTTTCCTTTTGGTGTTTTGTATTTGCTGCATGTGGGCTCGCTGTTGCCTTTGAGTTTGACTTTTGTAGAAAAACTATAATGTGTGTTTCCTACAAAGGCTTTGTCATTTACTGTCCTGTGATAGTTGAGATGTGTTTGTGTGTTGCTTTTTATCTTTGTTGTAGTCTTTCATCTTGGAAAATAGAGCAGTGATGACATGAGGGGATATTTGCATGTCCCTTTCCTTGATATCTCCTTGTCTTTTTACATATGTGAATATACTCAGGTTCTTTTGAAGTCTTACCCCAAAACACAAGTTTTAGTATGTTGATGGCTTATTGTAAGGCAGAGATGGCTGAAACGCACACTATTTCTTGCTGTAGCAAAGGATGTGATCTACTTAACAAGAGCTCTCCCTTCTCTCTATGTCTTGTACTCCACGAGCACATTGATAATAAGCCAAATTTTTTAAATATACTATTATTTTACAAAATTGTATTCTTGCTTTAATTGTTTACTTTTATATTTTCTTATTAGAATAGTCTAGAGAATCAGTTTTGAAGATATATATTTGAGTTATCTATTCTTGTCTGGGGGATGTTCCTGTGGTGAATGACTAAGTTGGTGATTGAGTGTGTCCAGAATTTTTGTATATCGTGCCACACGTGAGTAGCACAATATTTGGATGTAGTAGGAACTTAATGAGTTGATGATGGAAACCAGTGTACCAGTGTATTCATATGTAGAAAATTCAGTCCTGTCAGTCAATAACTTATTGAATTCCTGTTACATTCCAGGCTTCTGCTAGGTGCTTTTATTATCACTAAATTTAACTTTCGTGGTTCTTATTATACTTTAACAAGTATTTATCAAATACCTATTAAATATCAGGCATTATGCTGGGAACTTTCTATGCAGTGATTTATATACTCTTCACAAAAACCTTATAAGGTAGTTTTATTTTTGTCCTCAATTTACAGATGGGAAAATGGATGTTTTGAAAGCGATTAAGCATTCATCCTGTGTCAAATAGTTTGCAGGTAGCAGTCATGACTTTGAAAAAAAGTCATAAGATATTAAGGTAGTAAAGTTCTTTTTTTTTAAGTATTTTATTTTATATTGAAGTATAGCTGATTAACATGCTGTGACAGTTTCAGGTGAAAAGTGAAGGGACTTAGCCATACATAGACATGTATCCATTCTCCTCCAAACTACCCTCCCATGCAGGCTGCCACATAACATTGAGCAGAGTTTCCAAGTTCTTAACTACAAAATACCTCTTCAGATGCAAATATATGCAAACTGTGAAAAAGTTGGCTTAAAGCTCAACATTCAGAAAACTAAGATCATGGCATCTGGTCCCATCACTTCATGGGAAATAGATGGGGAAACAGTGGAAACAGTGTCAGACTTTATTTTAAGGGCTCCAATCACAGCAGATGGTGATTGCAGCCATAAAATTAAAAGACACTTACTCCTTGGAAGGGAAGTTATGACCAACCTAGATAGCATATTCAAAAGCATGTGGATGTGAGAGTTGGACTGTGAAGAAAGCTGAGTGCTGAAGAATTGATGCTTTTGAACTGTGGTGTCGGAGAAGACTCTGAGAGTCCCTTGGATTGCAAGGAGATCCAACCAGTCCGTTCGAAAAGAGATCAGCCCTGGATGTTCATTGGAAGGACTGATGCTGAAGCTGAAACTCCAATACTTTGGCCACCTCATGTGAAGAGTTGACTCATTGGAAAAGACCCTGATGCTGGGAGGGATTGGGGGCAGGAAGAGAAGGGGACGACAGAGGATGAGATGATTGGATGGCATCACTGACTCGATGGACATGAGTTTGAGTGAACTCTGGGAGTTGGTGATGGACAGGGGGGCTTGGTGTGCTGCTATTCATGAGGTCACAAAGAGTTGGACACGATGAGTGACTGAACTGAACTGATGACACTTTCTTAAGCCTAAATCTTTAGAAAAAGAACACTACTATGATGGGAAAACCGATTTAAAAATTCAGGTTGTGGAACTCAAATATAACAGACAGTGGGGCCTGACAAAATAAATCGATAATAGGATCCTTGGAATATACAGTGACACAAAAAGTGATTCTCTGATGCAGAAAAAATGAAGAGCTTGAGGCTACCTGCTAAAGTATTATGGTTTTCCTTTGAATATTCATTTGAGATGATGCTGAGAATATCCTGGAGAACAAAACCGTCTCAGAGCTCATGTTCCAGTGGGAGCTTTGTTTGTCACTTTGTGCTGTTGCTGGTGAGCAGGCTATGTGAGCAATAACCATTGCACGGTCTGTGGCTTCCCAAAATGTGGGAAGGGAAGATAGCGCAGCCTGAGGAACAAGAGAGACAGAGCCAGTGAGTGTTGGCAGAGTGTGGCTGTTGGCACATGGAAAGAAGATTATCGTTTGTCTGAGACTGGGCAGAGAGGAGACTCCATCCAGCCACAGGGAACCAAGAGTTCAGAAGCGGGAGCAGGTATCCTCCATCTTGTGTGCACTCAGGCCAATGCTCCAAGCAACAGGGGGCAGTGGGTTTTTCAGAATGAGACCGCCAGGAAATCATTATCTATTAATACTATGCCACCTGTCCACTTTGCATTCAGTTTGGCCTTTTTCATGTTTTCTGTTAAATTCACAGTAAAACATAGTGTAAAAGCTCTTGTTTTATAAGCATGCTTGTCATATAATTTAAATATTCTTCAAAGTCCTGGAAGATAGTTAGATTTGAAGACTGTGGATGCAGTGCAGTGAAGGATAAGCATGCTGCTGCTGCTGCTAAGTCGCTTCAGTCGTGTCCGACTCTGCGCAACCCCATAGACGGCAGCCCACCAGGCTCCCCTGTCCCTGGGATTCTCCAGGCAAGAACACTGGAGTGGGTTGCCATTTCCTTCTCCAATGCATGAAAGTGAAAAGTGAAAGTGAAGTCGCTCAGTCGTGTCCAACTCTTAGTGACATCATGGACTGTAGCCCACCAGGCTCCTCCATCCATGGGATTTTCCTGGCAAGAGTACTGGAGTGGGGTGCCATTGCCTTCTCTGGATAAGCATAAAGAAAGCCTAACGTGACAATATCCCGTTAAAAACTCACACACACCAGGATGGGGAACACGTGTACATCCGTGGCAGATTCATGTTGATGTATGGCAAAACCAATACAACATTGTAAAGTAATTAGCCTACAATTAAAATAAATAAATTTATATTTAAAAAAAAAAAAAAAACCCAAGCACAAAAATGACAGTTCACACAGATGTACTGCAGGAGTGATCTTTGTGATCTGAAATAGTCAGATGTGTTTTAGGGATGAGTCTCTAGGTTGCCTTCAGAGGATAAGCAGGATTTCTCTAGGCCAGGAGGAGTTGAGTCATCTGGCTGGGAGAACAGTGTGAACAAATACCCAAGGAGATTAATAATTTACGACAAATAAGAATAATTGTTGTCAGGCAGAATAAAGGCTTATGATGATGTGATGACTAAAATGGGATGACTCAGGCAGTGGGAAATATGAGGCTGACGGGCAGTGAAAATTTAGGGATACAGGAATAGCTTGCTCTCTCTGCAGAGTATCAGGAGTTGAAGCCTTAGGAGTAAATTATCTCATATGTAGTCAACAAGGCTGATTCAGGTTTCTGAAGCTTGAAGCCTGTGCAATTGGGAGTATCATGTTTAAGGAACAGAATACACAATTACAAATCCAAACCTGCTAGAAACCTACATAGGCTTTGGAAGGAGCCAATTAAATGAGAGTCCCTGAATCCTAGGTTTCATTCATTTCTGGAGTACTTACCTTTGATTAGAACAGTTTTGACCAACAGCAATAAACTGTGAGCGACATATGCAATTTTAAATTTTTTGATATGCAAAATGAAAAAGGTAAAAATAAATGTAAATTTAAAAAAATATTTTACATAATCTAGCATATCTGAACTATTATGAATTCAACATGGAGAGATATTTTACATTTTTTTTCATACCAGGATCTTTGAATTCGGATGAGTATTTCAGAAAATATTAGTTAGGACTAGTCACATTCTAAGTGTTCGATAGTGTCACATACCTGCTGCTAAGTCACTTCAGTCGTGTCCAACTCTGTGTGACCCCATAGACAGCAGCCCACCAGGCTCACCTATCCCTGGGATTCTCCAGGCAAGAACACTGGAGTGGGTTGCCGTTTCCTTCTCCAATGCATGAAACTGAAAAGTGAAAGTGAAGTTGCTCAGTCGTGTCCGACTCTCAGTGATCCCATGGACTGCAGCCTACCAGGCTCCTCCATTCTTGGGATTTTCCAGGCAAGAGTACTGGAGTAGGGTGCCATTGCCTTCTCCGTCACATATCTAGGAATTGTCAAATTACTGAGCACATGATAGAGTCTTGCTATCCAGTGTGTGATCTTTCTGTGTGTCAGCATCATTGTCATCACCTGAGAGCTGGATAGACTGCAGCAGTCTAGACCTCACTCCAGACCTACTGGATCAGAATACACATTTTCAATAAGGTCCCCAGATAATTCATGTACCCATGAAAGTTTGAAATGTACTGTTCTGGGGAACTTATTCAGTTCAGTCTCTCATTTGTGTTTGACTCTTTGCAACCCCATGGACTGCAGCATGCCAGGCTTCCCTGTCAATCACCAACTCCTGGAGCTTACTCAAACTCATGTCCATTGAGTCGGTGATGCCATAATAAGTTGGGCAACTTACTAGTTAATGGGGAATTTAGAAGTTTTCAGAGACTTACAGAGTCTGAAAAATAGTTGCAGAAAGACCTAAATGTTCTCAAAAAAGTGCCCAAAACATTGGTAATGGAGGAGGTTTCTGGGATCAAGAGGACAGCAGTTACAAATGACACAGCAAAGTTGAAGAGGAGGATTAGAATTGAGAACCATCATTGCCAGAAATATAACTGAATAATAGTAGCTGTCATCACCGTCACTTTCACCACCGCCTCCATCATCATCGTCATTCTTTGTTGCCCATTGGTAACCTGAGTGATTTCAGGAGAGAAGTTCAAAAATGGATGTGGAAGGGTTAAGAATGCATCAGTGGAGGACTGGATAAAGAAGATGTGGTACATATATATAAAGTTGCTTCAGTCGTGTCCGACTCTGTGTGATCCCGTAGATTCTCCAGGCAACAACGCTGGAGTGGGTTGCCATTTCCTTCTCTGAATGGAATATTACTCATCTGTAAAAAGAAGAAAATAATCCCATTTGCAGCAACGTGGGTGGACCTAGAGATTATCATACTAAGTAAAGTAAATCAAAGAGAAATATCATATGATATCACTTACATATGGAATTTTAAAAATAAAAAGATACAAATGAACTAATTTACAAAAACAAAGAAAAGTAGGTGGGAGGGATTCATTTACCAAAACAGAAAAGAATAGGTGGGAAGGATACATTAGGTATTTGGGATTAACATATACACACTACTATATATAACATAGTTAACCAACAAGGATCTACTGTATAGCTCAGGAAACTCTGCTCAATAATCTGTATGCCCTATATGGGAAAATAAACTTTAAAAAGAATGGATATATGTGTATGTGTAAGTGAATCACTTTGCTGTGCACCTGAAACACAACATTGTAAATCAACTGTATTTCCATATAAAATAAAAACTAATTTAAAAATGATAATGCATCGTGAAGTGAGTTTAGATTCGTTTTGGGCAGTGAAAAGACAGCACAGACATGCAGGTTACAATGGTGCGTTCAAAAAACTAAACATTAACCAAGCAGTAGTTGCAGGAATTTTTCAGGCTAACTGTGAAGCTCCCCTCATTCGTGTATGTTTAGTCCTGTCCAACTCTTTGCCACCCATCGGACTGTAGGTCACCAGGCTCCTCTGTCCGTGGGATTTTTCAGTCAGGAACACTGGAGTGGGTTGCCCTTTCTTCCTCCAAAATGTTTCCCTCTCGTTCGTTATTTTATCCTTGATACTCCAATTGGAGTAGTGCTAACTCTGATCATCTAGCAACTTCAGAATACATTTGGAATAATTCTGAAGCTTTATTATTGAAAAATTTTGTAATGTAGCTTCACAGCTAGAAATGAAAAATGATCCTTCTTAAGCTGCTTAATTGAACACCTTTATGCTTGCAGCCCAGTTAGTGATGCATGCTACGGATGACAGTGGCTGGAAAGAGAGGGATGCCGTTTTTGAAATGCTTCATAACTTCTGAGATTTCACGGTATTTGTTTAATTATAGGAACATCTCTCATTGCTGTTGCAACTGTCATTTTTTCCCTTTTGCTGTTGATGTAGTCATTTTTTTAAAATTTAGATTCAAGAAAACATGAATGTTTTTAATTAGAATATCAACATCTTAAGATTCAAATGAGTTTATTTTATTCTGTGAGCAAAGATATTGTTATTGTTATTGCAATTAGAATGGATTTTCTAAGAAATGTTTGGTTGATTTAGTGAACTGAGTGCTTCCATGTATAAAGAAAAACCCAGCTATATGGGGCCATGTATTCAACTTTGTATTTACCATAATCTGGTCGGTGTCTGGAACATAATTAGCACTCTGTGAATAATGCAAAGATGAATGGATGGATGGCAGTGCAACAATTATTTCCCCTACTTACATGTGTATATGTGTGCTGTGTGTGCTAAGTTGCTTTAGTCATGTCTGACTCTGAGACGCTATGAACTGTAGCCTGCCAGACTCCTCTGTCCCTGGGATTCTCCAGGAAAGAATACTAAAGTGGGTTGCCATGCCCCCCTTCTGGGGATCCTCCTGACCCAGGGATCGAACCAGAGTCTCTCCTACATTTACAAACAGGTTCTTTACTACTAGCACCACCTGGGAAGTCTGTATATGTGTATATAGTTGATCTAAAAACCATTACTTTTGGTATGTTTCATTATCAATTAACTTAACCAGCTAATGTAGTGAAACTATTTTTACATGTATACTTAAACTCTGGTATTGACCTTTTAATACTGATTGATCTAGTTAAGTGTTTATTTATATAGGTAAAAGCATAAAAGGGTCTTCCCTGATTGCTCAGATGGTAAAGAATCCACTTGCCAATGCAGAGACTCAGGTTCGATCCCTGGGTCAAGTAGTTACCCCAGAGGAGGGAATGGCTACACACTCCAGTATTCTTGCATGGAGAATTCCATGGACAGAGAAGCCTGACAGGCTATACAGTCCATGGGGTCATAAAGAACTGGACATGCCTGAGCAACTAAGCATGCATGCTAACACACAAATGTGGGGTAAGACTCAATCTTTTGGTGGTTTAAGATGCTAATTGGTAAATACAAGTGGAATATACACTGTCAGTTATTGTGCTAGACCTTGGGGACATGTAGTTGGGAAAGAGCACTTTTCAATTTACTTTATTTGTGTACAAGTATTATGTTATGTAGTCAGGTTATAAATATGCAACTGATGATTAAGTAAAAATCAAGCAAATAGAGAAGGCCATAAAATCTTACTGGGAGATCAAGGAAAACTTCAGAAATGGGAATATTCTAATTTAATATTTTAATTGATAGAAGGTGAACATGGGAAGGAGAATTCCAGACAAAGTGAGCAGCAAGTTCAAAGGTAGACACAGGATTCTCTGAAGCTTGGTAATAACGGGGACAGTAAGTATGGAGGTCTAGAAACTGAGGTGCCATCTTTCAAAATGGATTTTGGCTCAAAAAGTTTTCTAAATTGGGGTCTCGGTTCAGAAATGGGATGGGCATTAGAATGAGGCAGACTGATTTACGTTTTAACTCTGTATGTTCTTAAACTTTCTGAACATCAATTTTTTGGTTTTTCTTTGGAAATAATGCCTATTTAATGGAATAATGAAAAGGGTTAAGTAAAATATTATCTTCTTTTGCAGTGATTTGAACAGATATTTAAAAAGGCAAATATGGATTCCTTTACTTCACAAAAGTCTATCAGTCCTGTCTTCTGACCTGTTGACTTTTGAAAGTTTCCCATAGTTGGGATCAGAAGATTGGTGCTACAGATCTCACAATGTGTATGATCGCATCCACAAATGTTCTGTTAGACTGGCCGAAAAGCCCGTTCATTTTTTCCCATAACATCTTACCACCTGAACAAATCTTTTGGCCAAACTAATGTTCTGCAAACCAGTTGCCACTTCTGACTTTGATCTTTTCTGTTTCATTATTACCTAAAAAAGAAAATCCTATGAGACTCACATTTGTAACAACTTCAGTCATTATTTGGATACAATTAATTTGTATCATGTAAAGATATAGATGGGTTGAGGAACTAAAAACATAAATGACAGAAAAGTCTTAAGCAAGTCTTATAAATTTCAAAGCATTAATTTTTAACAGATAAAATTAAATTAACAAGATATTTTATTCACCACATGAAATGGTTTATTTGGCCATGAAGTTATTTTATACTGCCTTGCCCAATATAATTACTATTAAAAATTTTAAAGATCTATATTGTACTGAATTGCCATCTTACTAATCATATCTTATTTTCTTGCTTAATCATCGGAATCTTTATATAAAGACATTATGATTAATAAGCCATTATCCAACCATAAAAGAAATTTTAAGGCATTCATATTGTGTTTTTTTCTCTTTTGTAAGCCAAGATTATCTTCTGTACCTAACCATAGATTTTTAGTCAAAAATTTTATGGCTATGTGTTATGAAGAGAAACGAGATCAGCAAGTGAACTTTGTGTTTCTTGGAGTATCATTTCAGCAGTTTTTCTTTCTTTCTACTCATCTCTTCCTCTGTTTCTTCTCTCTCCATTCCTTCCTTTCTAAATAAAAATGTGTGTGTGTGTGTGTGTGTGTGTGTGTGTGTGTGTGTGAATGCTTGCTCTGAAAAAGATATTATATTAATTTCTAGTCTAAGGAGAATTGTTAAAAGGATAAGATGTGCTGTCCTTGATCTCAGGAAGTTTCTGTTTCGGTAGAAGAGGAAAAATTATCGATTGATAGATAAATGGAGGTAGAAAAAGCTGGAGATATTTACACATGTGAATGCGTCTGTGTGTGTGATACAAGGGAACATAATGACCTGAGCAACTGATTATAACAATGTATCAGTAAAAAATAAGAGTAAGTAGCCTTTAAGTTAAATGATCAAGGACTTGAGAAAAAATTAATATGAATGGAAACTAAGAAATTGACTAATGAGGCTCTTACACTTTTATTGACTGTTTAAGAGTAAGATTTTGTTCCACGTGGAATCAGTATGGTGTTATCCATTTCTTATGTCCTGTCCCTCAAGCCCTAGCTCATCTTTATTCTGATGAACATTGGCTGTGCATCGTCTCTGCTGTTTGAATGTAGAAGTCAGATCAATAAAAATTAGATCTGTATATCTCTGACCTCTTTTACCAGAAGCTCAGTCAATTAAGTGACCATTTGATAGCTTCTGACACATATGAAAGATTGTAAGAAAACTTACATAAGAGTAGATAACACTGACTGGGAATTAAACAGAAATGACTCTTTTTTATGATTCTCTAATGGTTTAAAGAGCAATAGTTTGTGAATTCTTACAACACAAGTTTGATGTAAACGAATTGCCTTTTCCTGTTGCATTATGTTAACTTCCTTAGGAGTTGTTTTATGGACAGATCACTTTTTAAGTTTCCTCAAGAAGCACTGCAATGGAATAATGTACTATAAATGATACTTATCCACAAAGTAAAATATCTGGTAGTTCATTGCTTAGCTGGGACAGTATTTCATATCATAAATCCACCTACACAATAAATGTGGTTGTTACTAAGTTATTTCATCAGGTACAGAGTTTATTAGTTTTAGAAAGTCTTGTAGGTCTTCATAGAACTGTTCAACTTCACCTTCTTCAGCATTACTGGTCAGGGATAGACTTGGATTACCATGATATTGAATGGTTTGACTTGGAAACGAACGGAGATCATTCTGTTGTTTTTGAGATTGCATCCAAGTACTGCATTTCAGAATCTTTTGTTGACCATTATGGCTACACCATTTCTTCTGAGGGATTCCTGCCTGCAGTAGTAGATATAATGGTCATCTGAGTTAGATTCACCCATTCTAGTC
Source organism: Neotragus moschatus (assembly GCA_006410615.1). NCBI lineage: Eukaryota > Metazoa > Chordata > Mammalia > Artiodactyla > Bovidae > Neotragus > Neotragus moschatus. The sequence goes on from SJYA01002975.1 coordinate 236,833, forward strand.
CATCTTAGTTCGCTGATTCCTAGAATGTCGATGTTCACTCTTGCCATCTCCTGTTTGACCACTCCCAATTTGCTGTGATTCATGGACTTAACATTCCAAGTTCCTATGCAATATTGCTCTTTACAGCATCGGACTTTGCTTCTATTACCAGTCCCATCCACAACAGGGTATTATTTTTGCTTTGGCTCCATCCCTTCATTCTTTCTGGAGTTATTTCTCCACTGATCTCCAGTAGCATATTGGGCACCTACAGATCTGAGGAGTTCCTCTTTCACTGTCCTATCTTTTTGGCTTTTCATACTGTTCATGGGGTTCTCAAGGCAAGAATACTGAAGTAGTTTGCCATTCCCTTCTCCAGTGGACCACATTCTGTCAGACCTCTCCACCATGACCCGCCCATCTTGGGTGGCCCCACATGGCATGGTTTAGTTTCACTGAGTTAGACAAGCTGTGGTCCATGTGATCAGATTGGCTAGTTGTCTGTGATTGTGGTTTCAGTCTGTCTACCCTCTGATGCCCTCTCTCAGTGCCTAACGTCTTACTTGGGTTTCTCTTACCTTGGATGTGGGGTATCTCTTCACTGCTGCTCCAGCAAAGCACAGCCACCACTCCTTACCTTCGACATGGGGTAGCTCCTCTCGGCTGCTGCCCCGACCTCAGATGTGAGGTGGCTCCTCTCTGCCACGCTTGTGTGCCATTGCAGCTGCCACAAAGGAGTACGTCGAGGCTGTATATTGTCACCCTGCTTATTTAACTTATATGCAGAGTACATCATGAGAAATGCTGGGCTGAAAGAAGCACAGCTTGAAATCAAGATTGCCAGGAGAAATATCAATAACCTCAGATATGCAGATGACACCACCCTTATGGCAGAAAGTGAAGAGGAACTAGAAAGCCTCTTGATGAAAGTGAAAAAGGAGAGTGAAAAAGTTGGCTTAAAGTGCAACATTCAGAAAACGAAGATCATGGCATCCAGTCCCATCACTTCATGGCAAATATGTGGGTAAACAGTGGAAACAGTGGCTGACTTTATTTTTCTGGGCTCCAAAATCACTGCAGATGGTGATTGAAGCCATGAAATTAAAAGACACTTACTTCTTGGAGGGAAAGTTATGACCAACCTAGACAGTATATTCCACTCCAGTACTCTTGCCTGGAAAATTCCATGGACGGAGGAAACTGGTGGGCTCCAGTCCATGGGGTCGCTAAGAGTTGGGCACGACTGAGCGACTTCACTTTCACTTTTCACTTCCATGCATTGGAGAAGGAAATGGCACCCCACTCCAGTATTCTTGCCTGGAGAATCCCAAGGACAGAGGAGCCTAGTGGGCTGCCATCTATGGGGTCACCAGAGTCGGACATGACTGAAGTGACTTAGCAGCAATAGCAGCAGACAGTATATTAAAAAGCAGAGACATTACTTTGCCAACAAAGGTCTGTCTAGTCAACGCTATGGTTTTTCCAGTGGTCATGTATGGCTGTGAGAGTTGGGCTATAAAGAAAGCTGAGTGCAGAAGAATTGATGCTTTTGAACTGTGGTATTGGAAAAGACTCTTGAGAGTCCCTTGGACTGCAAGGAAATCCAACTAGTCCATCCTAAAGGAGATTAGTCCTGGGTGTTCATTGTTCAAAGGACTGATATTGAAGCTGAAACTCCAATACTTTGGCCACCTGATGAGAAGAGCTGACTCATTTGAAAAGACCCTGATGCTGGGAAAGATTTAGGGCAGGAGGTAAAGGGAACAACAGAGGATGAGATGGCTGGATGGCATCGCCAACTCGATGGACATGGGTTTGGGTAGACTGCGGGAGTTGGTAATGGACAAAGAGGCCTGGCATGCTGCGGTTCATGGGGTTGCAAAGAACTGGATATGACTGAGTGACTGAACAGAACTGAACAGAGTTTATGGCCCTTTAAAAGCTATTGGTAAACACAGTTCAGTAGAGATCTTGTGAAAACTCATTTCTATTATCAGCAAAATAATATCTAGTAACTAAACACTGTGAAGTATAATTAATTATACAGCATTGTTCTGTGAAGAGCAAAGAATATTTACAGTATCCCTTGTTGATGCATTTTATTTTCCAAGAATGAAAGTTGTTTTGCTGCAGGATGTAAAACAGACCTTCCTTGTGAATATCTATAGTATTTCAAAAATATTATCTATTATATGGTTCCTTTAAAAAATTTACACTAGAGTGGAATAACATGACATTATTTTTAAGAGATATGTACAGACTTTACTCTGTTGTTGAGAATTGAGAATGCTTTATTCAATCTAACTTGTAATTTTTAACTTGAACGTTATAAAAAGTGTAAAATAATGATTACTCAGGTTCATTTGACTGATCTAGATATAGACAAAATTCTTCAGTGGGGGGAAAAAAAAATCCTCTTTGTGACTCCATGGACTGTCCATGGAATTCTCTAAGCTAGAATACTGTAGTGGGCAGCTTTTCCCCTTTCCAGGGGCTCTTCCAAACCCAGGGATTAAACCCAGGTCTCCCACATTGCAGGTGAATTTTTTACCAGCTGAGTCACAAGGGAAACACCTAGATATAGACAAAATTCTTCAGTGAGAAAAAAAAAAGAAAAAGAAAAACAGTAGGGTCACATTTCAACATTACACAAACCATGCTTTTGGAACTCAGAGTTTCTTTTATGCTTAAGGATTCCAGGACCATAAACACTTTTATTGAGCATCTTTGCAGTCCTCTCTGAGTATCGCTCTTATTCATCTAGGCTTCCCGTCCGTGTGTTATTTATATTTCTGAGCTTCTTGGATTTATTAAGATTTACTTGTCTTTTCTATGTATCTCCAAAGTACTATTTTCTATTTACTAAATCTTTCAGACTCCAAGTTCTGGCATCATCTATCTTTTCCCAAGCACCGACTCTTTTTGAGCTCAGTATTGTGTTCACAGTGCAGAGGTCCTGTTGCTTTCCCCAAGAGGAAAACATTACTGAGTTATGTGTAGGGACCTGAAGACAAAAATCTGGCCCTGAAGTTGCTGGAGATTATTCATACGGAGAATTTTCCAGCTCTGTGTTCCTGCCTAGAGCCATTGAATGCCTCCTAAATCACTGACAGAAAATTCAGGTCAACACATTGCCTGGGGTCATTTAAATTTCAAATCTGCTGCCATTTTCCTGCTTGTAACTATGGGCAGAGAAGAGCAGTGTGCCTTCAGTTAGCGAGCTGCAGCCAAGGAACTGGCACAGGAAACTTCAACTCAGAGTAAAACTTATTTATGCTCTGCTGAAGGACGCATGTCAAGAAGGTTAATGAGTCTAAATGGGCATTCTGGCTTCTGACTTAGGGCTGTATTGGGAACTACATATAGTGATAAGGATGAGTCTCTTTGCTCAATTCTATATGACTTTTTATAGTTTAAAATTTAGGTGTATGTGTGTGTGTGTGTGTGTGTGTGTGTGTGTGTGTGTGTGTGTGTAGGTGAGCATAGAAAGTATTCTGGCTCCATACAAATAACCTGTGACTAAGATCAAAATTTCATGACTTGCTAAAACAAGTCAAGTAGCCAAATTAACTTATTTACAAAATAGAAGTAGACCCACAGATGTAAAAAATAAATTCATGTTTACCAGAGGATAAGGAGGGGAGCAATAAATTGGGAGACTGGGATTAACATATACACACTTTATGAATAAAATGTGTAACTAATAAGAATCTTCTGTATAGCACAGGGAACTCTACTCAATACTCTGTAACAGCCTATAGGGGAAAGGAGTCTTTAATTAAAAACAAAAGACAGGAGGCGGGTGCAGAATGCCCAGTGTTTCCAGGTCTTCATGACCAGCACAGAGCACAGACAAAATCATGCTCACTGGATTCAACCAAAAGTTATAATTGGGTAAGTTCCACTCTGTTCATGTTGACAGCCGTTATGGCAGTCAATTCCATCATAGCCGGCCCTGAAGATAGAAATAGAGGATACAATTTTATTTTTGCTACTTAATGATATGCTGAGCTATAGTGACAGGTACCCCTAGGACCCAGATTTGGGTTTCTTGAGGTGTTCTCCATTAAAAGGAACCAGAGCTCGTTAGAAAAATGATTGATTTGGTGTTGGCACAGAAAAAGTACAAGAAAAACTGAAATCTCTCCTACTGCCAGAAAGTTAAGGAAACACTTTAAAACTTGGCAGGGGCAATATGGAAAAATGTAGAAGCCAACTCAACGGAGCTGCCAGTGATCAAATTTTGGACTATATGAGTGGTAAAATAATGATAATAATGAATTATTACACATGGAATCAAATAAATACCCATGTGTAATACTGATACAAATAAATGATTAAATAAACATTACATCGCACAAAAGAAACAGCGTTTTCTTACAGTAGGATTCCAGTTAGTAAGTGTAAAAGGAATAATGGAAGTAAAAAAAATAAAAATGACCATTTCCCAAACCATAGTAATTGTTGCTGAATCGTGTTTTGTTCCAAAAATAACTGACGGTAGCTCTAGTAGGAAGTGTGTATATATATGTGTATCGTATTGTTTATCTTCAAAATTATATTGCCTGATATTGGAAATATCCTTCTCATGATTTACCTGAAAATATATATCTATTTAATCTGAACTATTATAATTCACTATCCCTTTTTTTTTCAAATAAAACTTGAATTGTGTTTTATATACTGTTTTCTTTTTCCATTGAAATTAAAAGCCTAAGGACTCATTAAATAGATTTAATAACAAATTTTAGGGAAGCGGTTAATTAGAAACAGGTAATGAGCACCAGTGATGTGCATTTTGCAGTTGCTATCTAACACAGCATCTGGTTTGCCTATTTCTTCTTTTTAATTTTATTTACTTATATTTGACTGTGCTGGGTCTTTGGTGTTGCGTGGCCTTTCTCTAGCCTCAGTGAGTGGGGGCTAGTCTTTGCTGTGGTGCTCGGGCTCCTCACTGCAGTGGCTTCTCTTGTCGCCGCAGAGCACAGGGTTCTGGGCTGTGAGGGTTTCACTGGTTGCAGCATGTGGGCTCGTGTGCTCAGTGGTTGTGGTGCATAGGCTGAGTTGCTCCCATGTGGGATCTTTCTGGACCAAAAGATCATGTCTCCTCCTATTGGCAGGTGGATTCTTTAGCCCTGAGCCACCAGGGAAGCCTAGTTGTCTGTTTTTACCTCGCCAATTGAGAAACTTAGTTCATTGATCCAGGGGTTATATAATTTATTTTCTAGATACATGTTTCTTTTTCAATTAATTTTTGTTATTTTAACTAAAATTCTAGTCAGAAAACAGGTTATGATTTGTTGTAATTCATTGAGATTTGATTTGTAGCCTAGAATTTGTCAGTTTTCAAAAATATTGCATGCATGCTTTAAAAGAGTAAGTAGTCTCTAATTTCTGAGCAGTGTTCTATCTATGGCTATTCAAATTTATTAATCATATTCTTTAAATTTTTATATCTTTATAAGTATGTTTCTTCTTCTCTAAATTTTTGAGACAGGAATAACTTTAAGTCTATTATTTAGAAGTAGTCCTGTGTGTAATTCTTTCGATTTTTGGTTTATGTATTTCAAAGCTATATTATTTGATATATAAAAGTTTAGTATTGCTGTATCTTATTTTTTAATTGTCTCTTTTAACATTGTGAAGTCACTATGACGTTTATTGCTTTTTTTTCCTTTCTAAGGCCATATTTTGATATTAACAGATCTATATATTTGGTTATTATTTGCTTGGCATATATTATACTTTATGTGTTACCATCCTATAATGTGTATTTGAACTGTAGATGTTTCACTTGAAATATCATATAGTACATTATTAAATTCAATATGACCGCCTGTCTTCTAACTGATGGTTTGATCCATTTATATTTGCCATGTATATTTAGAAGTATTTCTAAATATATTAACGGTGTATTTAGAAGTATTTTTGCAGTATTCTTTTCAACTTGATACTGCTTTTTCTCAAGTTACATTCATTTCATACCTATTTTTTATTGTTAATATTACATTATTTCTCTCAATCGTTTCATTCCTTACAACTCTATTTTTATTTGTTTTAATGATTAACATTAAACATATAGCATATCTTTTAAAATCAACCAAAGATCAACAATCAGTATGTCCACCCTACTCCTGAATAATACTGAACGGTTTAAACTCGGATCATCTCCATCAATTATCATTTTATCTTACTTTTTTCCCCCAAGTTAGTGCTGTTTTGTTGTTCTATACCATCATTGTTTGCTTTGATTCCCAATACGTTAAACCTGTTTATTTGTTCACCATTCTATCTTGTATCACAGATATCTTTTTGAGGGGGATAATTTACCTTCTTCTTAAAGTGTATTTTTGGAAGCTGAATTAATGGGAGTCTGCTTGTGCTATATTGTTGCTTATAATCTACAAATATATTTTACTGTTAATTGTTAAGTGAAGAAGCGGGATACACAATTCTAAGTCAATAGGTAGTGCTGTTTCATCCTTCATCTCGTGAAGGATGATGGTGCCATCCAGTTTCTATAGTTAATCTTAACGGTAGTCTCATTGCAGTTATTTTGTGGGTGGTTGTATTAGTCTCACATGTATGTATGTATTAGCTGCCATAAAAAACTAGCACACATTGAGTGGCTTAAAAAAAGAAATACATTGTCTCACAGTTCTGGAAGCTAGATGTCCAGAGCTGAAGTACTGGCAGGGCCATTTTCTCTCTGGAATTTGTAGAAGAAGACCTATTCCATGACTCTATCCTAGTCTTCGGTGGTTGCCAGCAATCCATGGCATTCCTTGAACGTAAACCCATCACGTCAAACTGCCTCTATATTGACATGGCCACCTTCGCTTTGTGTGTTTCTGTCTCTTTACCTTCTCTTTTATAAGGATAGGTAAAATTGAATTTAGGGCCTACCCTACTCTAGTACCATATAATCTTAACGAATTATGGCTACAAAGAGCCTATTTCTGAAGAGTCATATTCTGGGGTTCCAGAAACGAGATGAATATGGGGGGAGGAAGGTAGGGATAGTTAATCCAGTTACACTGTTGTAACTTTTTCTTGCAGCTGTTTTAAAACTGCACATGTTTCTTGGATTTTCTGTGATTCCTCTAAGATACACATTTTTATGTATGGATTACCTTACATTGATCCCACTTGAATTTTCTGTTGCTGTTACTCCTGTCTTCAGTTAAGTCGCTCAGTCGTGTCCAGCTGTTTGTGACCCCATGGAATGCAGCACGCCAGGCCTCCCTGTCCATCACTAACTCCCAGAGCTCGCTCAAACCCATGTCCATCAAGTCGGTGATGCCATCCAACCATCTCATCCTCTCTTGTCCCCTTCTCCTTGCACCTTCAATTTTTCCCAGCATCAGGGTCTTTTCTATTGAGTCAGTTCTTCACATCAGGAGTCCACATTATTGGAGCCTCAGCTTTAGTATCAGTCCTTCCAATGGGTATTCAGGACTGATTTCATTTAGGATGGACTGGTGTGATCCCTTTGCAGTCCAAGGGACTCTCAAGGGCCTTCTCCAACACCACAGTTCACAAGCATCAATTCTTCAGTGCTCAGCCTTCTTCATAAATACAGACATTGTTATTTTATAATCCATGTCTTTTCAGTACACTAGCTGAAGTCTTTGGCGTCTTAATTATGTTATTTGATTTTCTGACTATCCTCCATGGGAGATCACATTTGGTTGAACTAGATCTGTGAAATCACAGTGACTTGGATTTTACATGCCTTTGTAAAGAGAGAATTTGTATGTATAACTCAGGACCCTGCTAACCTGAGGTATCTTAGCTTTAGTTCTTCTGTATCGTGAACACTGAAAAACTGTACAATTAGAGTGAAGTGAAAATGAAATCGCTCAGTCGTGTCCGACTCTTTGCGACCCTGTGGACTATAGCCCACGAGGCTCCTCCATCCATGGGATTATCCAGGCAAGAATACTGGAGTGGGTTGCCATTTCCTTGTCCAGGGCATCTTCTTGACTCAGGGATCGAACCCAGGCCTCCCGCATTGCTGGCAGGCACTTGAGGTCAGTTCTTATTTATAGATTCTTAGGAAAGTTTTCTCTTCTTTCTTTATTCCATATCCTGAGTCAAGACCAGATCAGTCAGTTATTTTGCTAACCCCCTTCTCAGGCTAGTAGATTTTTCTGCCTTACCTTTACAGTGAGCTGTGACCTTAGTTAGGTACAAGATTTGTGCAAGGATTTCAGTTGCAACTTCCCTCCTAACATAGACCCAAGGTTTGTCTCTCACCACCACAATGCCATTAAAAGTCAAGACTTGTATTGGTTCTTGTATTACAGAAAACAGAGCAATCCCAAGACCATTTCAAGTTTATGACTCTAACGGTATTCATTCTTTTGTTTAATAAACATGTATTGAGAACTTGCCTGATGCCAGGGCCTAAACAAAAGAGTCTGTAGTCCACTTAGCTCACAACTTGAAGTATTACCCTTGCCTACATTTGTTGGAATATCAACAAGTTAAAAACTAAATATGAAAGGTGGTAAAATGTGCTAGTAAAAATATATATTTATTTTTAATTTTTTCAATAAAGCAAAATGAATAAGATAAAAATGATAATATTTTATAAAGAGTGGTTAGAAAAGGCTGGTATTATAAAATGAGCCTTGATCATCAGTCAGTGAAAATGAGGGATTTCTTTGGTGGGTATCTGGGTGAATAGAGAAAGTTGCAAATTCCTGAGATGAGATTTATTTAAAGAACAAAGAGGAGATTGCTTAGAGATAAAGTCAGAGAGATGGCTGTGGTGGCTGTGGTAAGGAATTTCAGGCCAGGCAAGATCATAAAGGAGGACCACTGTTAAGTCTTTTTATTTTACACTGAACAGTATTGAAAGCTCTTGGTGTGTTTAAATATGAGGAATAATTTGATATGACTTACAGTTCTGTTTTTGCACTCTTTTGATTTCTTATCTTGTGATCTCACTGTTTTTGAAGAATTAAAAATTTTAAAAAGTGTGCATGTGTGGATGTAGTTTTCCAGTATATGTGGCCCATTAGAAGTAGAAATTCACATATTTTTATCCAGTTGCAAATCACGTTCCTCTATATTGTCATGATCAAAACAGAAGATCTTTTTTTTAATGTTTGAAGACTACTGATTGATTTTGATATGTCTGAGGCCAGAAGCAACTATTCATGGTATCCTTAGAGTATGCTGATTTTTATAATTTAGACTGTGCTATTGACCTTTCCATGCCTAAAGGGTTGCCTTAATTGTAGAGAGACATATAGAATACCAGGAGATTATTTTCTTTTCTTACTTAATTCAATTTTTAATGTCATTTTTTTTTCTTAAATAATGCTCTGCTGGAATTTAAATATCCTTTCTTACACATGAGATGGAAGTGTTTGACAGATGGTTGGCATCTTACTGAGGGTCCATCAGGATGTGTAAATCAGTATAATTACCTCTTTTAACTTTGATGATACCTTCTGAGAAATTTGATAGTTTCTCCTGCCTTTAATTCCGCTGCCTGGTGAGTGACAAGCAGTCTTTTGGATAAGGAATAAGTTTACATCTCAACACTGCTAAGCAGAGTAATCTTCTCAAAGACATTTTAAAAGTTATTTAGGATCCAAATGTATTTGAAATTTAACTAAATGTACTACTACCAATATAAATAGTTAAAGAGACAGTGTGGATGAACTAGTTACATTCTAGCCGAGTCAAAATATAATTAGCCCAGTTGGGCAACAGTAGTTCTGTTAAAACTGGCTTCTCTACTTGGAGGCTGCAAAGTTTCTTTTTCATGTTGATCCTCAGATATAACCTAATGCATAAATAGTAATATATGGATTTAAAAGGTGGCAGTGAGATCTTAGAATTGAAGAGGCAGGATATTTAATCCACAGTTGACTTTCAGCTTATTTCAACTTTTATATGATTGAAGCAAATGTTTCTTAAGTGTCTTCTAATGAAGAAACTAGCTATTTCTACTTCATGAGAAGAAAACGGAGTCGTTTTCAGTGAAAAAAAAAAATTGCAAGATATTCTTCAGGTCACTTTTAGCCATAATCCTTCAGACATAGTTGGGATATCAATATTACTGTTATATGGCATGTGAATCATAATACTGTCCCAGATATTATAAAAGTAGTTTAAAAGTTCAGTGTTCTATACTATTTGGGAGCCGACTAGAAAACGCTTGTGATTCAGTGCACTACACAATAGGTATCCGGGCAGCACAGGTATGAATAAAATATAAGTTATGAAGTCCATGTCTTGCTGACCTTGTTGAGAAAGACTAATTCCTACAAATAACAAATAAAATGAAGCAAAATTTCAATTTTTCTCAGGTCAAGATGTAATACATCAAGAGAAAAATTCAAACACTGTCTGATCTAAAAAATAAGAAAAAGTTATCTCCTGGTGTATCTGATCTTCGGAACTGCCCCTCTGTATGCCACAGTCTCCAGGCCAGGACATTACAGTGACCTACTCAAAAATTTATACTAAGCTTAAATCAAAGGATAACCAGCATGTTGATGCCAGTAACTTACCGATCCTGATATCAAATCGGGCCCCACTGCTCACTGTAAAATCGGTACTCACAAATGTTGATAGGAAGAAAAGGTGATTTTAATTAGAATGTCAGTAATTTGAAGAGATGGTGGACTCAGCATCCGACCCCCACCCCCCCAAAACCTACCTCCGAAGATTCTGCCTGGCCATGAATCCTTTTAAGGGGAAACAGGAATGCAATCTTGGTTTATCATTGAGATAGGAGATCAAAGTCATCTCCTACTGTGTACAGACTTGTGCACAAGCTTGTCGACTCTTTATGACTTTTCTTTAGATGCTCTCTTGTTCACACAGTTGACTTATGAGATTACTGAAGGGGACACTAAGGAAGAGGTATGGTCATCTGGTTAATTATGTATTCTTCATTTCTACTTCTTTGATCTATAGATGGAACCGGCAAGTTAGGCAAAGTATTGTATGATCAAAAGATGAGAAAGTTGTGCTAAGGCTGGAGATGAGTAGAGCATGAAGGTGTCTGGTTTATAGTTAGAAGACAAAACGAGCCTCATGCAAAAAGCTCTTTCCTACAAAGAGCTTTCTCCTGCCAAAAACTTATAAATTCCTGCTTGTCAGAACAGCATTCCATTTCTATGGAATGCTAGACAAAGGTCCATCTTCTGTTGTTGTTGTTCAGTTGCTCAGTTGTGTTCAACTCTTTATGACTCCATGGATTGCAGCACTCCAGTCTTCCGTGTTCTTCACTTTCTCCCAGAGTTTGCTCAGACTCATGCCCTTTGAGTCAGTGATGCTATCTAACTATCCCAACCTTGGTCACCCCTTTCTCCTCTTGGCCTCAATCTTTCCCAGCATCAGGATCTTTTCCAATGAGTCAGCTCTTCACATCAGGTGGCCAAAATTTTGGAGTTTCAGCTTTAGCATCAGTCCTTCCAGTGAATATTCCGGGTTGATTTCCTTTAGGATTGACTGGCTTGATCTCCTTGCTATCCAAGGGACTCTCCAGAGTCTTTTCCATCTTCATGCTAACGTAAGGTGCCATCTTCTTAGAGCAGAAGATGTCCACGTGAGTCTGTAGCATCTCTTTTCTGACCATTACAGTTGCCTATTTACATATATGGGCAGAACAAGCTATACTTATTTTGATGCCCACAGTGATATAGATTATTATGAGCAGTAGTGTTAACTTCATGCTCTTAAAGCCAGATCTTGGAACGGTGCTAGCCATAAGCTCAGTATTGCTCAAGATGGAGCAGTTTATGTCATGGCTGCAGGCTGGTCATCATGCAGTTAACTTTTCCCCTCTGATGGCAGTTAATTATCTTTTTAAAAAAGTCAGGAATGTATATCAGATACTGAGTCTGTGCCTCTATTGTCCTAATCATTAGCTGCTTGAGCCTGTTCTTTTATGATTGAATTTATATTTAATTTAGTTAGAGTTATATTAAAGGAAAACTGTATTTCCCCAGTCATACTAGCACATTTCGAGCTCAGTGGCTAGTGGATACCATAATCATCATATAAGAACATTTCCACTATTGTTGAAAGTTTTGTCTAAATTTAAGGCACTGTTCAGTTCAGTTCAGTCACTCAGTTGTATCCAACTCTTTGTGACCCCATGAATCGCAGCACGCCAGGCCTCCCTGTCCATCACCAACTCCCAGAGTTCACTCAGACTCACGCCCATTGAGTCAGTGATGCCATCCAGCCATCTCATCCTCTGTCGTCCCCTTCTCCTCCTGCCCACAATCCCTCCCAGCATCAGAGTCTTTTCCAATGAATCAACTCTTCGCATGAGGTGGCCAAAGCACTGGAGCTTCAGCTTCAGCATCATTCCTTCCAAAGAAATCCCAGGGCCGATCTCCTTCAGAATGGACTGGTTGGATCTCCTTGCAGTCCAAGGGACTCTCAAGAGTCTTCTCCAACACCACAGTTCAAAGGCATCAATTCTTCGGCGCTCAGCCTTCTTCACAGTCCAACTCTCACATCCACACATGACCGCTGGAAAAACCATAGCCTTGACTAGACGGACCTTAGTCCTTCCCTGGTGGCTCAGACGGTAAAGGCACTGTAGAGCCCCATTTAAGCCATCCCATGTTACTCAAAGTTGCAAAAAGTTACTAATGAACTAAAAGATAAAAATTCTATTTCAATTCAACATTTTCTCTCTACTATTTACCTGAGCAAAGAGTGTTCCCAAAAGCAGACAGGAGAAGCAAAGAAAGTGAGGAACCTCTTGATGGGACTTGTTCATTCTGAAGAAGACTGTTCTGCCATTTCCATTTATAAAGGTGTCATCTGCCAAAACAGAAATTTGATGAACTAACAATTTTAAGTAGCCTTTTTTATTTTTATTTTTTTTCTGCTTGACATTTTTATGCTGTTTCCTGTGGTCACAAATGAGCCAGAGACTGCTGACAGAGGGCATTTATGTGACAATATCTATTTTAAAGTACTAACAGGTAGCAAGTATCTGATTAATCTAAGTTGTCTATTTTCTTTTTCTTATCTCCTGGCTTTGATTCAAGGCTAATGTAATTAAATGATCATTCTGAAATAGATGAGCTTCCAACCAGTGTTAAAGTTTTTATTAAAATATAGCATGTTGAAAAGCACACAAATCCTGAGTGTAGCTTAATTAAATGTCACCAAGTGAACACACTGGGTCATCAGAAAAGCAAGAGAGTTCCAGAAAAACACCTACTTCAGCTTTGTTGACTACACCACAGCCTTTGACTGTGTAGATCACAGCAAAGTGTGGAAAATTCTTAAAGAGATATGGACACCAGACCACCTGATCTGCTTCCTGAGAAATCTGTATGCAGGTCAAGAAGCAACATTTAGAACTGTACATGAAACAACACACTGGTTCCAAATCAGGAAAGGAGTACATCAAGGCTGTATATTGTCATCCTGCTTATTTAACTTATATGCAGAATACATTATGTGAAATGCCAGGCTGGAAGAAGCACAAGTTGGAATCAAGATTTCTGGGAGAAATATCAATAATCTCAGATATGCAGATGATACCACCCTTATGGCAGAAAGTGAAGAACTAAAGAGCCTCTTGATGAAAGTGAAAGAAGAGACTGAAAAGTTGGCTTAAAACTCAACATTCAGATAACTAAGGTCATGGCATCCGGTCCCATCACTTCATGGCAAATAGATGGGAAAAGAATAGAAACGGTAAGAGATATGATTTTCTTGGGCTCCAAAATCAATGCAGTTGCTCACTGCAGCCATGAAATTAAAAGATGCTTACTCCTTGGAACAATAGCTATGACCAACTTAGACGGCATATTAAAAAGCAGGGACATTACTTTGCCAACAAAAGGTCTGTCTAGTCAAAGCTATGGTTTTTCTAGTGGTCATGTAGTGAGAGTTGGACTATAAAGAAAACTGAGTGCCAAAGAACTGGTGCTTTTGAACTGTGGTGTTAGAGAAGACTCTTGAGAGTCTCTTGGACTACAAGGAGATCCATCCAGTCCATCCTAAAGGAAATCAGTCCTGAATATTCATTGGAAGGACTGATGCTGAAGATGAAACTCCAATACTTTGGCCACCTGATGAGAAGAACTGACTCATTTGAAAAGATCCTGATGCTGGGAAAGATTGAAGGAGGGAGGAGAAGGGGACGATAGAGGAGGAGAGGATTAGATGCCATCACTGACTTGATGGACATGAGTTTGAGCAAGCTCCTGGAATTGGTGATGGACAGGGAGGCCTGGCATGCTGCAGTCTATGGGGTCACAAAGAGTCGGACACAACTGAGCAACTGAACTGAACTGAAGTGAACACACCTGTGTAGCTCTCACCATTTTAAACCCTCAAAGCTCTCTGTGTCCCTCTCCCCATAATTGTATTTTCCTTATTCTCAGAAGTAGCCTCTATCATGACTTCTTTTTCTGTGAGCTAATTTGTTCTATGTTGTTTTATTTTTTATTGATGTACAGGTGGTTTACAGTGTTGTGTTAGTTTCTTCTGTATAGCAAAGTGATTCAGTTTTGTATAAATATACCTACATGTATATATGTGTATACACTTTCTTTTTCCACATTTTTTCATTATGCTTTATTACAGGATATTCAATATATTGTTGTTCCTTGTGCTAAACAGTAGGGCCTTGTTGTTTATCATTGTGTCCTATTTGTGGAATAGAATTATACAGGGTGAGATATTTTCTCCTGTCTTCTTTGGATCAATGTCACCTTCCTGGAATGCAGATTGTTGCATATGGTTATATTCTCTCATTTCTTTTGCTGTCTAGTAAGCCCCTGAATGAACATACCACCATGAAACCATTGGTTGCTAGATTGTTATGAACTTTCTTATACAAATCTGCCACAATCGAACTGCGAGAATTTTGCACCTTAAGGAATACTTTCACCAGTAACTGAGGACGCAGCAAAGTAGACTCATATGGCAGTAACTGCACTACTCTCAACTTCCAGCAGTTCACACCCTTGCTTTCATTCAACTCAGTCACCCCAGTGTCCAAACGCAATGCCAGTCACTGGGGTTGAAACCAGGATCTCATCATCTATCTCTGCTCAAAGAGGCACTGGCTTTGGGGGATAGCCTGGAAAAATAACCTTGACATCTGGGTGCACGTTCAGTGCATCTTTATTTTTATCATTTTAATTAATTAATTAGGTTGTACCTGGTCATGCACACAGGATTTAGTTGCAGCATGTAAACTCTGCATTGAGGCATGTGGAGTCTAGTTCCCTGGTATGAGTGAAACCCAGGCCCCCTGCACTGGGAGCAGGGCCACTGGAGAAGTCCTAGGCGTCTGTAACAAAGCCCCGAGTTGCCGGATGGAAGGAGAGATATTGGGCAGAATCTTCAATGAGAAAGGAACACAGAAGATACCATATTTCTGTTTCATAGTCAACCTAAGTTTTTTTTTTTTTTTTTTTCCAAATCTTGATGCATAGCAACTTAACTGTATTTTGTTTTTCCCCGTGAGCTGAGTAAAGGAGAAAGAAGTTAGGGATTAAAGATCAAGGAGAAGTGTTTTGTTCTCACTGTTGGCGCATTTAGCCATAACAGTCTGATAAGACATTAGTTAGCAAATGAAGAGCTGAGTGGATTCAGGGAGAAAGAGGTCTTGCTTTCTCAGCAGGCTCTCGAAGCTTAGATGCAAAACAATCATTAACAAATATAAAGGGCAGCACCTATGCAGCCGTTTCACAGGCCATCTCAACGTGGTAAAGGAAGCCATGGATCAGGAGAGTCTGGAAAGCTTCTGAGCACAGCAAGCAGCTTTATATGCAAATTGTACATTCCCTGTGAGGGATGAGAATACATTTGGACATTCACATAATTGTAATGTACAAATATGATTGGGATTAGGATTTTTAAAAAGAGTAAATAAAAATCTTTAGCACCTCTCACCACCACCACCATCACCACTGTTGAGTTGCACCCCACAGGCCTGTGAGGGCTGTGCTTGCCCAGCTTCAAGACAGAAGAAGGAATCCCAGTCAGTGACAAAGACATCAGTGGTTTAATGGATCGAGGAGCTTACCCGTCTGAAGCAAGGTCCTGGAGCAACACTCCACCATGTACGGTGGACGGCTGGGAGGATGTGATGGCAGGATTGCCCCCAGTGGGAAGGGGAGATTACCTGTTATAGCAGAATAGATGTCAGGTTGGATCATAGGTTGCCAGGAAAACTAGCAGAGGGATACAGTCCTCACTTCCCCCTTTGTTAAGAACAATCACTAGCTGAGGTCTGGGGCAGGCATATAGGAAGGTCAGTCCTGTGAGTCGGGTGTAGGTGAAGCAGGCACTGATCCAGCAGAGGATGTAAGAGAGCAAGAGAACAGCCATCTTCAGTGACCTGACTTTGTAGTCACCGCCCTGCTGCTGCTGCTGCTGCTAAGTCACTTCAGTCGTGTCCGACTCTGTGTGATCCCATAGACGGCAGCCCACCAGGCTCCCCCGTCCCTGGGATTCTCCAGGCAGAAACACCGGAGTGGGCTGCCATTTCCTCCTCCAGTGCATGAAAGTGAAAGGTGAAAGTGAAGTCGCTCAGTGTCTGACTCTTAGCGACCCCATGGACTGCAGCCTACCAGGTTCCTCCATCCACAGGATTTTCAAGGCAAGACGACTGGAGTGAGGTGCCATTGCCTTCTCCAAGTCACCACCCTAGATTTACTTGAATCTGAACCTCTAGGGTTGGGGACCAGGAATCCTGTTTTTCAGAATTTCCGGGAGATTCTGATGTGCATCTGATGTGAAAATCACTTCTCTAAAAAGAATCAGATATCAAATTGCTTATCTTTGCTCTGAAGGATAAGAGGTTAGTTACTTAGATTGCATTGTTTTATAGGAGGAGGTGATTTTTCATATGAAAAGAGGTTCACTGTTTTCCTTTATTTCACGTTCACCAAAAAAGAGGTTGTGCCCTAGGTGAATGTCTTGTTTGGAAGCAGCTGGTTCAAGATAAAGACACCAGATCCCTGAAGCTTCATAAAAGACTGATAAATCTGTGTGTGGTAAGGTCAGGTCTGACACAGTGGCTACATGTTTTACACAAGCAGAAGAGGCCTCAGGCTAACCGTCAGTCATTGCCTTGGGATATAATGGACTCATATTATTCATGGGACTACTGTGGTGAATTATTGATCTCCTAACTCTTCTATATGAATTTTATGATGCATTCATTTACTGATATTCATGAAGGCAACAGGAGTAGGGGGCAACAGATGATGAGATGGTTAGATAGCATCACCAATGCACAAACTCTGGGAGATAGTGAAGGACAGAGGAGCCTGGAGTGGTGCAGTCCATGCATTTGCAAAGAGTCTGACATGACTTAGTAACTGAACAACATCTACAAAAAGAATATTCATAAATATTTATTGAAGACATAGGACTATGTCAGGTTTACTCTACATGTGAGGCTACAATGGTGAAAGATAAAGTTTCTGACATTTAGATCTTATTCCTCTCTCACTTTCAGCTATTGCTTATTTTATTCCTGCGACTGTCTTCTCTTATTGCTGTCTATCTGTTGAAAATCCATATAAAATCTATATTGTTAAATAAATCACAATATTTTACATGCAGCTACAAGCCAGTAGTCTCCACAAAGGGATGTTTTACAAGCATAGTGCCTAAGAAGCAACCTATTTGTTTTCTCTTTATTTTTTTTTATTTTTTTGTCTTTTTCTTAGTAGCTTTTGACTGAGTTCTTGATGGCTAGCTTTGTTAAATGTCTCACTCTCATAAAAACGAAGCCATTTTGTAAAATAATCCCTTGAAGAGCTTGCTAGCAGATTACTTTCGGCCACCAGAGCATTTTTCATTCGGATTCCTTTGATTTTTTTTCATAATTGATCTTGTTCGGAGAGATCTTTCTCAAACGTCAATCTGAACTTTTCCTTCCGCAAATCCTTGAGTTTCTCCATATATCTCTCAGTCCAAAGATGAAACTCTGTAGGTTATCTCTAAAGGCACAGCGTTCTAGAACCTTGCCTTTTCTCCTCTGCTTCTGCACTCCCCCCTCCCCTCACTGAAACAAGCTATAAAGTTCTCTGATAGCTCCAGGCGAGTTCATTGTAGCTCCTTGGCTCAGAGAAATCCTCTGCTCAGAATGGCTTCTCACTAACTCCTGTCAATCTTCAAAACTTAGTTCTGTTGCAAGAAAATTTCCCTGAATACTTATGGACTCAGATTCTTATAATTGTGTACTGTCATATTACAGTGCTATAGTGCCCTATACTGCCGTCTATTTGGGGGACTCTCCCCCCTAGACTAACCTCCTTCAGGGCAAAGCATACGCTCAGAGTACCTGGGACGAAATAGACACTGAATTAATGTAAAATCCATGAGATCAGTGTTTTTTTTTGGTTTTGTTTTTTGCTGTTTTGATTTCTCATTGCCTGATACATGAGGAGCATTAGATACTCACTGAAAGAATAAGTGAATACAATGAGGTAAGGATACATTCATGTGTTGTCTTCTGAAGAATATATATTGTGTGAGAATATTACACCAAGTGGTGGTGTGTTTATTGCTCTAAGTGCATGAGCACTAATTACTGATGAACAGTTTTAATGATGATGTTCATTCTGAAAATTAGTGATGGGAACATCCAGGCAGTTGATCTGTGATGTTTGAACCATTGCTCACAATGATATTTAGCTGTAAAATAACTTACATCCTGTATATTTGTGCTATCCACTATGTAGCTGTTAGCCACATGTGGCAACCACTCAATTCACTAATTTGAATAATCTAAAAATGTACTTTCTCAGTCTCATTGGGCTTCTCAAATGGTGCGAGTGGTAAAGGATACCTGCCAATGCAGGAGATATAAAGAGATGTGGGTTCAGTTCCTAGGTTTGGAAGATCCCCTGGAGGAGGGCATGGTAACTCACTCCAGTATTGTTGCTTGGAGAATCCAATTTAAGTTTTCAGTACCCATATTTAGCTAGTGGCTGCCATATTGCAAGCGTGAGTGAAGTTGTTCAGTTGTGTTGCCTCTTTGCGATGCCATGGGCTATAGCCTACCAGGCTTCTTCGTCCATTGGATTTTCCAGGCAAGAGTACTGGAGTGGGTTGCCATTTCCTTCTCCAGGAGATCTTCCCGACCCAGGGATTGAACCCGGGCCTCCTGCATTGTAGGCAGACTCTTAACCATCTGAGCCACCAATATAGAATATTAGATTTAATGATATGGTAACAAGTTCATAAACTGGAAATTTATCCATTTTGCTGTTACTTTCTTAAGTAAAATTTTGAGAAGAAATGGGCTTCCCTTGTGGCTCAGCTGGTAAAGAATCTGCCTGCAATGCGGGAGACCTGGGTTTGATCCCTGGGTTGGGAAGATTCCCCTGGAGAAGGGAAAGGCTACCCACTCCAGTATTCTGGCCTAGAGAATTCCATGGACTATACAGTCCATGGGGTCACAAAGAGTCGGACACGACTGAGTGACTTTCGCTTTTGCTTGAGAAGAAATATGATAGTCATAAGGAAATGCATTTTAAAACATGATGAGTACTTTGACATATGTTTGCTTATTGAAACCAAAAGTGTTTGCTAAATTAATGCCAAGTGAATGTTAAAGAAGATACTCATTAGGAGGTAAAAAAAAAATCTATAACTTTGAACTTCAGTGTAATTCAGTATTGTTGTAGTTTCTAATTTTTGGTAAAATAAGCATATGTATAGAATTTGTGTAAGTTAATACTCTTTTGTTTAAAGCTAGTTCCATTTGGTAAAAGTCTTTTCCAGTACATGTAATTCTGTAGGGTCATTTTCTTAAGTCAGTCTGAGGAATACTAGATATGTATAAAGCACAGAATACTAAATGAGGATTAATGAAATCATCATATCTTGGTGCATTTATGCTGCAAGGCAAATATAGCATAATGTCTACCATTTAAATATAGCATAGTGTGTATCATTTTTGAAAGTATGAAGGAAAGGGCAAAGTTTTATATGAATACTTCATTTGTAAAACACTTAAAATATGTGTTCTCTAGATATAATACCATAACAAATAGTGTAAATGTTTTCTCAGACTTTTTTTATTGCATTGTTAAAGTTTGCTTTAGATGAGGAAAAACAAGAGTTTCTAAAATCTATCCCCTATTGTACTGAATAAAACTATAGGAAACAGAAATATATAAGTCGTAAAAGCTCACACTAGATAAAACTGTTATTCCATTTCTATTGGTTTGTCTAAAACAAGATTTCAGGAGCTTGAAACCTCTTGGGTCAAACACAGTCTAGAGGGTTTTTCAATATAAGATTGCCTTCACCATTGTAAAGTTGTATTAGATTTCTTTTACAATATAAGGGAATATAAGGAAAGTGGTAAGGAGAGAGGTGATATTTTTCTTTTCCTGCCCTGATCTTACAATCTTTTTATCCAAAACATAGAACAGATCACTGTGGTTTAAAATACCTTCTTTTCTGGCAATAGACTTTTCTTGTGGGTTCTTTCTCTTCCCTCCTGATATGGAAGGAGGTCCTCATAGCTGAGCTAATTCTTCCCATTCTCTAGTCCTCTCTCTCTTTTTTCCAGAGCATACAGAGCAATAAACAGAGATTGCTATGGTTCTGTGTCCCACGTTTTATTTGTTTGGGGATAATGTCAATTTCTAGTACCTATTGAGAAGAGGCATGGCACAAATTGTGCTACCAGACAATTTTCTCAACCACACTAGAAAGTAGATAACTCAGTAGACAGAAAGTGAGAAAAAGAAATGGGTCACATAGATAGTATTGCTGGAACCAGTATTTAAACACAGGAAGAAACCATGCTATCTAATATTGCATGGCCTCCCTGGAAGAGTGCCCTCTGTTCTTGCAAAGTCAACTAATGTCCTCGCCTTGGAGGGGAAGATGTTTCCTCAGCCCTCTTAGTGTCCTTTACTGAGTCTGAGAGCTTCCCAGGTGGCGCTAGTGGTAAAGAACCTGCTTGCCAATGCAGGATGCCAATGCAAAAGATGCATGTTGGATCTTTGGGCCAGGAAGATCCCCTGGAGGAGGGCATAGCAACCCACTCCAGTATTCTTGCCTGGAGAATCCTGTGGACAGAGGAGCCTGGTGGGCTACAATCCATAGGGTCAGGAAGAGTTGAACAAGACTGAAGTGACTTAGCATGTATGCCAGCTAGGTCTGAAAATTAAACTGACAAAGATAAACAGGAGAAAAACATGACGTACTTATTTAATATACATTTTACATGACACAAGAGTCTTTGTAAGGAAATGAAAACCCAAATAAAGAAACCTGAGTATTTTCACGCTAGTTTTGGTGGAGATTGGACAGTAGAAGTATGTAGGTCAGAACAGCATAAGTCAAGAGCAAACTGGGGGGACTTATTAGCAAGTCCTATCTGTTGATCTCAGCATCCCTTTGTCTTTAGAAATAAGGATGTCCCTTTTCATAGAATATAGGGAGGCATCTCTCATAGAGTTTTTTGACCTGTTTCTGGGGAGAAGGGGGATGTGAGGATGACCTTCTTGCTTCTGCCATTTTTTTTCATACTCCTTCAGCTTAACATATTCAGTATGCTAAGTTGACATATTTGGGGCTCATGTGTCCTCAACCCCACCAAGAGATATAAGCCATGATAATCATTACCTACATTTTCCAAAAAGGTATAAGAATATAACTGAAAACCGTCACTTCTACCACTGAAACTTGACTCCTCCTATTTCAGGTCAATTCTTCAGTCATGAAAGAATTATTTTTCCCCCTGTTTTAGAGACAGTCATCTGATGATCTACTGCATAAAACAGAAATGCTAAAATCATAAAACATTTTATTTTATTTATAGTGAATAGATTACATGGAACAGGCATTTTTCCAGAGATCTACAAATAGCTAATAGCAGATGAAAAGATATTGATCGTTAGCCATCAAGGAAATGCATGTCAAAACTATAAGGAGATTTACCTTCACACATGGTTGAGAAAAAAATGTTAGTTATTCAGCCACATCCAACTCTTTGGGAACTCACGGACTGTAGCATGTCAGGCTCCTCTGTCCATGGAATTCTCCAGGCAAGAATTCTAGAATGGGTAGCTGTTCCCCTCTCCAGGAGATTTTCCAGGGATAGAACTCAAGCCCCCTGCACCGCAGGCCAATTTTTAACTATCTGAGCCACCAGGGAAGCCTGTGGTTATAATAAATTAACAAGGGTTGACAAAGATGTATAGAAACTGGAATGCTCATTTGTTGCTGGTGGGGATATAAAGCAGTACAACCACTTTGGAAAACAGTCTGACAGTTCCTCTAAGCTTCAACATAGAGTTAGCATATGATGGAGTGATTCTACTCCTAGGTATATACCCAAGGGAAGTTAAACAAATGGGCACACAATAATTTGCAAATAAATGTTCATAGCAGGACTACTTTTTTTAAAGACAGAAAGATCAGTGGCTGCCTAGGGCTGAGTAGGGAGATGAGTGAGGATTAGAAGTGAGGCTAGTGAGTTCAAGTTTTCTTTTTGGGGTGATGAACATGTTCTAAATTTAGGTTGCACAACTCTATGCATATCCTTAAAAAAATTGCATGAAATGCTTTAAATGAGTAAAGTTTATGGCATGTAAACTGTATATTATTAACATTTTTTACAAAGAGATGACTGGAAAAATAAATCTCAGGACTGTTTAAATTTGCTATTGACCAGACCTATCCAGCAGATAATATTTTTATGTATTTCTTGTAAATGATCTATCGTTATTCCATATAAATGTTTTCATTCTAGCTTTGTATTTTATTTCTCTCTATTCTACCAAAGCCCGAGTTTAGTACTTGGAAGAATAACGACAAAAGATTGATATTATAAATCTTTCATTATTACCTAAAAATCACCTTTTCTAGCCTGATAAAGTTCCTTTACTTAGTGGAAACGATGCTTGATGTTCCCTTCACATTCGATCCCCAGGATGAAAACTATTCTGTCCTCTCACTGTCTCCTTAATGGCAAAGGATGTGACAGGGAGAGTAGGGCTTGAGAGCTGGTGCTTCAACCTCTTACAGACTATGTGACTCAGGGCAAACTAGATCACTTCTCTAAGCATATTTCTCCCTACTGCCTCCAGAGTTTAGTCAGCTTAGAGATGATGTATGTCAAGTGCTTGGCATTAGTTAGCTCCTTGATAGAAGTTTTTTATTTATTAACCATGACTCTGTCTTCCAAAAGAGGGCATAGGACTCATAACTGACATCTGTGTTAGTTCTGGAACATTTGAGAGGCTCTTGCCACTATCTTCCTTCCTCAAAAACAAATCTCTCTCCTACCTCCAGTCTTGTGGCTGATGCCTGAAATTCCATTATTATAGGTGCCTTTCATCACTTCAAAATATTTGATCACTGTGTAAATAAAAAAGGCATATTAGAGTAAAAATATTTTAAACAATTATATTCCATGTCTATATCGATGGAAGTGAATTTTTCTTCCTTTTCTTATTAAAACAAACAAAAAAATCTTTAGTTGTATGGCAGGTAAGACCCAGAAGACTCACAGAATAACAAGGTGAGCTGGAAAGGGCACTGCTTGCTTGGGGTAGCAGCCTCCCAGTTGCATGTAGAGTAGGTCTGTATTTCTGGTGGGGCTTAGAGGTAAAAAAAAAAAAAAAAAAACCTCTACCCACTGTTGAAACATTTTTCAGTCCTGGTAATTTGCTAAATTCACCACAGTGATCACAGGAGATGAGTTTCACAATCCTACCTTGGCTGGCCTTGGCTGGGTCAGTGGCCAACTCATCCATCTTCCTTGTCTATATGAATCATCCTGGGCAAAACCGACAATGGACAGGAGATGCAGAAAAGCCTCTTTTCTCCCCAGGATAATCCAGGTCTAATCCCTCAGGAAGGGCAGCTTTGGGCCATTTTAAATCAAGGATATTTTTGTTCAAGACTCCTAGTTTGCCTAGTTTGTACCTCCCAGCAAAAGCACTTACTAGGAGGTAATTGCTAAACCTGTTTACCCCACCAACCAAAGAGTCTATAAATTATCTCCCAAAACATTCTAATAAAGCAAATTTTGTTTTCCCTCTAGGAAAACAAAGCCCCAGATCACTAGAATACAAGTTGTCTGAACACGTGTGAAAAGGACAGATATAAATTCACTGTTCCA
Organism: Neotragus moschatus; assembly: GCA_006410615.1. Lineage (NCBI taxonomy): Eukaryota > Metazoa > Chordata > Mammalia > Artiodactyla > Bovidae > Neotragus > Neotragus moschatus. The sequence goes on from SJYA01002975.1 coordinate 260,930, forward strand.
AGGTCATCTTCACAGCCTCACAATGATGCTTTGATGTCACTTCTTGAAAGGCCTTGATTGGAATTTAGTTGTTTGATAGAAGTGTTTTGAGCTCAGTTACTTGAATACAATGTAAACTTTTCTTTAGTGCAAAAAAGCATACTTGCTTAATTTATAAAAGTTAAATCAACTTAATTTATACTTAATTTATGCTCTTAATCATGAAGGGAAAGGCTACCCACTCTAGTATTCTGGCCTGGAGAATTCCATGGACTTTATAGTCCATGGGGTCTCAAAGACACTTAGCAACTTTCACTTTCAGTCATGATCACGTTCAAAGACAGAGTTTAAAGGCACAGATCAGAACATATGGTTTTCATGCCATTTTCAATAAAACTACTGAAAATAAATTAACAGAATAAAAGCAAGGCAGTTACTTTTAGCTGCTTTGGTGATAATAGTCTTTTCATTTTGGCTCACAGGAATATATAGATGAAGTTTGGAAAATATTTAGCAGCAGAATTCTGTTGACAGTTCATTCTCACTGAAACATAAGTGTGTTGATTTTATGATCTCAAGATTTCTTCTGTTTACAGTAGACAAGATATAAAGGCAACTTGAGTGTCCATGGATAGATGAATGGACATAGATGTGGCATATGTATATATACGTGCAATGGAATATATTACTCAGCCATAAAAAAACAATGAACTCTTGCCTTTGTGACAACATGGTTGTATATAGAGGATATTATGCTAAAAGTAATAAATCAGACAGAGAAAGACAAATATTATATGATTTCACTTATATGTGGTGTCTAAAAATAACAAATATTTCCCTCAAATCTAATAGCTATGTTTTAAAGCAGAGTAAAAGCAGGAGTTGTAAACTCAAAGCATTACAAGGAATGGCAAGTAATTGTATGAATAACCTAGCGTTAAGATCCAGGGATTCAGGGAAAGGTGGGCTTGTGGACAAATAGGAACATATATGTCACTCAAATTCTAAATTTTTGAGAACCTTGACTGGTCAGACAAAACATATCTGCAGGTTCAACTGACCTACAAGACACAGATTTGGGGTCCCTTTCTACAGGACAAAACTGACAAAATTAATGGTGGTGGGATGCAGGGAGATAAGTGATTCTAGAGATTTTAATACTGTAATTTCTCTGTTTCTTAAAATAGATGAGGATTTTTTCTCTGACTGATGTCTGATATGTGTACAGTGATGAAATCATTTTGACTACAGGTTTACCTAAAGATAGCAAATATATTCTATTAATAGGCGATGATTGTTTTTTACTCTCTTAGAGCGAGGTTTGTGTCTGGCAACTTTTTTTAGTCCTTCTTGTTTATATCACTCTATTATTTTACATGTACATTTGAGATATAGAATATGACTTTATGAAGGTTAATGCACCAAGCAATTCCCTGCATGCATGTGTGCAAGCTCACTCAGTTGTGTCTGACTCCTTGAGACCTCGTGGACTATAGCATCCCAGGCTCCTCTGTCCATTGGATTTTCCCAGCAAGAATATGAGTGGGTTGTCATTTCCTTTTCTAGGGGATCTTCTCAACCCAGGGACTGAACCTGCATTTCCTGCACTGGCAGGCAAATTCTTTACCTCTTAGCCACCTAGAGAGCTTATATCAGTCCTTCCATCACGTTAATTCAAATATAGCATTTTTAATGTGGCTCATGTTTTAAGTATTATTAAGGTGAACCTTTAAGATAAACCGGGAAGTGAGATATTGTTGTATCTTTTTCTGTGGAATGGTCAGGGATAAATACATAAGTAAATTCCTAAATAGGTACAAATTCCTTCAAATCCATTTGAAGTAGGAAAATCAAAGGCTGGCAGGTACACTGAAGTGGCCTACAGATTTTTTGCAGTAGAATTATTGAATATTAGTAACATAGTAAAAACAAATTTTGATTAAAATAGCTAATTCAATAAAATAACTTGTGGGAAACTGATGGTTTTATTACTTGATGCCCAAGAAATTAACCAGTCTACTTTTGTGAAAGACAACAAATAAGTAATCAAGCAGATTTTTTAAATGACCAGACTTTGTGACACGTATGAGACGGAATTCAGATGTCTGCAGATTTATACATATTGAATCATATAAAATTATGGATTAAAATGTTATATATTTTATTCTAACTCCTTGTTAATTAGTTACCTACCTTTGGGAGCTAAATCAGCTCCTAAAGAGTTGTCATTAACCAGAACATCTCGGTTCTTTTTCTAGGTACACACTTTGGCATTTTTACGTACAGCAAATAAGCACTGGGTTTGTTATTTTTGACAATGCTGCCCCAAATCACTTTGTTACATTACTTGTCCCTTACTGGTGTAAGCTTTATATTGTGGTACAAAAATATCAAGAAATATGTCTGTTAACATCTTATGAGAAAGGTCGTTTGTAATATGAATTATCTGTGAAACTGAACTTTCAACTGGGGGAGTAAAACTTTTGTTTTAAGGTACATAGAAGCAAATGAAAATATTAAAAGATCTGTTTCAGTTAAGATCTGAAGTATACATATATATGAAATGGATTAGCATACTAGATATCAATATCATATAATACTATCAATAGTACTAACATTAGTTATATTTATTAGCTTAAATATATTCATTTCCTTAAAATGAATTAGGTCTTCACTACATTCTCAACAAAAGATTGAGAAAAGCAAGCTCCAATCAGAAATCTATCTGGTGATCACCTGGCAGCGTAAAGCACCAAGAGGCTGTCAGTTTCTTTTGTGAGAAGACTGTGAGATGTAACTGATAATTCAGTTTCTCTGCCACAGTAGGTTGTTGCACATAATATGCTTAGACCTCATCAGACTTCAGAGAATGGCCTGACACACCATAGGAAATAAGGTTCTGTGTGCTTAGCTAATGTCCCAGCACTGCATGGAAAAGCAAGAAGCTTTGCAAGCTGTGATTGTATTAAGGATTTTTTTTTTTTTTTTTTAAAGAAAAGCTTTCTACTTTTAGAATTCTGAGAATTAGAGTTGAAAAGTCATACATATCTCACTTGTATTAGCCTACCTTTACCTGAGATTCAGGTTATNTAGAAACGCAGTTTTGGACAATATCTGCCCAGAAATACAAGCTGAATGCGTGTGCTAGCTCCATCCCCGCCCCCATCCTGTTGCTTCAGTCAATCCCTGAGGAGAGGTCCTTAACACGTTTATTTTTGTGCGCGCACTCAGCAGTCGATCTTTTCAAAATAATATTTTTTCTTAGTTATATTAACCAATATTAATAATAACTTACTGAATTTTATGGCTACAGCGGATTAGTTAAATGCATTTAACCATTCTTTAGGCATTTAGGTTGCTTCTGATTGTCATTAACTGATGCAATGATTTCGCCACCTCTGTTATGAAGCAGGAAACTAGTTTCTCTTCTGTTGCTAGTTTTGCTGGGAGAAGTTAAAACGTGGAATGTGGGGCTCTCTCTAACAAGCAATTAGAATTGAAGCTTGGTGATTTGCTAAGCAGCTGGCAAACTGCAAAGCCTGACTTCTTACCCAGGTTAGTCCCTCATAGCTCCAGAGCATCTGCCATGTACTGTGGCCACTAGAGTACTTGAAAAATGACTAGCGTGACTGAGAGAGTGAACTTTTAATTTCATGACTTTCATTAAATATAAAAACTGATATTCACTTACACTTTTGGAAAACTTCTTAGTATGTTTAGAGCAACTTGGGTGTGGAATTGACTTTTGCAATGATAAAATATAAATTTAAATCAAAACTATTTGCAGTTAAAGTTTAACATATTAATTTAGATAGGCTAGTAAAATATATGCAAGATTTTGAAAATAATATTAAAAAGTAAAATATCTCATTAAACTTTTATTTTTTTCATATTAAAGTGATATTTTTAATACATTGGAAAATATATTTTAATATCACTCATTTTACTTTGTTTAATGTGGTTACTTAGGAAAATAATATTACATATATAGATGGCATTACATATCTATAAACTGTATTGCTTCAGAGCCTAAGTCTTAACTCAAGCAGAGACTCATTTTATTCTACATATTCCTTTTGAAAGGACTATGGAACTTTAAGTTTCATCAAAAAATTGTGTTACGATAAAGCAATTATCCTTCAATTAAAACAAAGTTTAAAAAGTGAAAAATTTTTTTATGAACCTTGGATATCAGAGTTCAAGGAGTACATCTGAGATGAATGTGGGATTAGGTATAAATCAAACAAAGCATCCATTTACCTTCAAGTGTCTTAATAGTTATTTGAAACAGGTTTGGACATAGCTCTGTAAAAATATTTATTTAATTCTTTATTAGACTGTGCTGGCTCTTCAATGTAGCGTGTAGGAAGTTGAGACGTAAAAAGGATCTTAATTTTGGCATGTGGGATCTAGTTCCCCAACCAGCGATCAAACCCAGGCACCCTGCCTTGGGAGCTCAGAGCTTTAGCCTCTGGCCCACCAGGGCAGTCCTGGACATAGTTATTCATTCAAAATGGGTTAACAACCCCCTCCCCGATTTTGCTTTAAATTAATAGTATTAAATATAACATAAATGATACCATTATAACCTATAACCAATGTACAATTATGAATGAAATGTTGATATTTAAATACAAAGAGATATTTTACCTTTTGTAGTGCTAAGTCTCTGAAACCCAGTGCTTTAAGCCTAGTATTTTACATGTCAGTTCAGAGTAGACACATTTCAACAGCTCAGAAGCATATGTGGTTGATGGCTACCATCTTGGAAAGTGCAGTTCTGAGGAATCCAATGCAAGGACCTGAGCCAAAAAAAAAAAAAAAAAAAAGCACATTTATAAAATGCTTCAAGAGTGGGTTGTAATGATGTGCAAGAAACAACCATGCATTCGATCATTAAACATTTTTGCATGCAGAGAACAGAAAGAACTCAAAACTGCCCTCAAAGACTTCATCATCTAGCAAGGGAGAAAGACCTGAATTGATTATCATAACATCAGGTGGCAGATGCAGTGCCAAAGACAAGCACAAGGGAGCAGAGAGATGCGCCATCCTTGGGGGAAGTGGGCTGGAGAACAGGGTCCTAATATCACCATCCATTACAACTAGTTAAGGTCCCTGAAGTCCTCATCATTTGTGAAATGTTCATCGTTGCAGAAGTTTAACCTGGTTAAAATGCAACAACCTACTCAGGCAGGGAGAACATGTAAATTCATGCTTGCTTATTTACATGCATTACTTTAAAATTTTTAGTCATTTTAGTTTTCCCTTTTATTTATGTATTTATTTTAAATGAAGCAAAGATGGATGTTTTTAATGATAAAAGGTACAATTCACAAAGAAGATAAACATCATAAACCATTCAAAGAAGCAAAGATGCATAAAGCAAAAATCAGAAGAAATATAAGGAAAGAAAAAATATAATCATAGTATAACATAGTATTAACATTTCTCTGGGCATATTTATTTTATCAAGTGCAGAAAAAAGCATCGTGAATGATGTCAATAATTTAAATATAACAGATTTATATTTAATGTATATTAATCTTATATCCTACACAAATATATTTAAAATTTTTTATCTCATGTGTTGTTATTAGATTTCCATAGGACATTTAGAAAAACTGGCAGAAAGATAAACGTTACTAAATTTCAAAAAGTAGAATTTTGTGTGTGTATGTGTGATTCAGTTATACATACATATATTTTTGAAATTATTTCCCATTATTATAAAATATTGACTATAGTGCCCTGTTCTGTACAGTAAACCTTTGTTGCTTGTTGCATATCTTTTTTTTTTTAATTAGAAATCTAGCGTTCTATTCATACTAAGTCAAACAAGTGGAATTAAAGTGTCCCTCCACCCCTGATTCTTTTAATTGAGGTGGAACAGGAGTGGAGGGGAGTCAAGGATGGTATTTCAGAAAACTAAAAACAAGCTTATTTTTTTCATTTGTCTCTCTTTCATATCATGTCTTTACTGAGAAAGCTATGACTTTTTAACATACATTCTGGCAAAGACATTTTAAATATTGATTGCATGTATAATTGTGTGTATGTTAAATGGTCAATCATATGGGTGATAATAGGCTATTAAAATGTACAGATCATAAAACTTTGTATAGTGATAGTAAGAGAATTTCTTTACTGCTGCTGCTGGTTAGGTCTAAACCAGGGGTCTTCACACTTTGGCATACGTCATATTCACCTAGACTCATGGCTAGTTAAATCGGATTGCTGGGCCTCCCCACCTCCCCTCCCCAGTTCTGATTCAGTATTTCTGGAGTGAGACTGGAGAATTTGCATATCTAACAAATTATCAGCTGATATTTTTGCTGCTGGTTCAGGAACACCACTTAAGGAATCATTGATCTAAACCAAGGGACTTGAAGTATTTCTTTTTTCATTTCTATCAGGCCAGGGTTTAGTACACTCTGTTAAAAGATATGAGCTTTCCTTGTAGCTAAACTGGTAAAGAATCTGCCTGCAATGCAGGAGATCCCAGTTTGATCCCTGGGTTGTGAAGATCTGGAGAAGGGATAGGCTACCCCTTCCAGGCTTCCTTGGTGGCTTAGATGGTAAAGAATCCACCTGCAATGTGGAAGACACAGGTTTGATCCCTGGGTCAGGAACAACCCGTGGAGAAGGAAATGACAAGCCACTCCAGCATTGCTGTTTGGGAAATTCCCCTAGACAAAGGAACCTGGAGGGCTATAGTCCATGGGTCTCAAAGTGACAGTCATGACTTAGTGACTTGACAGCCACAGTAGAGCTAGGACATGCTGATCTGCAGTGAAGATACCCTGAACTCAGAAGATGGGTGAATAGAGTAGCTGAGGAGTTCTGGGGACAAACAAGAAGGGAAAAGCCAGGCTGTAAGAGTGTGCTGATTGTCAGAGGCCTTGTATGTTCTCTTTAGTTCCTGTATTCCAAACTAGAAGAATGTTTTGCTATGCCCCCCTTCATAGAGTTCCAGTGTGAGCCAGCACGTAGCTCAAAGCACAGAACACATAAACTAATATTATGTTTAGACTGGGTAGCCTAAAATTACATAGGATTTTTAGGAACCTATCTCCTGGTACTAATGCATACTTTTCATATACCTGCCTTGGAAGAACTTCCATATTACAGTGCTTTCTCTGTTCCCGTATGTTTAAACTTTGGATATTTATAGCATGGCATACAATGTGGAAAAAAAAAAAAAACTTTACATAGTATCTTTCATGTTTAGATATCAATTCTTTCAATATATCAAAATGAGTACAGTATTGTAAAGCAAAACAAACTAAAAAATAAAAATTAAAAACAGCAACAACAAAAAAACCAAAATACCAGCTATACTAAGAGTGATTTTTAAACTAACATCAGAGTATATGGCCAAATGGGGGCCATTCTTCAAACTAATCAACTTCAGAAACTATAACCTTAATCCATTGAAACTTCCAGTGTTCAAAATTATTTTTAAATTCCTCCTTAGAAATATTTTCAGGACTCCATTTGTAAGTCATCCTAGAAAACTGGTGTCTTAACTCAAACACATATTTTTGTTTTCAACCAAGCTGAGTTAGGCAACTAAATTACCAGTTTTCTGACAAGACTTGGCAAAAATATGATGTTTAACTCTTTCCAAATATCAAACCTTACATCAGAATGTAAAGAGTCTCTTGAGTTTGAGANTGTAAGTCATCCTAGAAAACTGGTGTCTTAACTCAAACACATATTTTTGTTTTCAACCAAGCTGAGTTAGGCAACTAAATTACCAGTTTTCTGACAAGACTTGGCAAAAATATGATGTTTAACTCTTTCCAAATATCAAACCTTACATCAGAATGTAAAGAGTCTCTTGAGTTTGAGAGAGTCCATTCTAAAGGAGATCAGTCCTGGGTGTTCTTTGGAAGGAATGATGCTAAAGCTGAAACTCCAGTACTTTGGCCACCTGACGCAAAGAGTTGACTCATTGGAAAAGACTCTGATGCTGGGAGGGATCGGAGGCAGGAGGAGAAGGGGACGACAGAGGATGAGATGGCTGGATGGCATCACCAACTTGATGGACGTGAGTTTGAGTGAACACCGGGAGTTGGTGATGGACAGGGAGGCCTGGCATGCTGCGATTCATGGGGTCGCAAAGAGTCGGACACAACTGAGTGACTGAACTGAACTGAACTGAACTGAAAACACTTCTAGCTATGACAGGCATTTCAAATGTGCTACTCCTCAAAGGTCTCTCTAATCTTCCTCCTCCTTTCTCTACATTGGAAATTAATTCACTTTTCTTTGAATATAAGCTGTTCCTCATTTTTCTGATTATAGTATTCCTTCTATCTTTTAATAGAATTGTACTTTTCCTTGTATAACATTATTTAAGGAAAAAATTAGATTTCCCTTTGTCAATAAACAAAGTCATATTTATTCCCTTATTACATAAATATTTATTCTAAGTACTAACAATACAACAGTGAAAAATATGGCCATTCGACTAGAATAGAGTCTAGGTATGGTCTCTGGTTTGGTAGCATGAACATCATCTGAGAAATGCAAAATTTGGGACCCTGCCTCATACTTACTACATCAGGAACGTGTGTGTGTCTGTCTGTCTGTGTGTGTCTGTGTGTGTGTCTGTGTACAGTTTTAACAAGTTCCCAAGGTGATTCTGTGATGCAGGCTGATAAGAGAATCACTGAGCTAACAGGAGACAATCATAGAAAGATAGATACTTTCTCTTCTTCACCACTGTATCTTCATCACATAGGACAGAATTTAGCCCACGTGGATGCATATTATATATTGAATAAGTGATGGGAAATAACCTTAGAGTTACATAATCCACAAAGCTTTCATTTTATGAAACAGACTTTAAATACAATCAGAGTGAGAACCTGCTGTCAAGATGCTTGTCATTTTATTTTAGGTCAGTGATAATTCTTCCAGGTTATTATTTGGTATAATATATATGTAAATAAAGTTTGTAGGAGTGTGATACAGAGAGTGAATCAGTCTAAATCATCAGGGAAGACTTCCTGATGGAGCTGGGATTTAAGGGATGGGTTATAATCTGGTATGTACTGAAGACAGGGAGAACAATCCAAGAGCCAAGAGTAGCCAAGACATAAAATGGGAACCTGGTGTTTTATGTCCTCAGAAGAAACCAATAGAGTTATTAAGTAGCATGATAGAAGATTGTCTTTGGGGATAGATTACAAAAGGTTTTGAAAATCAGATTCATAAATTTATACTTGATTCAAGGGTCAGTGTCAGCCCTGGGATTTCTTTGGAAGGAATGATGCTAAAGCTGAAACTCCACTACTTTGGCCATCTCATGTGAAGAGTTGACTCATTGGAAAAGACTCTGATGCTGGGAGGGATTGGGGGCAGGAGGAGAAGGGGACGACCGAGGATGAGATGGCTGGATGGCATCACTGACTCGATGGGCGTGAGTCTGAGTAAACTCCGGAGTTGGTGATGGACAGGGAGGCCTGGCGTGCTGCGATTCATGGGGTCACAGAGAGTTGGACACGACTGAGCGACTGAACGGAACTGAACTCAATATTAGTCATTGGGACTCTGTAGTAAGCATCTTTATGAATTGACTGGGTGAAAATATCAAAAATACCTTGGCATACTATATGAGTTAGTAATTATATTGGAAATAGTATCAAGATCCCAAAAGGCTATGATGAGCAAGAGAAGTGGTTTATAATTGTCATATACAGCGACTGAACTGAACTGAAGTCAGGCTATATTCTTTCTGAAATATGAGCATGGAATAATGACAGTGATTTAAGGCTGTCATTCTTATCTAATCTTTATGACATCTTTGGCACTTGTTCTTTCCTTTTTAATATTTGAATCAGAGTATGCATTTGATGTCCATATTTCTATCTTGTATTAGAGGCACCATTATTCTTGTGTTAATCACATAAGCATAGAATCTACATCTGTTTTATATTCTTCGTATTACTTAGTCCAGTGTCTTTTATATTCTAAATACTCAGTAAATATTTTTGAACTAATCACAAGATCATCTAATGATAACAATTTACATGTGTTAACCAAATGATAATTCAGTGCTTTTAGTTTACAAAATAGTTTTCTTTGGGTTCCAACATCTGATATTGACAACAGTCACACGAGGTACATACTACTGTGTCCTAATTTTAAAGATGTAGAAACTTGATTGTTATTTATTAATAAAACTTTACCTTGCAAAGGTCTCACTTAAAATACAGATACTAGTCTTAATACCAAACTCTGAGCCTTTAACAGGAAGGAGACCTTCTGATAAATGTTTTATTAAATATCATGTTTTATTTAATCCTTTCAACAGCTCTTCTGAAATAGGCAGTCGCAGTGTCTGAATTTATAGCTAAAGAAACAGAACCATAGAGAATTTAACGAGTGTGTTCATGTTGACTGGCAGAATCAGCATTTGCACACACGTCATTTGATTCAAGAACTCAAGCTCTTAAATTATTATTTCACTGAATGAATTTCCCAAGGGTACATAGCTAGTAAGTGGCAAAGCTACAGCCTTAGACTATGTCTCTTGATTTTAAACTTCTTTCACAGTAATCACAGGTTATTGAGACCTGGACACAGTCTGTCTTGGCCATTTTCCTGATTGTCTCTGAGTGTAACTAATTGCAATTTTGACATCCCAATCAGTGCTATGACAGCAGATGGACTGTAAGGTATAAAGACTGAAGCCATTGAAAATATTTTTCCTTTTCCAATTTGCATGGCTGTAGTTAAACATCACATTAGGATTTTTAAACTACATCTAGTTAGATACATAATGAATTTTCCATAAAACTGAAAAAGCCCAAATTTCTCAAACCTAAAATAAGATTGGCCCATAACATTTTCCCCCAAATTTTGAAATGCATTTAATGTGAACAAATGGTAAATATCATTTACTTATACATGAAACAAATTACTTTTATTGGCAAGAGGGAGATTACATGAATTTGAAACTGCTAGAGAAACACCATTCCAGGATGCAAGGTTGAACAAAGCCGAACATTCTCCCTGGGTGGGACTTTGGAGTTCAACTACATTCTTTTTTTCTTTTTTAAAAGATAAAGCTTAGGGAAAACAAGGAATTCAACTAGAGTTAGATGCCTGGTTACTGGCCTAGCTTGTAAAGATCTAGATCTTCAGACTTTACCAGACTCTTCTCAGCACTTCTGATAGGCAGTAAAGGGGTTATTATTATTATTTTTTAAATATATTTGTTTATTTGGCTGCCCAGGATCTTTAGTTTTGGCATGTAAGATCCTTTTAGTTGTTGCCTTTGGGATCTAGTTCCCTGACGAGAGATATAACCCTGGCTCCCTGCATTGGGAGCATGGAGTCTTAGCCACTGGACCATCAGGAAAATCCCAAGAATGTACACTTTGCCTGAGTTGGCTGCCTAGTTCAACAAGTCACTGTGTAGCCTGGGGCAAGTTACTGCTGCTGCTACTGAACCTCTCCATAATTCCATTTCTGCCTCACTTAAATGACAGTAGCAGCACCCGAATTACATTCTTACATGGAATAAGTTGCATATTTCTTTTTCATTATTATTTTCTGTAGTAATTATTAATCTACCTTTGTTGTGTAGAATGGATTGTTGTAGTGGAGAAAGCAACATCTTAAGTGGAAAGAGACCCAAATTTTAGTCCAGTATGTATCTTCATTTTTTTTGAGGTAAAATGTGTATCTTCATTTTTATCTTGGAAGGAGTTGGACTGGGTGAATAAATGGTCTGTTGTCAGATGATATTATTTTAAAAATTGGACAGAGACAACCTTGGGTAACATTGCCGTTTTAATTTGTGGTAAATTTGTAGTTGAACATGGATCATTTTTAGGCTGAATTCCATGGGATACTTCGGTGAGAATTTTACTGATCGTTTTGGGTGCTCGTTGAGTTCTTATACTGAGTCAGGAAATACACTCTTCAAATATTTAGTTGGCTGAAATTCCACTTACTCATTATTATTGAAAGGGCATGCCCTGAACTTGGACTGTGGAGGACACAGGCTTATACAACACTGTGTTGGTCTGGCACATGGAATACCTGTTGAGCTCACGGTCGTGTCCAGAATATCATCAGGGCTACTACTTTTGAGCACAGACTGGCAGACAGAGGCCATTTATTCAAACATGGGAAAGCAGAACTAACTGGACACGAAGCAGAGCTCCCTATTCTTGCTTCAGACTGTCACCTGAAAGAACACGGAGGAAGGAAGTGTCTTCATAAACTGTGGAAAAGCATGACCCCTGAAATGGAATCCTGAATAGAGACATCCTGTTGAGCAGCTTGTGAATTTCTTTTCTGTGACGAGAACAATCCAATGCCCGACTTCAAAGAGAAATGTCGGAATTGATGTTCGCTTCACAAGTCAGGCTGGTATCTCTCTTCTGAGGCTCAGTGGACCCGTAGAATAAGACTATATTTATACCAAGTTATAGGAAGGAGATCTTTCTGAAACATTTCATTGGGGGCTCAGTTTGTTAAAAACAGCAACAACAAAACCCAGCATGACAGAGTGTATTTTGGATTTTTTTTTTTTAATCACATTTGAACGGTCCTTGAAAAACATTACTTCAGAGTGTCAGCTCAAATTTGCCATCAGACAGTGAGATTCCCCTAGAGTCAAACACGAAATAAAATGTAAAATCCAATGCTTATAGGAATGTGGTAACTAGTGCTTCTTGGTACAAGTACAGAAACCAACTCTTAACCATGATAAGCAAAAGCAGGGGATGGTATTTTAATGCTAGCCTGTTAGCTCATAGAACCCACAAGCAGTGTATTTGCTGGCGCTGCCGTAACAAACTACCATTGATTGATTGGCTTCAGCAATCATATTTTATTTTCTCACATTTCTGGAGGCTGGAGGTGTGGGATCAAGATACTAGCATGTTCGCCTTCTCTGCAGGCTTCTCTTCTGGACTTGCAGATGGCCACTTTCTAGCTGTATCCTCCCGTGGCCTTTCCTTTGTGAGCAGGAAGCCTGGTGTTTCTTCCAGTTCTTATAAAGATATATTGGATTAGGGTCCCACCCTTACATTTCATTTAACTTTAATTCTTTAATGAGGTCACATTTGGAGGTTAGGGCTTCAAAAGCAAATTCAGCATATGAACTTATATGTGTGGTGGTGGTGAGGGAGGTGTAGTTTAGTCGGAATAACATAGTAATGCAGTCATCTTTAAAAAAACGAAGAATGGGCAATTGTAGTGCATTCAGGATACTCGTTGTTTCCATATCTCTTTCCCCTGCCTCTCCCTTCTATTTGAAGAACCGGATCACTCTGATTACTCTCCCGAGTCCACTGCCATTTAAGGGACTCTTTCTTCTATATTCTTTTGATTTCCTTGTTACAGTTTTGCCCAGAGAGAATGATCTGTTTCTCTTGAGTATAGATTCCAGCTTCCTGGGGGAGAGAGGTGTTGCTTTCCTCTGATGTCCATCCATGATTTGGTATAACGTGGGAAAGGGATTGGATCCAGGGTGATAGCGAGACTCTAACAACTCTATGTGATGTCCAGCAATCAGCTGGAGGGGAGGGGACCTATAGACCCCTGCAGTGCCAGGAATTAACCTCCTTTACCTGCTAAGATGGAGAGGTCCCAGATAACGAGCCTCCTACTGGAGAGAGTTCTTCCACAACGGTTCTTTTAAGTCACTCCCTCTGTCTCTGCAAAAATAGAATGTTAGTTCCCCAAGTGGGTAATTTTCATAGAGATTTTAAAATATTGATTAATAGAAAAAAATAGTCTGATAGAAAACAGTAAAGAAATGTCTGGTCAGTTATTCATGATCTTCAGAAAGCTCACACATATATAATGTATGATTTTCTTGAAGATGAATAGAGGGTACATTTTCAAATATCAAACTCTTCTGCCTTTCACCTAAAAAATACGAGTAATTCTGTTTCTGGCAGTTTAATAACACAATAACAAACAGTAAGAGTTCTTCCATTTATCGTCTTCATCCCTACTGTGTGACATTTACCTTGAAGTAGCTGCACACACTTCTCTGGCACAGCAGGGCAGTGAGAGACCTCCTCTCTCTCACTGGCAGGTGTCTGCCAGCTCCCTCCTGTCTCTGGAGAACAAAGCCAGTGCCTGCAGGGAAACAGGGAAGTGCAAATGACCTATTCCTCTGGAGCTCAGTCTTTTGTCGGCTCTGAAAATGGAATTGTATGTTTTAGCCCATGACCCATGAGGACTCTGGAAAAGAGAAGCTGCTTCCTGCAGGGAGAATCAAGAAAGGGCAGAACTTTCCCTGCTAGTTTAGTGGTCTGAGTCTGCTGCCAAGCCCCAGGACTGAGCAGTTGCTGCAGGCATTCATTCTCACCTGCAGGACTGCCTCCGGGAGGCCAGGTTCCTAGAAATCCTCCAAGCAGGTGTCTGCAGAGGGGAGTGGAGGGGATGGGGGAGGGTAGAAACACACATGCCTCTCCCACAGGAAAGAAGCTTAACTCACACATTTCAGATCAGTGATGGCAGTGGCCTGATGCCTCTTTAGGAATCCTGTTATTCTTTGTGGGCTAAAATGGCTTCAGCGCCTGTTTTGTAAATGTTTATGGAACATGTTCTGTGGGGAAGGGAGGCACTGAGTTTGCCAGTATGGGGATTGAAATGTGACCTGAAATGTGACCTCTGCTGTAGTAGGAATGTTCACTAGAAAGTTTTATTAGCTTCTCTCTGGAACTTTTCCTGAGGATTTATGATGTTCAGATACAAATTTATGGCAAAAGAACAGCTGTGCCTGTAAGGAGTTTCCGTTCTGTCAGACGAGGTAGAGAATACAGGATTTGAGCAGACAGTTTCCAAATGCATTTTTGATTTGTTTGATTTCCTGGGAGGTATATAGAAAATGAAAATATAACTACTGTTTACCCACTGACCTTCTTGCTGAGGAAGAAGACAAAGAATTTTTTTTTTTTTTTTATTACTGAGAAAAGGGACTGTTATTTCTCTTTACCATGCTAGGTCCCCTCTCTGTCTCTTATATGCATACATACATACTCATACATATGCATACATGTACATATGTAAATATGTATATTATTGCTTGTTACTGACTGCATTTGACTTGAAGTCAGTGTGACTGCCAGCCCCTTATGTTCTTCTCTGTCTAGATGCTGGGTGTGTGGCCAAGGCTGTTTTTTGGTGGATAGTACATTGTCGCCAGCCATTTATTCAATGAGTAGCTTATTATTTTCTGATTAGCCCTTAAACTCTAACCTTAAAACAAAGCATGATTTCTTGAGAGCAGTATTTAACTATAGCATTGATAAACTATAACCAAGTTTATTTCTTAGTTACATTAAGAATTGCAAGTAACTTCAAATACTAATTGTACTTCAAGGAAATGATACCAATATGAGTTTACCTTTAACCAGAAGTCTGTGCTTTCAAGTGAAGCGTCATCATAACTTACTCACCAGGGATAGCAGTATCAAGTCGCTACAGATGCCTTAATACCTTGTCCTGTTTTCGTGGGGCTCAGGAACTGGTTATGTCATTTGAGGATTTTGCTTCCTAAGATGACTTGACTTATTTACATACTTTCTCCAGGATTTAGAAAGAAAAAACAAACAAAATGTCTCTCTCCTGTTTCTGTAGCTTCTGTTCACCGTGTCCATTATGTTCCAACCTCCTTCTTTTACCCTAAGTGTGTATGTTTCATACTGTTTGGGCAGAATAGAACCCTAAGCTTCTAGAAAGAACAGCACCATAGGAAGCAAAGCTAAGTCCCCTGCCTTTTGATTTCCCTCCTGGTGGCTCCAGGCAGATCTGTTTACTTGCCTCAATCTGCAGCATTTTTGGCCTCCTTCCTTGAGAAGACATCAGTGCTTTTCCTGCATGTGGGTTGGTAGCTGTCAGTAACTGTGGGTGGTTGAGTGAGCAAGCAGATGAGACGGGTTGTTATAAAAAGTTAAATTGGGAGAAGCATGTTTGAATTGTGAGCAAAGATAGAAGTAAACACTTTAGTAAATAGATCCAGAATGTAAAGATCATGGTCAACCATGGCAGCAATAAGTTTATATTTTCTTCTTTTCTCTCTCGACAGTCTTCCCATTTTTAGTTGTGGATTAAAATCATTGTCAATTATTAACAATTAGTCATAATATTATTTGGAAAACTAAGGGTTTCATATATAGCAGTATTATTATACAACCCCGGTGTGTTTTTGTAAATGTAGACTCTAAAAGACTATTTAAAATGCATCCTTATGAGCTAAGGGACTTCCCAGGTGGCACTAGTGGTAAAGAACCTGCCTGCCAACGCAGGAGACATAAGAGCCATGGGTTCCATCCCTGGGTCAGGAAGATGGGGGCATGGCAACCCACTCCAGTATTCTTGCCCGGAGAATCCCGTGGACAGAGGAGCCTGGCAAGCTGCAGTCCAGAGGGTCACAAAGAGTTGAACATAACTGAAGCAACTTACCATGCATGCACGCACACCTACTACCTAAAAGAGGGCCACGTGAATCCAAGCTGTTGTTATAGTGCCATGCTTTGTACCAAGTACTTTCCAGATAATTGCTCGTTCAACCCTCACAATAACCTTCTGAGGACTTTTTGATAGATGAGGAAACCGAAGTGCATAGTTATCTAAATAGTTTTCTAGATAGGCTAGATCATGTGCCCAGGCTTTTACAGCAAATAAGAGATAAACATGATTCCAGACAGTATGACTAAGAGAAATAGTTTATTCCTGAAAGTTATAGCTTATTTTTCTACACTTAGAATAAATGTTTTATTCCCCCAAAGGAAAAATTTTGTTAATTTCACCACCAGCCAAATATTTCTAACTTTTCTTGCCCTGTCAGCTGGCTGTCAGTTTTGTAAAGAAATGCAGCATAAAACTGACAGGAAGAAACTCTGAAATCTATAACCACATGGCAGCATATTGAAAAATTCTCACAAAAGCTTATTTTGTCATTTATTGGATAACACTAAAACCAGCTGCAGGGGCACCGGGGAGTTAATAGACACCATTTAGCTAATATATTATTTTGCCAAGAAAATTCATTGTGCTGAATTCTTTTCTAATCTTTTGTGGTTGCTTATTTATAAAAACAGAGTGCCTAGAAACTAAATTTTTTCACAGGGGGAAAGTAAAACAGAGATGGCTTTTAATTTAAACTTTCACATTGCAACTGTCACTCTGAAGAAAGAAATATATGTGAAATAAGATATATAGGAATACTTAAAGTGGCACATTGCATGTGTGGAAGTTTAAAAGGCTTTATTTGTTAATGGGCTGTTGAAATGGATCAGATATTTTCTAGCTTTAAAATTAGGATGATGAATATGAAAGTGTTTTACAGACTCTGAAACATTATGTGTACCTTTGGCGTGTATGGACTTATGTAAATGCGAGTGATTATGTTTGGTGTGTTAGTATCTGGTCACAGTAGTATTTGTGCAGTGCAACAATATGCTTATGCAGCTTCCAGTGTCTTTTTAGAAAAAAACACCCAAATGTTATTTAGAATTCCACATTTTATTTATAATCTGAAAAACAGACACTTAAATAGATATTTGTACTTTGTTATTTTTATTTCTTCTACTTATATTCTGCTGCTAAGTCGCTTCAGTCGTGTCCGACTCTGTGCGACCCCATAGACGGCAGCCCACTAGGCACCCCCATCCCTGGGATTCTCCAGGTAAGAACACTGGAGTGGGGTGCCATTTCCTTCTCCATCTTCTTATATAGTGCTTATTATATAGGATGTTCGGATTTCTTCTCACAGAGAAAGAGTGGCCAGAAACATCGTGCATGCACCATGAGAGAGCATGGGTTGGTTATCCTTAAACAGTGACCTTCAAGCATGTAGAAGAGTAAGGCACATTCAGGGTAAAGGGAGTAAGACGGAAAAAGAGGGCAAGCAAAAGGAGGAGGGTTTTGGAGCTTCCCTGGTGGTCTAGTGGTTAAGACACCATGCTTCCAGTGCGGAAGATATGGGTTCAAACCCTGGTCAGGGAACTCAGAGCCAACATATTGCAGGATTTGGCCAAAAAGGAAAAATGAATAGGATTTTAGAAGAGCAAAGGGTCTCTCGTCTTTTGAAAGACAAAAGAAAGATTTCTTAGAAGGCAAAGGAATCACAAAGAAAGGTAGACAGAAAGATGTGCTCCATGCTGTGAGTAAAATTTTTGTGTCCTGTGGTATGTACCACCTATTTCAAGAATGGCAGATACACGGACCCTGATTATGACTCCTTTCTGTACTCAGAGGAAGACTGAACTATCCTGATCATAATTATTACTTGGATCAGTGGTTCTGAAATGTTCAGAAGCATCATTCATTGTAATCACAAATTACATGCTAGAAACATGTTGGCAGTGAATTAGATGAATTATTCTAGTTATATATTATAAAATATATATTCTGTAATAGAATTCTATGCAAGTATTATAAAAATGAGGAACATGTATATGTGTACTTAAAGAATAGTCAGCTGTAGCTATGTTTTAGTGAAAAAGAGCAGTTATAGTATGTCTCCATTCTTTTTTTTTTTTCACTTCTCTCTCTGCAGTGGAATGTGTATACATATATGGAATGTTATATTTGTGTGTTTAATAAGGCATTTCTCAAAAGATGTCTAAGAAACAAAAAATTGCAATTTTCTATGACTAAGAGGACTAGGGATTAGGATAACAGAGATGTTTATTAAAGAGTTTTTTTTTTTTTTTAATGTGTTGAATTTCATGTACCTGGTGCTCTTCATCGCCTTCTTTGACAAAAGCATTCAGTTAGGTACAGTTGAGTTAAGTTTTCTACTGTTTGTCAAGCTTCATAGGTAAATTGACAAATTTAAAAAGATTCTCAAATTAGCATGCATTAGCAATCTCTAGTGATTGTAGGAGCTTGCTATAGTACAGATTACTTGGGTCTCCACCAGGAAGGTTATATCAAAAACTTTGGACATAGACCTCTGGAATTTGCATTTGAATTGAACATCTGGAACCAAGCCCTTGGGAGGTCTATAGACTTCACTTGTAAAAAAAATTATTTTTTATTGAAGGGTAATTGATTTACAACATTATGTTTTAGGTATATAGCAGTGATTCAGTTATACGTATATCTTATTTTTTTTGGATTATATAAGTTATTAAAAAATGTTGAATATACAGTAAGTCCTTGATGGTTATCTGTTTTTATGTATAGTTGTGTGTATACGTTATTCCCAAATTTATAATTTATCCCTCCCCTACACCTTTCCTTTTGATGACTGTAACTTTGTTTTCTAAATCTGTGATAGACTTCACTTTGATACATAATCTGTTTGAGTACATGGAAGGCATGTGCTCATGTGGAGGGCATTTACGTGTCCTAAAATGTAATTGCTCTATGGAGTGAGTGTTTGAGTCACCCACCAGGCTCGTCAGTCCATGAAATTCTCCAGGCAAGAATAATGGCGTAGGTAGCCATTCCCCTTCTTCAGGGGATCTTCCCAACCCAGAGATCGAACCTGGACCTTCCGCATTGCAGGCAGATTCTTTACCATCTGAGCTACCAGAGAAGTCCAAAATGTAATTGTTCCGTGGAGTTAGTGTTTCAATAGGCTAGAGACATAAATTTACAGTGACCACATTAGAAAAAGCATGTTAAAATAGTAACAATTATTATCTTTATTGTTACTATTATTAGATCTTCTATCTGGTTGACTTCCTTTCATTTAAAGGGAGAGAAGGTGTTACCCTTGAGTTCATCATCTCACCTGGATATGCCTTGCTTTGTCTCTGAGGGGATGACCTAAAGAGCCCTGAAATGGTAAATCAGAGAGAATTTTTGAAACTTCTCTTAGAAAATATGGTAATGTACATATTACCTTTAATGATAATCAGTGAAAATATAGATTTTTTTTAAAAAATGTGGGCTATGTGACTTTTCCTTTCGCAGGCCTTTGCAATCTTGTTATAAGACAGTTTGGGTCTTGGAAGCTCACAGCTACTGGAATTACTAGGGTGCCAAAGCACTGCATCTCCTCTTCTCAAACCTCCCTTTCCAGGAAGGTGAAGGCTTCTCCTCGTGAATGTCAAGCATGTCTCTTCATAACTGTCCTGTATTCCTTGATTTGCAGCCGAATGGGCCTTAATCACTACTTCTCCTGGTGTAGTGAGACACTTCCTCCTCCTCTTCTTTTTTTTTTTTTTCATTTTTTCTTCTGCCACCTGCTGCAGCTACTGCATGCTTCTTGGCAGTTCTCATCTCCCACTCCCATGGAGAGCAGGTGAGGATTTACCTTCCATAAGCAATAAAAAATCATTACGTTATCAATTAGAAACCTAGCTCTTCTAGTTATCCATGGTTTGTGGGAATTGTCCTGAAAGATATGAAAGGCTTCATTTTCTTGTCAAATGTAACATTCTCTACCATTTTCAAACCCATTTTTCTTTTTTCAAAAATTTATTTATTTTAATGGGAGGCTAATTACAATATTGTGGTGGTTTTTGCCATACATTGCCATGAATCAGCCATGGGTGTACATGTATTCCCCATCCTGAACCCCCCTCCCACTTCCCTCCTCATCCCATCTCTCAGGCTCATCCCAGCGCACCAGCCCTGGGCACCCTGCATCAAACCTGGACTGGCGATCTGTTTCATCAAACCCATTTTTCAAATCTGAAACCAGGTATCTGGACATTCAGGTACCCCACAATTTCTGTGAAGTCTTTGGTATTCTAGGACTTAACCATCTGCCCCAAATCTGTTAGATATTTTGCTTGGGAAGAGGAGACGCAGTGGTTTGCAGTGGTTTTACTGATTATCATTAAAGATAATAGGCACATTACCATATTTTCTAAGAGAAGTTTCAAAAATTCTCTCTGATTTACCATTTCAGGAACCTGGAAACAGGTTTCCAGGTCACTTACTATGATAAGCCAGCAGCCCAAGACTAAGCATATAGATGAGCCTCCCTGGTTTACAGGACCTTACTGTAATAGGATCTATTGAAACAAATGAAGCATGTGTTTCCACGTAATTGCTGTCAGTCTCTGGGTTGCCAAGGCAACAAGCACTATGTGAACTATTGGAGTCAGTATGGATATAGCTGTTGAGTTGTTAATACTTAAACTATGCATTATGCAGCAAGCTGTTCTCTTTGCTTATCTAGGTTTGTAGTTTTTCTTCTTTAAAAGGACAAGTGACGCTCTCCCAGTTTCATAGGAAGCATATTTAACAAGATAGTGCTCATTAAACAGAATGGGTTTGCTCCAGAAAAGCTGCCTATACACTGAATTCTGTTTTCCCATTGATGTCCATTATAAAAATGGAATTATTATTGTGTGATTTTTTGTTACTATTTCTCACAAAATATCATTTATAGTTAATAATACAGTAAGCTTAAAAATAACCTGTAGATAAAGGAAGACTTATATTTTATAGGAGCATTCAGTTCAGTTCAGTCGCTCAGTCGTGTCCGACTCTTTGCGATCCCATGAATCGCAGCACGCCAGGCCTCCCTGTCCATCACCAACTCCCAGAGTTCACTCAGACTCACGTCCATCGAGTTGGTGATACCATCCAGCCATCTCATCCTCGGTCGTCCCCTTCTCCTCCTGCCCCCAGTCCCTCTAAAAAGCAATGTGGAAATGCAGGATTTCTCAGGTTGTTTTCCTTGTTTGCTCCAATAAGTAGTCAAAGAGGGAAAAAGCAGTCCTTGAGAAGGATCCTAATTGATCAAATTGCTGTTTCTGCAGTTTTTTCTTTTAAATATTCTGAAGTAGAAGAGTTCAAAGTTCTGTTTGGTTGCTCAGATCCTAGGATGTTTCATTAGGAATGAATAGGGTGAAAGTAAGTTAAAAGGAAAAGACATGGTCAAATACCAAACAACCAATAAATAACATATTGTGGCAATCTTTTTGCAGTTTACACTTGTACATATATCAAATATGCTGTACACCTTAACCTAATACAACGTTATATGTCAACTGTATCTTAATAAAACTGAAAAAGATTAGGAATTTATTTTTAAAAAACAAATCAATGACTGCCATTCAGATTATAGCAGTTACTCATTTGCAAACCATGACACAGTGAAGACTGAAAGCATCCTGTGAATTTTAAGATTTGTACGTGGTACATAATAAAGTAAATACTTGGTTATTAACTGTGAATAGCACATTGAAACATTTGTCTTGTGACTGAGACTCTTCCTTTGAGGAGCTTGTTTTTTTGAAAGTAAAAATGCAAAAATGTCTAATTATTTTTTGATTAACCTGCCTCATACCATATTCTGAATTGATAATTCCATCCTAGAACTGGGGACAAATAGATCAACCCATTGGCCACCTTCAAGGAACTATGTGCCTGGTAAGAAAGCTAGAAAGTAAGCAAGTACTACTCACAAAGTATGACGACTACCAGAACATGAGACATTCAGGGCACTATTATTATTATTGGTTCTTAGAAGTATCATCAAAAAAGACCCAAACATTCCTGACAGTAAGATGCTGAGACGTGAAGTATGGGTAGGAGTTTACTGTTATAATTATTGATATTTAAAGATGAGATCGAGATTATTACAGACAGTGAGAAAGAAAGGTGCAGAGGCCAGAGCCAGATACAAACAGGGCGTTGCAAGTAGGCAAGGGCACCTCACAGATAATGTTCTGAGAGTGATGGGTGAGCCCGTTCATAACCCACTGCACTAGTGGTACGAGCTGGGAAATGCCAGGTCTTCATCAGTGTGATTGTCAAGCATCCTCCTACTGCTATATCCCTTAAGAAGATTAGCACTAAATTTGTACTTGCAAATCACATGGATTTAAATTGGAATTAAAAGTAGTATTTTATTACCTGATTTCTCTCTCTGTTGACTTCCCCTGAAGTAGACGTAGTGTGGTTTTTATTGATAACATTCCTTTCTGTAAAGTATGAAAATCCAGGCAGGATTGGGAGCAGAGAGGAGGGAGTAGCAGGCGATGTGAACACATTGGTGGCGGTAGGATTTCAACTGGATCTCATGAAAGTGCCCTCAGGGCAATGTGCCTTGGTCTGAAAATAGAGCAGATTTAGGCCTAAAATGACTGGAGAAGCAGATGGAAGGTAAATAATAGGCATTCCCTTGCCTTTTGGCCTGCCTCCCCTAACACTTTCTGTCTTGTTTCTGTTCCTGTGAATACATAAACTCTAAATAAGCTTTGGCAATAGTTTGTCAGCAGTGGCTGAAGATTGGGAAGGCCAAGTAAAGGATTTGTCAAATTAGGGAGGAGGTACAGAGCAGAGAGGATAGCTAATTATTTTTTACAACAGGTCACTGTTCTGATATAGATGCAGATTTGTTGGCAGTTCCCTAAATCAGAGTATGTGATTTATGATCCTCAAGGAAGAAGGAAAACCTCTTTAGAAATGAAAGAATAATGAGCCTGTGATCAATAGCATGGATAACAAATTATAAGCCTTAGAAATGTAAGTCTTCCTCACCTCCTGACTAGATTATTAGTGTTTTTCTAATTCTGCCTTCTGTCTCAGGCCTGTTTGTCTTCCCCGTCATTCATTTGTTTCTGTATATTTTCATCAAGCATTTATCATCTTTTGAGTGCTCAGTTGTGTCCCACGTTTTGTGGCCCTCATGGACTGTAGCCCACCCAGCTCTTCTCTGCATGGCATTGTTCAGGCAAGAAATACTGGAGCAGGTTGCCATCTCCTCCTCCAGGGGACCTTCCTGACAGGGATCAAGCCCGCACCTCTGGCATCTCTTACACTGGCAGGTGGATTCTTTACCGAAGCTTATCATCTCTTATGCCCTACATATTCTGAGTGCTGGGTACAGTGAAATGAAGTTCCTGTTCTCGCCCAGTTTACATTCCGGTGGGAGGGAGTGGAGGGAACAAGGAGCCAACTGATACATTAAAGTGATAATAGTAACCTCCAATTATGATGAGTGTTACCGAAAGAGTATGAGTGAGTATAACGGATTCATTATTCATTATTCTCCTAATTATTAGGAGAGGCTGCTCTGAGAAGCTGGCTTTTAAGCTGAGACAGGAATGCAAAGATCAGAGATAAAAGTGTTCCTGGCAGAGACCAGTTAGTTTAAAAATCTCAACATAGGGACAGAGGAACAATATGACGAGTTCAAGCAAAGACTCTTGTAGGTATGATCCGTGGACTGGATGGGAGGGATAGTGAGTGGTCTGAGACAAGTATGCAAATAGGTTTTGTTAGAGAGGTAAGAAGTTTGGATTTTATTTTAATGTAAGAGAAAGCTACAGGGGCATTTTAAGCAAATAATAGCATATTATCTGTGTTTTTAAAACTGTGTTATATAATATTCATGAGTTCATAAATAAATGATTGAATAAATAGGTAAATGGGGGGAAAAGGACAAATATTTCTTACAGATAAATTCCGAACAATAAATGTAGATCTTTCCTCCTCTGGATAGTGGAACTTAATTCTTCTCCTCTTAAGCAGGGGAAGATTTAGTGAGTTGCTTCAAATGAATAGAGTATGGAAAAGGAAAAATAGTATTTGGAATGATGAATCTCAACAGACACTACCACAACCAAGTAATGAAGGTTAACATGACTAGATAAGAGTCATATGAATGTCATGTACTGTTATAGGTTGAATCTGTTTCCCACCAAAATTTATTAGTTAAAAACCTAATGGTGTGAGGAGGTTATTAGGAAATTGAAAAGAACCCTCATGAATGGGATGTGTGCATTTATCAAGTAGATTCTGAGATCTCTGGTCCCTTTTGGAATCTGAAGCTCAGAAGAGGGCTGTCACCCAATCATGTTGGCACCCTGATCTCAAACTTCCTGCCTCCAGTACTATGAGAAACAAAGTCCTGTTGTTTATTAGCTACCCAATCTGTGGTATTTTGTTTTAGCATCCTGTATAGAAGAGAGTTCCAGAAAAACATCTATTTCTGCTTTATTAACTATGCCAAAGCCTTTGACTGTGTGGATCACAATAAACTGGACAATTCTGAAAGAGATGGAAATACCAGACCACCTGACTTGCCTCTTGAGAATCCTGTATGCAGGTCAGGAAGCAACAGTTAGAACTGGACATGGAACAACAGACTAGTTCCAAATAGGAAAAGGAGTACGTCAAGACTGTATATTGTTCCCCTGCTTATTTACCTTCTATGTAGAGTACATCACGAGAAACGCTGGGCTGGAAGAAGCACAAGCTGGAATCAAGTTTGCCGGGAGAAATATCAATAACCTCAGATATGCAGATGATACCACCCTTATGGCAGAAACTGAAGAGGAACTAAAAAGCTTCTTGATGAAAGTGAAAGAGGAGAGTAAAAATGTTGGCTTAAAGCTCAACATTCAGAAAATGAAGATCATGGCATCTGGTCCCTTTGCTTCATGAGGAGTAGATGGGGAAACAGTGGAAACAGTGTCAGACTATTTTTTTGGGCTCCAAAGTTACTGCAGATGGTGATTGCAACCATGAAATTAAAAGACGCTTACTCCTTGGAAGGAAAATTATGACCAAAGTAGACAGCATATTTAAAAGCAGAGACATTACTTTGCCAACAAAGGTCCGTCTAGTCAAGGCTATGGTTTTTCCAGTGGTCATGTATGGATGTGAGAGTTGGACTGTGAAGAAAGCTGAGCGCCGAAGAATTGATGCTTTTGAACTGTGGTGTTGGAGAAGACTCTTGAGAGTCCCTTGGACTGCAAGGAGATCCACCCAGTCCATTCTAAAGGAGATCAGTCCTGAGTGTTCTTTGGAAGGACTTATGCTAAAGCTGAAACTCCAATACTTTAGCCACCTCATGCGAAGAATTGACTTATTGGAAAATATTCTGATGCTGGGAGGTATTGGGGGCAGGAAGAGAAGGGGACGACAGAGGATGAGATGGCTGGATGGCATCACTGACTTGATGGACATGAGTTTGAGTGAACTCTGGGAGTTGGTGATGGACAGGGAGGCCTGGCGTGCTGCAATTCATGAGGTCACAAAGAGTTGGACACAACTGAGCAACTGAACTGAACTGAACTGACTAAGACATTACTCCAGACACAATAGGATGAGAAGGACCTTTCACTTCTGGTAACCATCTCTTAAATTTATAAAGACAAGGAAACATCAAACAAACCTAAATTGAGGAATATTGTGTAAAATAGCTGACCAGTGCTTCTCAAAACTTTTAAGGCCATGAAAAATCAAAGAAAGACTGAGAAGATGTCACAGATTGAACAAGACTATGGAGAAACAACTAAATGCACCATTGTATTCTAGATTGAATCTTGAGACAGAAAAAGAGTATTATTGGAAAAACTGATAATTCTGAATAAAGTTTGCTGTTTAGTTAATAGGAATGTACCAGTTTCTGAGTTTTGATAAACATACCATGATGATGTAAGATGGTAACACTGGAAAAGTGGATGAAGGTTTTATTGGAACTCTCTGTACCATCTTTATTAACTCTTCAGTAAATCTAGAATTATTCTAAAAAATGTAGTAAAGGAAAAGAAAGCATGAATTCTAGTTTCTCTGTGACGAATAGCTTAAGGCTGGGGTACTGGAGTAGAAGCAGGGAGAGCAGTGAGGACCAGAGCTACCGGATGTTCTAGGTGAGAGATGGTGGTGATCAGGCCTTGTCGGCTCGTGTTGGAGATGTAGAGAAGAACATATACTTGGTGATGTTTGGGAGTGGCCAAGAGAGGACTTGATGATGGACTGTATCATAGTGATGAGTAGGAGGATGAGGAGGGGGAGGGAAAAGAAAGATAGTGTAGTAGGGGTTATTTCCCTGAAAGAGAGATATGATACCGATTGTCATCTTTAGAGATATTCATTAGCTTTCCCTGAAAATACGAAACCGAAGTCTTCACCCCGATGGACAGGACCCTCCATAATTCAGTCTGTGTGTTTGTGAGTGTGAGTGTGCGCACACATGTGCATGTTCAGTTATGTCTGACTCTTTGCAACTCCATGGATTATTGCCCGTCAGTCTCCTCTGTGCATAGGATTTTCCAGACAAGAATACTGGAGTGAATTACCATTTCCTCCTCCAAGGGGTCTTTTTGACCCAAGAATAATACCCAGGACTCTGTGTCTCCCTATTTATAGTTTTTATGTCTTACACATTTTATCTTCTACACAGAGACACCTGCACTTAGTGTTCCAGTAACAAGTCTTCTCAGACTCTGCTGGAGTTAATTTTCCATCTCTTTTAAAACACCAGAATATGTGCATGTTGTATTGTGAGATGATAATAATAATAGCAAAATACTATTGTTTTAATACTGTGCCGTAGCCTGTGGTAAGAGCTTCAGCTTTATCATAACATTGGCTGTCAGCAATAGTCTTAAGGAGACAGTGCTTTTCATTCCCTGATCTGTACTTGGAAGTGCTGATTCTCCAGTGTGGGCTGGTTATGTAATTTACTGTCCAAACTGAAAAGAGGGCACTATTGACGCTCTGGGACAACAAGTGTAAGCCAAAGCTGTTCAGGGGAAATGAAGACGTGACCCCACAAGTTGGTGTGAAGATTCTTTTGCCAAAGTTCATACAGCTAGCAGGTGACACAGAAGTTTCAAACTCTGAATTATTCTTGTTCCAAAATCAGTGTTCTTAATAGTTATATCAGCACTCTCTTGGTGCTAGATTGTGAACTCGGGTAAGTGACTTGATGTCTCTGAGCTGTGCATGCGTGTGCTAAGTCACTCCAGTCGTGCCCGACTCTATGTGACCCTATGGACTGTAGCTCACCAGGTTCCTCTGTCCATGGGTACTCTCTTCCTTATCAATAAAAATAGTGTTGGTGAGGCATGATAAAAGTTCAGTGAGACAATTACCAACGTACCTCACAAGGGTGACAACTCAGTAAATGAGGGTGGGTAGAGTTTGTGGCTTAAATAGAATCGTATTCTTGAGCCCTAATTAGTATTTAGCACGACATTTTGCTGGCAGGTGGTGCTTGCTTTTCTAGAAATACTACTTCAGTGTGCTCTAGGACATTAAGATCGAGAAGAAGGTTGATGGGCCAGAAGAGTGATCAGGAACTACATCAAATCCAAGTGAATCTGGGGGAATGTTTCCCAATAACAGAGACCCCTCCCCCACTTCTCACAGTTGTTTCAGAGACAGAGCCAAGACCAGGGGGAAAAAAAAATGATAGGCAAGTGCTGTGGAGATTGATATCATTTGGTTCAATAAACCGAGCGGCTCACTTTGGACCCATTACTGCAAGTGCAGCACAAGGTGTCAGGACGCTGTCTTCAGTGCACTGGTGCATGAGGCTTACCCCGCTCTCTTATCATCCGCTGCCAGTTGAATTAATAAGGCATCATTTTTTTCCCTAAATATTTTAACCTACTCATTAGCCTAGAAGCTGTTGTTAGCATTACCAGTGGTGTTTTCTTGTGTTATCGAGTTGTCCATTTGTGAAATCCCAACTCATAGCTGTTAACCATAGATGCGCTTTACTGAATCTACTCTGAAACTGTATAATCTGACATGATGCGTTTTCTCCAGGGGCTACCTTTGCCATTTTCAATAAAGTAGTTTAGCTGTAAGCATACCTTTTTTACCTTACCTTCTTCAGGGCAGGATTATACTTTAGACTTTTCATGTCACTGCAAGTAATAACATTAAATTATTCATGAAATGGTTTTCAGTTATGGATGTTTGCCATCAAAATTCTTTTCCAAAAATCTTTTATGTGATTTTTTATTATTAGAATCCAAACTGTGTACCATTCATTTTCTGTAATGTTTGTAAGATAATGTACCTGGTTCTTTCATTGGTAAGAAGAATGTAAAACAATAACTGCCTACTCTTAAGAAATTTACTCCATAATAATATTTAGTTTTATAGCATATTCAAAAGCAGAGACATTACTTTGCCAACAAAGGTCCAGCTAGTCAAGGCTATGGTTTTTCCAGTGGTCATGTATGGCTGTGAGAGTTGGACTGTGAAGAAAGCTGAGTGCCGAAGAATTGATGCTTTTGAACTGTGGTGTTGGAGAAGACTCTTGAGAGTCCCTTGGACTGCAAGGAGATCCAACCAGTCCATTCTAAAGGAGATCAGTCCTGGGTGTTCTTTGGAAGGACTGATGCTAAAGCTGAAACTCCAATACTTTGGCCACCTCNTGGCTGTGAGAGTTGGACTGTGAAGAAAGCTGAGTGCCGAAGAATTGATGCTTTTGAACTGTGGTGTTGGAGAAGACTCTTGAGAGTCCCTTGGACTGCAAGGAGATCCAACCAGTCCATTCTAAAGGAGATCAGTCCTGGGTGTTCTTTGGAAGGACTGATGCTAAAGCTGAAACTCCAATACTTTGGCCACCTCATGCAAAGAGCTGACTTATTGGAAAATATTCTGATGATGGGAGGGATTGGGGACAGGAGGAGGAGGGGACGACAGAGGCTGAGATGGCTGGATGGCATTACTCGATGGACATGAGTCTGAGTGAACTCCTGGAGTTGGTGATGGACAGGGAGGCCTGGCGTGGTGCGATTCATGAGGTCACAAAGAGTT
This sequence comes from Neotragus moschatus, assembly GCA_006410615.1. Taxonomy (NCBI): domain Eukaryota; kingdom Metazoa; phylum Chordata; class Mammalia; order Artiodactyla; family Bovidae; genus Neotragus; species Neotragus moschatus. The sequence goes on from SJYA01002975.1 coordinate 290,375, forward strand.
GGACACAACTGAGCGACTGAACTAAAAACTTATCGACTCTTTAATAGGTATTTTACTTGGCATACTTTATAGCTTGGGGTCTATATGAATGTATAACAAACAATATATAACAAACTTAGGATCTATATGAATATATCTGTTTTACATATTATTACATCTTCATCGAGAGACACAAAAATGTTCTACAAAAATGTTGTACCTCTACCTCAAAGAAGACATTTAAATCCAGGCTACATTTTGGTTCCAGAACAAATACTCTTTTTTTTTTTTAAATTAATTAATTTATTTGGCTGCATCAGTTCTTAGTTGTCATACGTGAGATCTCTGTTGGGGTGGGCAGGCTCAGTAATTGTGGCCTGGGGGGCTTAGTTGCCCCATCGCATGTGGGGTCTCAGTTCTCCAACCTGGGATCCCACCCACTTCCACTGCACAGGAAGGCAGATTCTTACCCACTAGACCACCAGGGAAGTCCCCCAGAGCAAATATTCTGTATGGAAAATTTTAGTTCGTTTTCATGGAATGAGCGAAGTGATATGAGAAAATATGTATGTGTGGATTCAGCTCTAGAATTTTATCTACACTTTTCCAATGTTGATAGTCTAGAGTTGTAAAAAAACATTCATAGACATGATGGAGTTATATATCACTTATTTCTTTGTCTAAGATTGTTTTAATGTTAAATCTCAATCTCACACAGAGTTAATTTATGTTAAGTAAGCAAGTAGAAAGGGTTACCCCCAAAGACCACATCCTGTGGTTCAAATAGCGCTTAGTTTAGAAGTTGCTTCTTTCATGAAAATGATAGCTTCAGGTTTTGACTCTTTTATCTTCTTTTGGTATTGAGGGAAACATAACTTGCTAAAGTAGATGTTTAGTTTAACGTGTGGTTTTATCTATATAAGGTAGATACCTCAAGGTATTACAATAAACCTGATGAATTGAATTGGAAATTAACTGTAGAGAAGGTCAGGTGCATGTCAGTCTAACAGACTTTAATGAGTTGAACTAAGATTCTCTTGACATTAATGTTTTGCTTTGGCAGACTATACTCATTAGTTTTAGGAACTTCTGCTACTTGAGTGAAGCCCAGACCTTCCTCAGTTCAGTTCAGTTCAGTCGCTCAGTTGTGTCCGACTCTTTGCGACCCCATGAATCGAAGCACGCAGGCCTCCCTGTCCATCACCAACTCCCGGAGTTCACCCAAACTCATGTGCATCAAGTCGGTGATGCCATCCAACCATCTCATCCTCTGTCATCCTCTTCTCCTGCCCCCAATCCCTCCCAGATGAAGGTAAAAACAATGCCTCAAATCTCTATCCTACTTTTTAACTCATAGCTTAGGATAAGAGCTCAATGGGTTGGTAGCTGGCTGTAAGATTTATGTAGCCTAGTAGAGTAATTGAACAAAGGGTAAATGACTATTTTTTAAACTTGTATTATTGCCTTTGAAATTAAGAGTTTCAAATGAGTTCTATTTTAATGTACTGAGACCTAAAAGAGTATCTATTAATATCTATGCATTGATGTCATGGCCCAATTTGAACCTTAATTCGGATGAAGCCCATGTGCCCTCAGAGATAAATGGTTCTTTCCAAATTGCTGTATGTAACAAAAAGAAAAAGCAGAAATGATAGCTTGTCTACTGTGCAGTTTTAAAGTCTTGTTTTGATGAGTAGCTGACTTTTGTCCTATTTCAAAAATATTACTTTTGGAGTCTAAAACTTAAAGCACAAAGAAGGAAAAGAGAGATCATATTTATAGAAAAATTATCTTTCATACTTAACATAGCATACTTCACCTGGGAAACTTTATATAGAATCTACAGGATGCTAGTCATAGATCACTCATAAGTACATTAAATTATGGATTTCCTTTCACCTTCTCTTGAGAGAAAGTGCTAAATATTTGAGTCTATGTTTTTCTTTGTACATGGATCCACTAAATATTGCCTATAACACTCCCCAAATTATTTTAAAAATAAGCTTCAAAAGAAATGGACTGGAAAATGCTATAAATCTATGGAAACTACATTTTAAGTAAAAAATATACCTTGCAAAAATAGGTTTGATGCCCAAAAAGGTAGAATTATTCTGTTTTATGTACACATTATGCATTGTGCTGACATAATCTTTATCATATCCACTCAGCAGCTGTGGTGCCTTGTCAGGAGAACTTGCTGCAGAAGAGTGATCCCTGCTAAATGTTCATCCTACTTTCTTCCCAACTCCTAAAACTGTTTAGGAATGGTGCCTCAGATAAGATTGAAGAAGGAAAGGAATAGTCAGGCAGTGGCCACCTCTGACGTCAGGAGTGAAATAAGGAGTAGAAAGAAAAAAGAATATAGTCCTAAGTGTTGCACAGAAAACTCTATTTGCATCAATACATCTTTGGATTAATAAGTTACTGAATAAAGTAAAATTGCAATTTTTCTTTCCTTGGTTGACTACTACCTGGTGAAATTTAAATACACACCGAGGAATGACTAGATGTTGCCATTTTAAGAGAAAAGGGAGCAGTGATGACTGAAGGCACCAGTCTATAGAGCATCAACTATAGATTATATACTTTACATATATCGGTTCATTTAATATTACTGTGGTTTTGCCATGTAGATTATATCCCCATTTTGCAAAAAGCAGAGAGAGAGATTAAGAGCAGTTAAATGTTTTATACAAGATTAAAGAGCTTTTAAGAGGTGAAATCAGATTCAAACTAATTCTCTCTAATTCTACAATCTCCACATTTTCTACTATATTATTGTAACTCTAAATAACCCATAGACTCAGTAATCTGATCTGTTACAATTCAGTGTTACTGAATTAATTAAATTCAATGTTTTTCCTATCAATAGTAGTGAATAAATGTTATTCTTCATTGGAGTCTTATTTGGTTCCTAAATTGAGGGCTGTGTTCACAAAGCCTAGATAGCTGGCTTTGGCAAATTCTTACTTGCCCTTGTATTCAGCTTTCCATCTCATAAAAGCTGAGAAAATGCTGACAGTATGTGGCTAAAAATTATTTCCCTTCATCCTTTTCTTTATAAATGGCTGTTTATTTAGTCCTATGATGCATTATATAATTCTGTTCTCTAGCTGCTTTCTTTTAATGCACTATCGATAAACCAGTGAGAGTATATTTCTTGAGCAAACAGAAAGTTCTTTTAAGTGATCACCTCTGGAATTATGCTATTTACAATAAACAACAACAAAATTCTGAATCAAAAGGATGAACACAAAATCCTTGCCCTGAAAGAATTCACAGGCTATCAAAGAGGGAAGGAAGGAATCTGTGACTTCACAGAATAGCTGTCGCATATGATTGTTATAAAGATTAAACGAGGGCCTTCACTTGTGGTCCAGTGGCTAAGGCTCTACACTGTCAGTGTAGGGGGCCTGGGTATGATCCCTGGTCAGGAAACCAGAGAGCTTCCCAGGTGTCTCAGTGGTAAAGTCGCTTGCCAATTCAGGAAAGGCAGGAGACAGGAGTTCAGTCCCTGGGTTAAGAAGATCCCCTGGAATGGGAAATGGCAACCCACTCCAATATTCTTTCCTGGGAAATCCCATGGACAATGGAACCTGGTATCTGTCCACAGTCCACAGTCCATGGGGTTGCAGAGAGTTGGATATGACTGAGCATGCATGCACAGGGAACTAGATCTGAATGCCACACCTGAGACCAAATCAGCCAAGTAATTGGATTAAAAAAAGTTTAAATGAGTTATTGTAGGGAATATCTGAAACAATGCTTGACATACAGAAAGTGCTGTGTAAGCACTAGGTATTATTACAGAGTGACCAAAAAAGAAAAGAGTACAATGGACATGGAACAGAAGAGTGGGAAAGGCAATTTCTAGAAGCTTTGGTGCACTTTCAGTTCATCCACTCAAAGATACTGCCTCATGACAGGGCAGAGAGTTGTCAGTGGGCCACAAGTGAGCATGCAGGCAAAGATGAGACTGACTGTTTTCCAAATCTGAAGTCTAGCTAAATATGTTATACCTTTTATTATGTAAGGTTTTTTTTTTTCTTTTGCCCTTTTGGAATTACAAATCTCTTAAAAAATAATTTCATTTCCTTCTAAAACCAAGCTATGATAATCTGCAATTTGGCATAGAAATAAAACATTGGGGAAAAAGATTTTTGCCAAGCAGTAACAACACACCTTGCGTCACAAATGTTCCCAAAGACAAACAGCAACGTGGAAAGATGCCTCTGTGTTGAGAAAGTTGCAGTTTAAACTGTTGGATTGCAGCTAGGAATGTGTGACACTGTCCTCTTATCCAGTGTGTTGGAACCTCTTCAGCTTCTTTTGCTTTTCTTTACATCAGATACATTTTAGTGCACGCCCCTCTTCAAAGTTTGGCTAGAATAGAAGGAAAGAAGTTCCAAGGCAAAATCAGCACAGGCAATTCAAACATTCTACCAGGATTCATTATCCCTAGTGGTGGATTGGAAAGATGGCTTGACTTTCATTTACGAAACACTTTATCTGAATAAAAAAATAACTTAAAAGCCTCTGGCAATAATGAGATAAACTGAGAAGCAAAAGGCCCAGATAATTCAAACTACATCATCAACTATTGAAAAGGAGAACTGGCAGTGTTCTCAAATACCCTCAAAGTCCTCTTTTAAATAGAAAAAAAAAAAGTGTATGAAACTTTAATTTTTAGAGCAGCTTTAGATTACTAGATAAACTGAGAGGAAGGTACAGAGATTTCCTATATTCTTCCTGCTCCTTGCATGTATATTCTCCCCATTATCAGCATCTCTCTCCACCGTGGTGGGCTTCCCTGGTGATTCAGTGGTAAAGAATCCACTTGCCAGTGCAGGAGACGTGAGTTCGATCCCTGAGTCAGAAAGATACCCTGGAGAAAGAAATGGCTACCCACTTCAGTTATACTTGCCTAGGAATTCCCATGGACAGAGAGAGCCTGGTGGACTACAGTCCATAGGGTTGCAAAAGAGTCAGACTGGGCTGAGTGGCTAAGCAACAATCATAGTGGTACATCGCTTACAGTGGGTGAACTTAACATTGGACACGCCATTATCACCTAAAGTCCATGGTTTACAGGGTTCATTCTTGGTTTTGCATACCATATGCTTTTAGACAATTAGAGTCTCTTGTTTGAGAGAGCTCACTGCTTTTGTGGTGAAAATGCAGGTGACGAGGCTTGATTTTCATGAGGTGATGTTCCAGAAGCTGTTGCAAGGGTGTGCTTCAGGCAAGGGCACAGACCTTCAACCCAGAGCAATAACGGTACAATTCCTGTAGCCTGCAGCCTTTGTGCTGCTTTTGTTCTGGCTTAATGATTTTTACTGTTTAATATATAGCAAAGACTTTGGACTTCAAAAATAATGAAGTGCAAACATGAATAACAATTGGAAAGTGTATTTTTACCAGTGATTGAGAAGAAAGGGACTACACATCACATTTTAGATTTTGACCTTACAGACAGTTACTTTACCCATGTGAAGTGAAAATGGGGAAAAATGCATGTTTGGAGAATTTTGTTTGTTTGTTTGACTTAGCTCCTTGTAAGAATTCATATGCTAAGTGTCCTTTACTGAAATTATGTATTACAGTAGATTAAACTGGTGGCTTTCAAACTTGTTGGCTATAATCCTTAATGAATATGACTTCCCTGGTGGCTCAGATGGTAAAGCATCTGCCTACAATGCAGGAGACTTGGGTTCGATCCCTGGGTGGGGAAGATCCTCTGGAGAAGGAAATGGCAACCCACTCCAGTACTCTTGCCTGGAAAATCCCATGGACAGAGGAGCCTGGCAGTCTATAGTCCATGGGGTCGCAAAGAGTCAGACACGACCGAGCAACTTCACTTTCACTTTCTTTCTTAATGGATATGTGTTGTTGTTTTTTTTAATATTGCAGTCCATTAAATTGTTGTTCAGTCGCTAAGTTGCGTCTAACTCTTTGCAACCCTGTGAACTGCAGCATGCCAGGCTTCCCTGTCCTTCACTATCCCCTGGAGTTTGCTCAAGCTCATGTCCATTGAGTTGGTGATGCCATCCAACCATCTCATCCTCTTTTGACCCCATCTTCTCCTGCCCTCAACCTTTCCCAGCATCAAGGGCTTTTCCAGTGAGTCAGCTCTTTGGAAAATACAGACATATTTATCTGAAACAAACTTATTGTTTTTATTTTAATTTTGATCACAATCCATATAACTCCCAGTTTGGACAAAAACAAAATAGATAAAAACTCCTTATGCTTTTGCCCATAAGGCAACATTTTTAAATAGGAAAAATTAAACCCATGTTTAAATTTTAAAGGGTAAATAAATACATTATCAAGAACACACAATGTACTTCATCTTTTAAAAACTTTTGATAAAATTTATGTTGAGAACTAATAGTTCAGTTGTTAATTAATCTGGAAGGAAATATTCCCAAATACTTCTAGATTAGAACTTGGAAACAAAGAAATGGGGTAGTCCAAGTTAGAGGCTAAAATTTTAATTTCAAATGTTTTATAAGTGATCTATACTAAATGGTATCCAGCAAACTTTTAACTTTAAAAATGAAAATTAAAAAAAAAGCAAATTGGTACCCACATTTTTATTATTTCCTCTTCTCGATAGTGCTGGTAAAGTCTGTCTTCATAGATCTTGTTTCTAGAAATGTTTACTCAAACTAGAACATTTTAGTTAGGCCTGGAGAGGGAAGCCTAGACTTCAGAGATTTTAGCAGTTAAGATTTTCAGAACTCTCAGTATTCAATTTTCTATAAGGAGAGAATTAAGAGGAAAAAGGAAGCTTTATGAAGCACTTATTGAAAATGGATATTACTAAACATGTGTTAAGGTGTCTGCTCATAAATGCAACATATGTGTACTTGCAATGGAAAATTGAATATATAAATTTCTAACTCAAAGAAGAAGTCTGGGCTGAAGATACAGATTTGGGGCCATTCAGTAATTAAGAGAGCAATAAATGGGCACAGAATAAGAGTGCAGCTCTTAGATGCACCCATATCTAGTGACTGATGAAGAACTGGGGCTCCGTGATGAAAAATAGCATCAGAAGAATGGTCGGGGTGGTGGGTACAGAAAGGTGAGATTTTAAGGCAGTGAGGCATGAATTCCTTTTTGCCATGGAAAAAATTCCTTTTACCAAGGTATGATCAAATTCAGCAGATGTCTCATAGAAGTACTGAGGGGAAAAAAATCACTTTGATTTGGAAACTAGAAATTACTGACAGTCTTAGTGAAAACAAATTCATGTGAATGATGCTGAAAGTTAGGTTTTACTGGGATAATAGCAAAATTGAAGGCAAGAAGAATAAATATAATTCTCCACTAAGCCACACCCACAGAATAATAGAATTTAAAATTTGTAAGATGTCATCTTAGCAGAAAGCATAAGAAAGTTTATTTTACTAGATAGGGGGTGATTTACCTGATTCAGTTTTCACAAAGAACATAAATTTGTGACAAACTATTGAATGCTGAAGCAAAGTCCTGGATGAGTATAGGATTTTTAAGCCATTGTATTAGGGAGGCAGATGCAGTGTTCTACAGAGCTCTCCTTGATGTCACTACCAAATTTAATCTAAGATGTATTATGACCTTACACATTGCTTTTTTACTTCTCCATATAGGATAGAGTTGAAAAAGCAAGTGAGTGATGAGTGATCACTGTATCTCCCTCAGGTGTCTTCAAGAGGTAGATTCTGGGCATCAAGAGTCGTTTTTGTTGAGAGTGATAAACAACTCTTTGATAAAAAGGATCCCAACAAGAGGCTTAGTAGAGGTTTTGGTCTTAGAGGAACAGGGTGTAGTAAACAAATCGATACTGAGGTCAGCCGTGAGTGAATAGGTTGCTTTTGTAATGACCAAGGTGCCAGAAGTCATGAAGCTATAATATTGATCCTGCATTTATTGCAATTTATATTTTGAGTACCTCAGGACCCTTAGTAAGTAAGTAACATTTTTTCTACTCTGTGTCCCCAAGTTTTAATGTACAGTATTAATAACAGCTTCAGCATACCTAAGATTTAGAAGATACTAAAATTTTCGATTACTAGTGGGCAAAAACCCAACATAAATTGTTACATGGTATGATTATTCTGTCCAAGCATTGTAATAAGCAAGAAGTTTCTATAACAGATTCCTCTGATCAACTATTTTAAAGTGCCTTGGCAATTTTTTAAAAACTATTTTTATATAATAAAATCCTACTACTTGCATTTAAAACCCAAGATTCTGATCACTAGTTCCAACATGTTGGGGGATTTTTCCCTCACCACCTGAGAGTTCTACAACACTGGCTGAGTGTCCTACCATTCAACTCAATTCTGATAGTATCTACTAAGAGATAATTTTAGATCCCACAAATAGGACTCGGTCCCACAAGGTTGGACTTTCCAGGTGGCTCAGTGGTAAAGAATTTTCCTGTCAGTGCAGGAGACGCGGGTTTGATCTCTGGGTTGGGAAGATCCCCTGGAGAAAGAAATGGCAATCCACTCCAATATTCTTGCCTGGGAAAATTCCATGGACGGAGGAGCCTGGTAGACTACAGTCCATGGGGTCACAAAAGAGTCGGACACGACTTGGAGACTAAACCACCTAGTTTAGTCCCACCCTTAATTCAGATGCTATTTGCAAGCTCAGGTTACTACCCATGCTAATGACCAACTGGCTGTAGATCACAAGTTCTACAACTCCTCCTTTTGTTTGACTAATATGCTGCAGTGGCCCACAGAACTTGACGCAGTTTACGTGCTTGATTGTCATCGTTGCTATGGTCAGTAACTCAGTTGTGTCCTGCTCTCTGTGCCTTGTGCATTGTAGCCTGCCAGGCCCCTCTGTCCATGGAATGTTACAGGTAAGAGTATACAGTGGGTTGGTACTTCCTACCCCAGAGGATTTTCCCGACACAGGGATCGAACCTGTGTTGCTTGTGTCTCCTGCACTGGTAGGTGGATTCTTCACTGCTACACCACCTGGGAAGCCCCAACTTGCTTGATTGTGAATTTATTATTATAGGATATAATTCAGGAATAGCCAGATGGAAGAGATGTGTACAGCAAAACATGGGGAAAGGTCACTGAACTTCCATGCCCTTCAGGTGCGATGCATTTTGGAATCTCTTATATATTCACCAACTCTGAGGTTCTCTTTTGGGATTTTATGGAGGCTGTGTACAGTGCCCCCTTCCCTCCCCAGTGGTTTGGGGAGGTGGGGGAGATGAGCTGAAAGTTCCTAACTTCTAATCCCTAGGTTGGCTGCATTGTCAACCAGCCCCTATCCTTGGGTGTGGTCCAAAAGTTCCATAAGTAACAGAACAAAAGACACCTTTATCTCTCTCATCATTTAGGAAATTCAAAGAGTTTTAGGAACTCTATGCTAGAAATCACAATACCACAAAAAGAAACCTGAAAATCATTTGTTTTCAGTGAATAACAATATGTAGTAAACCATGATTGGTCTAGTTTTATTTTCTGCCCTTATAATTCTTGGGGGAGATGAAGTGATACCATTAAAAAAATGTTAAAGTGTGCTTTCTGGTTATGGCTTTGCACATATTTGGTGACTTGTTTAAAACATAATTAGAATTCAAAGCATATCCCTGGGTAATACTTGCCTTATTGGAGTTATTTACGTATTTTCTTCCTTTAAACTATGAATTTAAGGTCAGGGTTATTGTTTAATTTTATTTTATTTGTATGTTAGTGATGATACAATACCTGGTAAATGAGCACTCATTACTTATTTACTGAATAAGTAACTGAATTTAAAAGTTAACAATTAGATCAGTGTCAACTAAATCAAATGTAAGTTGTGAGAAGGAATGTCCAACACAAAGCTGGATACTTTAAAATATGGTTCTTTCTCAGTTAAAAAATGATGTCAATAAAATGAATTACCCCAAGGAGCAAACTGTGATTTTTTATGAAGAAATGGTAGGTCAAGATAAACATGAACTGAGATAATCCAGGAGGCCTGGAAACGCTGTCTTCTTCACGACAATAAATCTGCAGCAGCTATTGTCATTTCTCTTCTCTACCCAAGAGTTCAACACTAATTTAAAAAGAGGAACGAAGTCATAATTGAAACTAAGCCAGTTTTCCATGTGTCTCATTGGTAAGCAGCAGCTGCAGAATCATACAGACCCATTCAAAAGAAGGAAACTCCATCTGTAGAGTGTTATGTGCTTGGGGTCAAGTGAGGGATAAGCCAGGAAAATACCAGTAGTCATTTCTGTTTGTGGGAGGAATCCTTGAAATATGCAAAGAAATGAAACGTTAAGGACTCTTAAGAAGCAGGATCTGATAGGAGGTATTAGTGTTACCTTTATTACTGGAGTGGGTATCCTTTCTCTTCTCTAGGGGATCTTCCTAACCCAGGGATCCAACCCAGGTCTCCTGCATTGCAAGCAGATTCGTTACTGTCTGAGCCATCAGGGCAAAGACACGTTTATAATAGGTAAGAACCATAGGGATAGAAGACGGAGCATGCTTCTGGCATCCCAGCCTTGTGCCCTAGAGGGCGGCCCTTAGGGGATGACACAGGTGGAAACCAGGAAGGGATGGACTGCTTTCTCCAGGGAGACTCTTCTTATTGTGTGTGTTATTTACCACATTCGTTTCTTTGAAAATACTTTCTAAGGTCAGTGTGGAGAAGGGAAAACTCCTTGCCCAGAGTTTACTTTCTCAATTCTTGAGTTAGGACTCAAATCAGAAACTGCAATCTAAGCGTAATACATGTTTTATTTATGGATAATCCATTAAACCTTTATTAATAAGGAATAAATGGTAATTTTCTACCCAATTTGTTCTGTCTTTTGTGGGAGGAAATTGATTTTCCTCATCTTAATGTGTGAAACTCCAGTGTCTTGGTTTTCATGGTCCCCAGAAGGGAATGAGCATGCTTGGAAACCAACAGCAAAGGAATGAGCTGCTTTCCAGGAGCACATGAAAAACGTTTTTTCCCCTCCTCCCGCTTTATTTATTTATTTTGTAAAATAGGAAGGCTTTGATTTGCTTATTTTTTCTATACAATAGGTATTTGTTGGTTATCCATTTAAAATATATCAGTGTGTACATGACTTTCCCAAAGTCCCGAATTATCGCTTCCCCCAGGCAGCCATAGTTTTGTTTTCTAAGTCTATGAATCTCTTTCTGTTTTGTAAGTACCATTTCCATTTCATTTATATCGTTTTTTCTTACATTCCACATAAAAGGGACGTTGTGATGTTGCTCCCTCTCTGACTGACTTCACTCAGTATGGCGCGCTCTAGGTCCCTGCATGTTGCTGAAAATGGCATTATTTCATTGTTTCTAATGCTTGAGTGATATTCCATCGCATATCTGTACCACGTCATCTTTATCCGTTCCTCTGTGGATGGACATTTGTGTTGCTTCCATGTCTTGGCTCTCGTAAACACTGCTGCAAAGAGCATTGAGGTGCATGGTCCTTTTGGACCATATTTCTCTCTGGATCACTAGTTATCAGAGAAATGCAAACCAAAACTACAATGAGATGTCACCTGACCCTTGGCAGAATGGTATCAAAAAATCCACAAACAACAAATGCTGGAGAGTGGAGAGAAGGGAATCCTCCTGTACTATTGGCATAGCCACCATGGAGAACAGGATGGAGGGCCCTTAAGAAAACTAAAAATAGACCCATACCATATGACCCTGAAATCCCACTCCTGGGCATATATCTATCCATCCATCACTCTAGCAATAAATCTGTCTTCCTTTTGGTACTTTTCAAAGTTAATTACGGATAGCAGTTCACCATCTCTAAGTATGTCAGTTTATATATTATCTAGACTAATAATAACTTCTTACAGTTATTTACAGATAAACACATATGAAGTTTATTACCAAGTATGTTTTCAGCTTGTAAGCCCCTACACTTTTGACAGTGTATGTGTAGGTCTTACTACTGGAATTGAGAAGCCTGAATGTCTTTTGTCTCCACAGAGAAATCAGATAAAGTCTTTTAATTTTGCCCCACCCTCACATTCTTCCCCTGCAAATTATTTTCNATGCTTGAGTGATATTCCATCGCATATCTGTACCACGTCATCTTTATCCGTTCCTCTGTGGATGGACATTTGTGTTGCTTCCATGTCTTGGCTCTCGTAAACACTGCTGCAAAGAGCATTGAGGTGCATGGTCCTTTTGGACCATATTTCTCTCTGGATCACTAGTTATCAGAGAAATGCAAACCAAAACTACAATGAGATGTCACCTGACCCTTGGCAGAATGGTATCAAAAAATCCACAAACAACAAATGCTGGAGAGTGGAGAGAAGGGAATCCTCCTGTACTATTGGCATAGCCACCATGGAGAACAGGATGGAGGGCCCTTAAGAAAACTAAAAATAGACCCATACCATATGACCCTGAAATCCCACTCCTGGGCATATATCTATCCATCCATCACTCTAGCAATAAATCTGTCTTCCTTTTGGTACTTTTCAAAGTTAATTACGGATAGCAGTTCACCATCTCTAAGTATGTCAGTTTATATATTATCTAGACTAATAATAACTTCTTACAGTTATTTACAGATAAACACATATGAAGTTTATTACCAAGTATGTTTTCAGCTTGTAAGCCCCTACACTTTTGACAGTGTATGTGTAGGTCTTACTACTGGAATTGAGAAGCCTGAATGTCTTTTGTCTCCACAGAGAAATCAGATAAAGTCTTTTAATTTTGCCCCACCCTCACATTCTTCCCCTGCAAATTATTTTCCTCCAAAAATCACTGCAGATGGTGACTGCAGCCATGAAATTAAAAGACGCTTACTCCTTGGAAGAAAAGTTACGACCAATCTACATAGCGCATTCAAAAGCAGAGACATTACTTTGCCGACTAAGGTCTGCCTAGTCAAGGCTATGGTTTTTCCAGTAGTCATGTATGGATGTGAGAGTTGGACCGTGAAGAAGGCTGAGCGCCGAAGAATCGATGTGGTGTTGGAGAAGACTCTTGAGAGTCCCTTGGACCGCAAGGAGATTAAACCAGTCCATCCTAAAGGAAATCAGTCCTGAATACTCATTGGAAGGACTGATGCTAAAGCTGAAACTCCAGTACTTTGGCCACCTCATGTGAAGAGTTGACTCACTGGAAAAGACTTTGATGCTGAGAGGGATTGGGGTCAGGAGGAGAAGGGGACGACAGAGGATGAGATGGCTGGATGGCATTGCTGACTCGATGGATGTGAGTCTGAGTGAACTCCGGGAGTTGCTGATGGACAGGGAGTCCTGGCATGCTGTGATTCATGGGGTCACAAAGAGTTGGACACAACTGAGTGACTGAACTGAACTGAACTATACATCTCCTATTTCACATGCTTATCGGACACTGCTATAGTTCAAGCCCTACCTTAAGTTTTACTGTATGTCTCTTCCATCTTTCAACCCATCCTTCTTGAAAATGACTGTTAGCTACCCAAAACAGATTTCAGAGAGTTAAAGCATTGTTTTTGCTTTTGCCTGGTTTATTGATTTCATCTAATTCAGAGATGTTAAGTGACAGCGAGTTGTATTGTTGTACCATCCATTACATACACAAGTGTGTAAAGGGGGTAGGTTTGGTTAATGTAGATGGGAAGGGAAACTGGAGGTTGTGAGGCAGGGAGGCAGAGAGTACCATCACTGTTCTTTGATGCTTTTCTGGCTGCTGCAGCTCACCTACACAGTTATTAGAAAAGGCTTCTGCCCTGGTCTGGTAAAGGGACCAGGATTTTGCCTTTTTTTTTTTTTTTTTTTGAGTTTCCAGGGTTATTATGATATACCGTAAAATTGGGGGAAGTGGTATTAAGAATATTGATCAACTTTACCAGTCTCTTGCCAGTGATCTCCTATGGTCTTCCATTTCTTTATCTGTAAAATGAAGCACTGGACCAGAAAAATATTAACGATGGCTCCTTTCTGTTTTCTAAATCTGTGGATTCTATATAGTTTTTCAAAAATGCTTGTGGGATTTCTGTCCAGAAGAACAGAAAGATGGGAGATAGTAGAGAAGCAAGAGTTAGGTTGCCTAAGTTCACCTTCTCGTTGTATGGCATTAGTTAATCATTCTGAATTTATTTTTCTCTAAGATAAGAATAATAGTAATTCTTCCTTAGTAAACTCTTGTGAGAATTAGATGTGTGGAACAATGTATGATGCATGGAAACCATTCAAAGAATGTGCTGGTTCTATTATGTGTTGTATTTGGTGTTGTACCTGATGGAAACAAATGGTGGCGTGGGGAGTGTGGGTTTTGAAAGGAAGAATGATGTGTTCTCTAAGAACTCTGCTGAGAAGGAGCAGACTAAGGCTCTAACTTCACCCCTGTGTGTACACCAGAGAGCATAACTCTCTTGGCAAGTTCTGTTGTATCTCTGGGAGTTCATTTCTTGGACTGAGAATTGAAAGAGTATAGATGAAATAACCTCCCATCTTCTTTGTCAAATTAAAATTCTGATGTAATTCTGCCTATTTTTTAATGGCAGTTTCTGAGTAATGGACAGTATAGATTTTAAAACTGATCACATCTTTTGCTTTGTCTTCTTCGTTTAGAGCTGGACTTGGGACCAAACTTAAACAGTTGTGGAGATTGTAACCAGGGCTGGCTGCAGGGGTGTGCATGCATGCTTTGTTGCCACGCAGGGGTTCAAGAGCCTTAGAGGACCTTACTCTTGTTTTAATGCCCTGTTCTCACCATCCTGGAATACTTTTATTATTTTAACAAGGGACACTGAATTTTCATTTTGCACTGGGCTGTGGAGAACTATATAGCTGTTTCTAGATCTTGATACAGATCTTGTTGGGCTTCATTTTCTGCTTCATTTTTACTATTCTACCTGTAATTCTTTCTCTGATTATCCTGCATGCATTTTGTGAGCTGCCACATTGCCATTTGGTGAACAGGCAGAGAACAGATATACAGCAGGCATTGATATTTCTGTGAAGATTTGTTCCCCCAAACTCCTAGTCACATTCCTCTCTTCGTCTCAAAGTCAACAACTTTTACTGTTTGTGTTGTTCACATTGGTACTGAATTATGTATTACTGCATATCATCATGTAACTTTGCAATGTGGACATCTTTACTTCTCAGGTTATTGTAACCTCTTTGAGCTCTTATATCTACAAAGGTATATATCTTCATGGGCATTGCTCCTAACAGCCTCTAAGGAAATAACTGTTGAATTAATTTAACTAGAGATTGAATTGATTTAACCAGCTAAAAGAAGGAAAGAAGAGATGTTTTAGCCAAGAAAGGGAAACCTGGAAAAGGACCCTAGAGGGTGGCCACAGAGGATCATCCTTAATCGCTGATTGAATTCCTCTCTTCATAACACCAGTTGTGCAATGATTCTCAATCTTCTTAATCTCTGGAGCCCTTTTCAGTTTTAACAGTTATTGTGGACCTCACAAAGCTTCTGTCCATATGGATTATAGCTAAACTAAGAAATTTTTACACTGATTATTTGTTTATACAATTTAAAAAGAACAAAATAAACCCATTACATAACATTAACATGTTTTTATGGAAAATATTTTCCCCCCAAACAAAACTTTATGATGAGTGGCCTTATTTTGTGTTTTGCAAATCACTCTAACATCTGGCTTGATAGGAGAAAGTTGGATATTCATATCTGTGCATTCTGTATCAAGTGTAACTTTGTAAAACTCCACTGTGTACTCTTGAGAGAATTAGAATATAAAGGGCAAATAATGACTTAGTATTATGAAAATAGTCTTTACTCCATGGACCCCTTGAAAACGTCACAGGGACCACAAGTGTTCCCCAAGCCACTCTTTGAGAACCGCTGTAGTAGAGTAACATCTCTCTCCCGTGCTGTTTTCCATATACTCTCTCCCGTTCCTTCAGCTGAAAATCTTCACATTTACTAACTTGGATGTTCCAGGGGTTTTCTCGGAGTATAAGAATATCAAGGGGTGGGATCTGAGAGTTATCTAAGATTCTTCTCTTTGCTTACATACTGTGATCGTGGTCAGATCCAAAGAGAGAACCAAGCAGTTGACACCCTCACTCATCTAAACTTGAGGCCATAGCCCTTTCTACAGGATGCTAGGTTTCTTAGCTTAGATAATTTATCAGGTCCATTATTTTTTATTTGATGATGGAAAACAATAGGATGTGGCTCAGAATAAAATCTTTGGTGAAAAAAATATACTGAAATAATCACTGGAATAAATTACTGTGTCATTCCAGGTGTGACGTTTTGTACATGTTCATGCATATTTTAATTGTTCTATTTTGAAAATATGTATCAGGCACTCAGTTTCAGTTGATTACCATTGGCTGCTCTGCGTTAACAAGCTTAAGAGTGCCAAAGTTCAGATTAATTAGAATAGCACTGACAGACTTTTATTATGAACTATATTTAATTCGAGCCTACAGATGCTAAGTAAAATAATAATGGTAAAGTTATTTGTACTTACATTTTGCTTCTAACTCAATAGTTTGCAGTGTTAACTTTATAGCTAATTTTTATAAGGCCTGTTCCAAATGAGTATTTGGAACAAAATTCTATTTCTCAGTAACGGATCAACAACTACAAAGCAAGACAAGACACTTTGGGAGCTATAACTGGTTTCCAAAAATTGGTGTTTGTGTTTAGCAAACCTGTCTCCCTAAAAGTTACAAGTAGATGAACTTTAAGAAACAAATGGACATATAGGGAGTTTAGTTCCTTATTCATACCTCGTCCAAAATGGTTGTCTGTGGTATTTGATCTTTTGAGAATTACTGTCCTGCTCTGTTCTGTCCCTTAGGAAGACACCACAGTCTTAGCAAACGTGGCCTCTTCCTACTCATCAGGGAAAGAGGTTGATGTTATAAACTGGGACCCAGATGATGGGGCTTGATTAGAGATCATGTGTGAGTCCAAGAGGGTGAGGCATACTTTGAGCCTAAATTTCTTACTGATTGTATGACCTGGGGGAATTTTCTTAATCTCTGAGCGGTCACGGTCTTTGTAGACCGGGACCTGGGGACTGGAGTCTACAAGAGGGAGGGATGCAGGGGACCCAAGTCTCAAGTAAAACAAGGGTGCTGTATTTGCAAAAACGCATGTTTATATATCTTCATACAGGGCAGCTTTTGGTAGTAAAAAAAAAAACTGAGCAAAAACGGAGCCAAGCAAATAACAATCTTCAAAGGGCCAGAAAGCATTCCATATCCTGAGTAACAGGGGCATAACTGAACAGATTGGATTTAAGTAAGGTTAATGAAAGGAGTCACTGAAGGGAATCCACGCAGGTGCCCTTTCTCATGATCTCAGTCCTGAGAACTGTGTGCAGCTCTGCTCATGCCTGTTTTCCAGGAACTGATAAGGAACAGTGAATCCTTGAGAAACGGCACACAAAAGAAAAGAATAACATATTGGATCCCTTAAAGCTGAACGTCCCCTGACAGAGCATCAGCTTCCAAGAAGACATTGTGTTTCAGGAAGACATCAAAGTAGTGATAATGTGAAAGAAGAAATGGGAGGGAATCTTGAGATCCAAAGTCGTCTGTTTGGTTCACTATTTAATAGTCATGCAATAAAAACTGGAACGAAGCTAATTACTGTAGTGCTAGAAAAGAAGAAGCAGAATCACTAAGTTCCAATACCCAGTTGGATAATCCAGAGGAAGAAAGGGATGGGTGGGAATGTTAGACACTCTCAAATTGCTGGAACTGGTTAACTGATGTCATTTGATGAGAGGGCAGAAAGAAGGGGCTGTGTGGAGGTGTAGTGGGTGAGGCTGAATGTAAGAAAGTGGGTAAGAAGGTGAGGGGAGAAG
Organism: Neotragus moschatus; assembly: GCA_006410615.1. NCBI lineage: Eukaryota > Metazoa > Chordata > Mammalia > Artiodactyla > Bovidae > Neotragus > Neotragus moschatus. The sequence goes on from SJYA01002975.1 coordinate 308,156, forward strand.
AAAGGATCAGACGGTAGGGGCAGGGAAACTAGATCTAAGTGGAAAGGCCTGTTATGGGTTCATATATATTACATGTCTTGACCTGGAGCTCAGAAGACATCTGGGAAACATCAATTCTTATACATGTGGCAGATGAAGGCATGAGTGTCGGTAAAGTCACCCAGGGAGAAAGCGCAGTATGAGAGATCTGAGATGGGCTTCAAGCAGGTGAAATGAGCTGCTGCTCTGTGAAAAAGGAAGGGATACAGGGAGCCTTGCGGCTCTTTCTCCAGGAGGGCCAGGGCACACACAGACATCTTTATTAAGGACTGTAATTATGATGCCGATTAGTTTGTAATAAGGGACTGATTTGGAGGGAAAGCTTAGGGACAGTCACAGTAGCTGGGCTCCTGTGTGCCTTTGGCCCCAGACGGATGTGCTGAACCCCCTGGGGATGGAGAGTATGCAGCTCAGATGAGTCCCCAAGGGACAGGATGACCATGTGTGCACAGCGCTGCCCTTTCAGCCACCCTTTGCATTTCTTCAGGGGAAAAAACCAAGCTTTGAGTGCCAGCAGAGTAGAAGGATGCGCCTCTGCTCCAGGGGATGAAAGTAGCAGCTTGGAAATAATTACATGTGATTATCCCCAAGGGGAAGCCAGCCTCAAGGCAGCTGGCAGAAATCTGTTGTCTTCCTGAGTAGCCCAAGGAGGAATCTCTTTGGTATTTAGATTGCTGCTCAAAAAGTCTATTCTCTCTCCTCTCTCCATCTCCTGTTCTCAGCCTTTATTCTCCCCAACTTATTCTATTGCTCATATACATATTTTTAGTTACCTGTTTGGCATTGTATATTCAAATCTTGAATTATGCAAGATCATTCTTTTTTATCCAATTTATGTTTTCATTTATTTTGCCAAGATCATTCTTTTGATTCTTAACAGATTGAAGAGAAAGACGTGGAATTTCTGACTTCTCATTTTTCTAAATATTAAACAATGCAAATTTGAATATTCAGAGGACAATTCCTTAATCTTTGGGTTATCTGAAGAGTGACTTTAAGTGCTTTTATGGTGTCAGCTTCATCTTCATACCTTTATTGCCTTTCACCTGGGTTTCTTCTCTTCTATATTTCTTGCGCTGTAAGCCACCAATGTTTATTTTTGAGAATAAAGTGATGGTCATAGTGATACTAACAGCTAATAAATAAGCTAATATATTTATTGCACTTTTACTGTGGCCTGAGTCATGACATTCTCATTCAGTTGTCCCGCTCGTGTGAACTTGCTGCTACTGCCCTCCTCCTCTCAGTTAGAAGGCCACCGAATGCTGCAATGTGAGTACTGAGCACAAGCCCAGGGTCGTGAAGCTCCTTGAGTGGAAGAGCTGGGGCTTGACTCCATGCTGGCTGGACCACAGCACTTATATAGGCGGTTGTTTCTGAGTCCCCATCTCAGCTCTGCTGGTGGAGCAATTCTGCTATTAGCTGAGGAAATTAGTTTCAAGTTAGAGACGCATCGGAGGAACCACAGTTAGTATTGGAGCCAAGACAAGGGCCCAGGACTCCTGCTCTCAGTCTTGTGATATTCTACCCAAACTGTCTCTCTAGTCTAATTTGCCACAATTTTTACATAAAAATAATTATGTAGTTTCTTGTATTATACTTTTGCATATATTCTTGTTTGTATAGGAAAAAGATTTCTTATGTATGGAGGAAGAACAGATACACTTTGGTTGATTATGGCTAGATGTTTCTGAGCTTTTAAGGTAGCTGCTTACTGGAAGCTGTTGCATTAACCACTATTGACTGGTACAGTAAATGTTAGGAAAAATACCAAGTCACATTAATCATGAATCTTCTGGTTGTCTCAGAAGTTGAACATGTTTGGTGGCCAATACAAGCACATCGACCCTTAGAGAGCTTCATGAAAAATTAATTTGCAAAACAGCTATCTTCTAAGTGGTTTTGTGAAAATGATTAGAGACAAATTTTCAACCTCAGTTCAGATAAAAGATTTTGAGTTTTTATTTTTATAGCTGCCAGGCTTTTAAGGAAACAGTATACTTACAATAAAGCAGACTTTTATTACTTCATCTTAATGTAAGTCTTAGGAAGGCAATTGTATGTTTGATGAAAATTAAATAAAATTTCTCAACTATTAGTGAAGCATCCTAAAGGTTCAAAATAGAAACCAAAAGTATGGTTTGCCTCATTCCCCCTTTCCCACCACCACTTCGTGTTAAGGCATCATCGTTAAGAGTCAATTTTGAAAATATCTGGCCAATCATTGGGAAAATATTTTTTATAATGATGATGCAATTATTAACTTATCTTACTAGCTTATTAGGTGCCATAGTAAAATTAGTGAACTAAATAGTGTGTTATAGGTACAGGATTGAAAATAACATTAGTTAGTGCTTTAAAAACATAGTATGCATTTTTAGAAACATTAAAATATTATTGGAACTCTTTTCTCCCTACTAGCAGCAAATATATACATATGTACATATGTGTCTGTGAATAATTTTTGTTTTTAGGTGAATGATATCATTACCTAAGTTTATGTATAGTATCTTTAATGGTACTGAGATATTTTGAATATATGGATAGGGAGAAGAAAGACTAGTGTTGGTTAATGATATCATCATTTTTCCTAGCTACAGGAAGTGAATAAGCAATGCGTATTGATGGTGTCTTGTGTTCCAGGCACTCTCTAGGACATGACGTTATTTATTTGTTTATTTCTCTTAATTTCTTATAAAAGTCATATGAGATAGATGGTATTATCACCATTTTACAAATGAGGGAAAGGAGATGGGAAGACTAAGTAACTTGCCTGTGGTCTCATCTCTGCTAAGTAGCAGCTCAGTCTTAAGCACAAGACTGCCCAAAGTCAGGCTCTTTCTCTTGTGCTTATTTTGTGGCTTTTTATATTAAAACTGAAAAATTGTTAAGTAGTCGCTTTGATAAATGAATATTGGTCTCTGAAAGCATCCTCTTCCTATTTAGGCTCGTAAACATGATTGCTCAAGACAAGCCACATAACCCATACAAGTGTTGTGAGCAACTGGGTGAGGGCAAGGTTCAAGACTAGTTTACATAAAAAACAAAACAAAACTTAGCTATATGCTGTCTGCTATCAACACAGGGTTCCCTTCACTTTTAGGCCATTCTTTCTTCTGCCTTGGAGTTCTACCTCCAAGGACTCAGAAATTGTGCTTCACTGTGAAGTTCTCTCCACCCGCCTTTATACCTTCTTACTTTAAAGCATTTACTCCACCATGAGGGGCGCTGGCACGTTTGTGGTTAGTACTCTTCCGGTCCCCACAGGAGTTGCCGTTTAGGTCTGGCAAAACAAAACATTATTTCCCCGTATGCTCACGGTCTGTCTTTAGTCCACAGAGCTTTTGTAGGAACTTGAAGGACAGTTGCTCTGGTCACCACCTCAATTTCCTAAAGAGTTATTAATGTCTTGTCATTCTCAATATATTCCAATGGCACCCAAGAGCCTGGAGACACAAATCTTGGTGTACTGTTATTTAATCTGGGGTCACTGAAGGTCTTTACTTGTCAGAGAAGTCAGCATTTCCAGCTAGTAAGCAGAAAAAAAGAGTAAAATGTTTTGCATTAGTCAGAAGTTGTTCAGATGTATATAGAAGGAGTTCAACAGCAGTCATATCACATGCATTTTACAGTCATCACTGACTCAGACTGAAAAATATGCAGGCACTTGCCCCTTGTGTGACGAAGAATGCACCTCCTTCGCTAAGGAGCAGGCTGTCTTTGTTATGTGTTCCACATGTGACTCTGGGCACTCTGGGGTTGAGCTGTTGAAGGAAGCTGCTCGCTAGTCAGAGGTAGAAATTGCCTTAGCAGGCTTCCCACAGAGAGCCTTCTTCTCAGGTTCTGCCAAAAATCACAAGAGGCTGTGCCTAGGACACCTGAAGGTGTGGGTATGAGAACACCTTAGGACATAGGGACTCAAGGGAGAGTGAGATAAATTCCAGTAAATTCATAGTTTTGATTTTGAAGTCTATAAGCTGTTAATGGCAGTTTGCAGGGAACTTTAGTAAAATACTGACAATAAGTAGTAAGTGACTTTTTAATTTTTCCAGCATATAACTCCTTGAATTTTCAGACATCAAGGCCACAAAGTACCCTAGAAATCACCAAATCTAGTTCCATTAAGTGTATAAACCTGGAACCAAGTAAGTCCCTTACTTTCTCAAGATATGTAAAAGTCTCCTGGTGACTCAGTGGTAAAGAATCCGCCTGCCAGTGCAAGAGATGTGGTTTGATCCCTGGGTTGGGAAGATCCCCTGGAGAAGGAAATGACAACTCAAGTATTCTTGCCTGGAAAAATCTCATGAACAGAGGAGCCTGGTGGGCTACAGTCCATGGGGTTGCAAAAGAGTTGGATAGAACTTAGCAAATAAACAATAACCAACAATGGTAGCAGTGGAACCATGATCCCTGACCTTTAATAATGTTGTTATTCTGTTATTTCTAGTTCAGTAATATCTAAGTGTAAATTTTGACTCTCCAGAGAGGTGATTATTCACTTGATAAAATTTTCATATTGGCCCCCTCATATTGGCAGGATCCATCTAGTATCACTGAAGAGAGAAGGGAGTGTAGTCAAAAGACTGAACATTCTGATTTGAACAGTAGAAATGACTGAATCTGTTTTGATCAGTTCAGTTCAGTCACTCAGTTGTGTCTGACTCTCTGACCCCATGGACTGCAGCACACCAGGCTTCCTTGTCCTTCACCAACTCCTCGCACTTATTCAAACTCATGTCCATCATGTTGGTGATGCCATCCAACCATCTCATTCTCTGCAGTCCCCTTCTCCTCCCGCCTTCAATCCTTTCTAGCATCAGGGTCTTTTCCAATGAGTCAGCTCTTTGCATCAGGTGGCCAAAGTATTGGAGCTTGATCTTCTGCATCAGTCCTTCCAATGAATATTCAGGACTGATTTTCTTTAGGATGGACTGATTGGATCTCCTTGCAGTCCTGGGGACTCTCAAGAGTCTCCTCCAACACCACAGTTCAAAACCATCAAATATTCTGCACTCAGCTTTCTTTATAGTTCAACTTTAATATCCGTATATAACTAGTGGAAAACCCGTAGCTTTGATTAGACGAAACTGTGGCGTTCAAGAAGACTCTTGAGAGTCCCTTGGACTGCAAGGAGATCAAACCAGTCCATCCTAAAGGAAATCAGTCCTGAATATTCATTGAAAGGACTGATGTTGAAGATGAACTCCAGTACTTTGGCCACCTGAGGCAAAGAGCTAACTCATTGGAAAAGACCCTGATGCTGGGAAAGATTAAAGGCAAGAGGAGAAGGGGATGACAGAGGATGAGATGGTTGGATGGCATCAATGACTCGATGGACATGAGTTTGAGTAAGCTCCAGGAGATGGTGATAGACAGGGAGGCCTGGTGCGCTGCAGTCCATGGGGTCACAAAGAGTCGGACATAACTGAGCTACTGATCTGAACTGAACTGAGTCTAATGGAAAGTGAGTCCACTGCTCATTTTACTTTTTCTTAAACTCTACAGTGATTGTTGTGATTTCAAATAAGTTTTAGTGGACTTGCCTAGAAATGTCCTGCCTTTCATTGGTTTGGAAGCCAGACAAGGTTAAAGTTGAAAAGTTGAGATTATGAAACATACGTACACTAAATCACTGGCATTTCAGGAATGAATACTGAATGGGGTAGTGCAGGTCACAGTGTCTGGCATCTATGAGAAAATGCTTTATGCTCTTTATTTCAGTTCTCTGTTAGTTTGCCCAGGCTACTGTAACAAAATGCCATGGATCAGGTGGCTTAAACAACAGTGTAACTTGGAAGTCCTGGGACTCCGAGGTCTTAAGTCAGAGTGCCAGCCTGGTTGGGTTCTGGCTAGGATTCTCTTCCAGGTTTGCAGATGGCTGCCTTCTTGCTGTGTGCCTACATGGCCTTCCCTTGGAACATGAGTAGAAGTGGTCTCTCTATCTCTCTTCTTATAAGTCCGTGAATCCTATTGAACTAGAATTCCACTCTTATGATCTTATTTAATCTTTATCACCTCTTCAGCAACCCCATCTTCAAGTACAGTCCCACTGGGGGTTAAGGCTTTGACATATGAACTGAGGGGCAGGGGCAATCCAATGTCTGGCAAGTTGTTTACTACGTAAGGTGCCAGTTCCAACTGTAATACAAGAGCTGATTAAAATACGTAACTCCAGTTTTGACCTCTCAATATATCATTCTCAAGTATTTTTCCTAGATTTACCCTGGAAGATTCAACTCTAATTCTTATTATATTAAAGTGGTCCTCAGGGGACTGATGCCAATCTCTAACATTTAATCAGGTTTATGTGATTTTTAAAGGCTTTGCAGCACTTTATTTGAAGGACTTATAAATTTCATCTTAAAGTATATTAAAGCTGTATCTCTGTTTAATAAGTATTTGATATTTAATCTCTAAATATTAGCCATAATTCTGCAGGTGTGATCCCACAACCAACTTGTACCCAAATAATGTGTTTATCAATTTCATATGAAGGTTTTATAAATCTGGGCTTAATGTGAATTCATTAGAGGACCTAACAGGGATTAAACTAGAATAAATATATTTAATTTTGTAACAAGTTTACATTGATTGACTAATGGCTGCTTTACCGTGAATCACAGTTAATAATTATCCTATTTATTTAAAACATTAATGCTCTAAGATGTATGTGTCTAGCATTGAGCTAGCCTTTGGGTTTATCATAGGGGAGGAAGTATTTACTGCCTTTAGGGGTTTATTGTCTCATAGGAAAGACAGTCCAAAAATCACAGAGATACTGTGTCAAGAGCTCTGGGAAAAAAACTCTGCAGTTGGGAATCAAAACATAATGAAGTCAAACTAACTCAGACCATTGGGCTTTACATATGATAACCCTTTGAATTTAATGAATTCCATGAATCTCCTTGTAAGGCATTTTCATCCCTCCCATAAAACTTGTAAAGATATTTCATAATCATTTCAGAACAGTCTACCTCCTCAGGGACACCTTTCTTGAGCCTTCAGACTAGATGAAGGCCCCTCAGATACAAGGTTGCCAGAAAAATAGAATATCCAGTTAAATTTGAACTTCGGATAAGCAGCAAATAATTTTGTAGCACAAGTTATCTGAAATATTGCATAGGACATAATTTATTTTTTTCAGTTTTTGGAAATTCAGATTTCTGTATGCATCCTGCATTGTATTTGCTAAATCTGGCAACCCTACCCAGGTGTGCAATTTCACAAAACCGTATGCTTTCCTTATTTGCACCCAACAGGTTTTGTAGTTAAATATTGCTGCAATTGTCAGCATCGCTGAAGAGATTTTGCAGTGTTTGATTTCCCTGTCTGTGACATGCTGTCTTAGAAAAACTCTCCTGTGTTTTCCTTTACTCTCACAGCCCTACCATACTCAAAACACTTCTGACACAAGCTATGTGCGTTTTCCACACATCAAACACTTTTCCGACACTAGCTGGATGTCCTACAATTCAGTTTGGTTCTGGTATTTTTTTCAGTGGAGTAAGCATCAGATTCCACAGATCAAAGGCTTAGTCCCACAGGGCTGCTCCCCCACACTTGAGATGTTGGTTTTAAGTCTAGGTGGTTTGTCATCTTTGCTTCTGAGCAGCTGGCTATAAACTGGGGTTCCCACGACCTTCTGCTTGGATTTGGCAAGATGCTAGAATGACATGCAGAATGCAGGGAAACACTTATATTTACTGGTTTATTTTAAAGGATATAACATAGGGTACACATGAACAGCCAGACAGAGTGATACACACGGCCAGGTCTGGAGGGTCTCAAGTACAGGAGAGCCTGTCCTTGAGGAGTTGAGGTGTGCCACCCTCCTGGCTTGGTGGATATGTTCACAACCTGAAAGTTCTCTGAGCCTCATACTTGGAGGGTTTCTGTTGAGACTTTATCATGTAGGCATGAGCAGTTATTAACTCCACTTCCAATCCTTCTCTCCTCTCCAGAGAACAGGAGATAGGGATTAAGTTTCCAAACGACTAACTATGGCTTGGTCTTTCTGGCCCCTAGCCCCCATTCAGGTGCCCACCAGGGGTTGTGTCATTAATGCAAAAGATACTCATTTCACCCAGGAAATTTCAGCATACTTAGGAACTCTGTGTCAGCTACTGCAATCATCAGGAAATTATAAAGGTCTTAGAAGCTCTTTTGGATATTGAGATCAAAGTCTGGATATTAGGACAAAAGATTCTCTTAGTATCCCTATTTACAAGAGTTTTAGGAGCTCTCAGGTACTGGGGACAGAGAACTATATATATATATGTGTGTGTGTGTGTATGTATACCTTGCTATATTTATATTATCAGTTCAGTTCATTTCAGTTGCTCATTAGTGTCCGACTATTTGCAACCCCATGAATCGCAGCACGCCAGGCCTCCCTGTCTATCACCAACTCCTGTAGTTCACTCAAACTCATGTCCATCGAGTTGGTGATGCCATCCAGCCATCTCATCTTCGTCCCCTTCTCCTCCTGCCCCCAATCTCTCCCAGCATCAGAGTCTTTTCCAATGAGTCAACTCTTCGCATGAGGTGGCCAAAGTATTGGAGTTTCAGCTTTAGCATCAGTCCTTCCAATGAACACCCAGGACTGAATCTCCTTCAGAATGGACTGGTTGAATCTCCTTGCAGTCCAAGGGACTCTCAAGAGTTTTCTCCAACACCACAGTTCAAAAGCATCAATTCTTGGGCGCTCAGCTTTCTTCACAGTCCAACTCTCACATCCATACATGACCATTGGACACGGACCTTTTTTGGCAAAGTAATGTCTCCGCTTTTGAATATGCTATCTAGATTGGTCATAACTTTCCTTCCCAGGAGTAAGCATCTTTTAATTTCATGGCTGCAGTCACCATCTGCAGTGATTTTGGAGCCCCAAAATATAAAGTCTGACACTGTTCCCACTGTTTTACCATCTATTTCCCATGGAGTGATTGGACCAGATGCCATGATCTTAGTTTTCTGAATGTTGAGCTTTAAGTATATATATTATTATTTCACATGCACCTTTTATATAGTACTGTGAAGCTCTAATCAGAAAAGGCAATGGCACACTACTCCAGTACTCTTGCCTGGAAAATCCCATGGATGGAGGAGGCTGGGAGGCTGCAGTCCATGGGGTCACTAAGAGTTGGACACGACTAAGCGACTTCACTTTCACTTTTCACTTTCATACACTGGAGAAGGAAATGGCAACCCACTCCAGTGTTCTTGCCTGGAGAATCCCAGGGATGGGGGAGCCTAGTGGGCTGCTGTCTGTGGGGTCGCACAGAGTTGGACACAACTGAAGTGACTTAGCAGCAGCAGCAGCAGCAGCAGTAAAGCTCTAATACTAACATTTTGTCTATTGCTTGAGTAAAAGAAACTAGTGATACTGAATTTAGCACCAAACAATTGGGACTTCATACATTTGATGCTTAATTAAACTATGAATGCATTATAATCTTTTAGTAAGTTTTTGGAAATTATAGCAGTTTAATTTGAGCTTGCTTATTTCAAGCTCAAATTAAATAGGGTATCCTGAATATTACCTGGCAACTCTTACCTGAGGGGCCTTTGACTCTTTTTCAAGGTAGTGGCTTTGTGCTTAACCATATGAACACATATGCATATAGTTAGTAAAAATTAGTAAAAGTAAAAATTTGGTAAAATACAGAAGCAATTTCATAGAAGAAAATATTCAAGAAGTGATTGTATAATGATCAAAACCTACATATATAAAAATACTTGTGTCTATAAAGATGAAAATTTCTAGATCCCTGTTTGAATTCTAAAATTCAGTTCCTATTGAATTGCCTTTTGGAAAAATCCAAGCATAAAAGAATTTTAGATGAGCTATTCATATCTGTTTGATGAAATCAGTTGTAACAGAACTGTTTCCAAAATTGTGAGAAGCAAAGCCTCTCTGTACAAATCAGGCAAAACTGAGACAATCTGTTCAATTATATTTTATTTTCTCAGTACAGTTAGTTGCCCTCAAAATAACTGGCCTGAATATTAGAATTCAAAAGAAATAATAATTAAAAATAGCTACATTTACAATTAAACATCAAAAGTAATGATATAGACATTGCATGCTATAGGACTTGTAGAATAATCAGGAACACATTCTTATAGATGATGGGGTTTGTGTTGAGCCTTGGAGGATAGAAAAATTTAGTCAGGTTGTCAGGCAGTCTTTTTTTCAGGAAACTGAGGAAAGTGATATGGCTGAACTCAGAGGCCTACTTTGAAGAGAACTGAGAAGTAGATAGTGTAGATAAGACTGGAGCAAATTACATATAAAAGTCTTTGTCTTTGCTGTAGAATGCTTGGGGGAGATATGAAATGCTTTCTATACCAAGGGAAGACACTCCTTTATAATTTTATGTGTTACTGTGTAGTTGAGTTGTCCAGTATGGTAACCCCTAGCCACAGGTGGCTATTGAGCATTTGAAATGCTAGTCTGAATTGAGATGGGCTGTAAGTACAAAACGCATGCTGACTTACAAAAGTAAATATGAAAATGTAAAATAATCATTAATAATTTTTATCTTTATTATATATAAATATGGTAATCTTTGGATACATTGAGTTAAATAAAATACTGTTAAAGTTTCTTTCCAACTATTTATTTTTAATACAGCTAATAAAAAGTTTAAAATAGAATCTTTGGCTTGCATTGCATTGGTCTTAGGCAACACTAGTATAAAATACTGTAATCTATTCATCTTTTTAGCTGTAGGCTACCTAGGTCTTATCATTTGAAACCCAGTCAACCATGAAAGTAGCTCAACACATTTCAGGAAGAAAGAGTTTCTCGAGTGCTGACCTAAATTTGCCCATAATAAAGACTTTGGGTTGTATTGTTTACTTTGCTATCTGTTCAGTAAACTCTTAAACTGTGTTCCTTTGTGATATTACTGTTTGATTCTGAAAGTAAGATGAACACGTGTACATTAAGAGCCTGTTACTGCAATTATTTCTCAACAAGCTATGCTAATGAAATAGAGTAAAATGGACAGAACTTCCAGCCTCAGTTGTTTTTTGTTTTAAATCACTTTTATTATTTCTAGCCTTACTTGTGATTATAAAAAATATATATAAACAATGCAGTTTCGTTATAGAAAGTTAGAATATAAGGATAATCTTATTTCCTTTTGCAAATAAAATAATCTGTTAACATCAGTTTGGCAATTGTCTCTGTGTGTAGATAATAAAAATGGGATTAAGCAACTTATAATTAATTTTGTTTATATATTAACATTTATTTATAAACTTTTTTTTTCTGGTTCCATAAAGGTATGTCTGGGCTTCCCTGGGGGTTCATATGGTAAAGAATCTGCCTACAATCCAGGAGAGGAGGGTTTGATCCCTGGGTCAGGAAGGTCCCCTGGAGGAGGGCATGGCAACCCACTCCAGTAGTATTCTTGCCTGGAGAATCCCATGGTCAGAGGAGTCTGACAGGCTACAGTCCCTGGGGTTGCAGAGTTGGACATGACTGAGTGACTAGCACTTTCAAAGGTATGTTTAAAATAGTGGGCTTTCGAGTTTTTAATATCAGCAGTATACTTTTTTTGCAAACAAAAGCTTTATTCCAAAGTCCAGTATATAAAATAAAAGCAAACTCATCTGGCTGAGAGGTAGGGTGGGGACCTGGAATCCTACCAACTTGGGTGGCCCATCACAGCATCTGAAGTCTGAAGCACTGAGGAGCACAGTCTAGAAATGACTCTTGGCCCCTTTGTATTTCCCTGATGTGTGTGTGTATGCTTTATTCAAGGTAGTAATTCTTATCTAACATGCTATAAAAATATTCCTCACTTAAAAATTTTGGTGGTTATCATTTTGGTGTGTCAAAATGTTTACATTTTACATAATCGGTTTTGCTTCTTAGTCTGTCATAAAATGGCCTTATACATGAGACGGTGAAGCTCGAGGATTCAAACTATGTTTTAGCTAATGGTAATATCACTCCATGAGTGTGTATTAAGTCACGTCAGTCATATCTGACTCTTTGCAACCCTGTGGACTATATCCCGCCAGGCTCCGCAGTCAGTGGGATTCTCCAGGCAAGAATACCGGAGTGGATTTCCAAGCCCTCCTCCAGGGGATCTTCCTGACCCAGGGATGAAACCCACATCTCTTATGTCTCCTGCACTGGCCAACAGGGAAGCCCCAAAGTCACTCTATTCATATACAAATAAACGACTATTTTAAGAGACAACGCTTTCAGTCTCTAGTACTTTTGATACTTTGTAGTAAGTTATTTATTTATTAAATATATTGTTGGCTTTTCAGAAAGACCAAATTAAAAGGGAAGTCAGAAAAATTGTGGTTAGGATCACCAGGAACCTATTATTTCAACAATCATCTCCGTCATATGAAGGATTGCTTGAACCTCTGATGTTCATTTGCTCTACTTTTTCTTGATCCTTTGTGTCTTTAATTAGATTAAATTAAAAAAAAATAATAATACCACCTCTGGATCTTAGCTTGCAATCAGCTTTACTTAAGTGTCGATATAGGGCTGTGCCCTCTTATTATTATTGGTATTATGGTAGAGATTATAGTTATCCTTATTGTTGTTGCTGCTAATGAATGGAAGTATCCAGCTGAGCGTTCTATGCATTTGAAAGAATCTAGCTGTGTAAATGGGATTCCACTTGGCTTCCTGCTGTCCAATCTACTTGAAAGAGCTTTGTAGAAAATGTATTTTGGTAGCCATTCTGTAAACACAAGGGCACCACTGATGATGTGAAAAAATGCGTATTAGAACAAAGTAAGGAGAAGGCATTTCAATACTTTGCAAAAGGAAAACATTGTTTATTGATTTGCCAGGTTGTGTTAAGTGGTAGAAAGTAGAATGACTTACTACTTTTTTAAAAAACCATATAATTTTTACTTAGCTAGTTTACTTATTACTGTTGTTGTTCAGTTGCTCAGTCATGTCTGACTCTTTGGGACCCCATGGACTGCTGCACAGCAGGCCTCCCTGTCCTTCACCCTTGCCCGGAGCTTGCTCAAACTCATGTCCATTGAGTCAGTGATACATCCAACCATCTCATCCTCTGTCACCCCATTCTCCTTCTGCCTTCAATCTTTCCCAACATCAGGGTCTTTTCTAATGAGTCAGATCTTTGTACATCCCTAAACATTAAAAATAAAAACACATTTCTCTTAGCATAGGTGATGTTTTCCTTTGGAGAGCTAATTATTTTGTTTGAATATCTGTTTAATGTTAAGATGTTATGGCTCCCATCTTTCTAAGATATAAACTAGATATAACATTTACATAAAACTCAAAGAGTATAAATTGTATATTGTGTTTTAAAAAGAGGCTTTTACATAGAAAATACTCAAGAGAATATTCCTTAAGTTTGTAGTTTTATAGAAGCAGCTATAAGTGCACATTGTTGACCCTCAGGCATTCAGACCCATGGTCCATGTGGTAGGTGAGCATATTTCAAAAGATGATTCAGGAGGTGTTATTTAATGTGAATCCCCTAGTTTCCCATAATGTCTTGCAAGATTGAGAAATTATTATTGTCTATGAATTCAATATAAGTAGTATGCTTCTCATTTGGGTAACCCAAATAAGGGAAGTATTACCTAAATATAGCTGTTTGGTCACAGTAGTAAAGCTCTTCTTGACTGTATACTTGAGAGATGAAGATGTTTCATAAAAAAATACAAATATTAATTGATTTCCTTAAAATGTATTATTTTAAAGTTAGTATATCCAATCTAAATTCTAAATCTGAAATTTGCATCTATAGTAGTATATTCAATTAAATTATATGTCTAAAATATGATGGATAAAATGCAATAGCAGTGAATGGTTACTATTAAACTCAGCCCTGATAATACTGACTTTCTTTTACCTGGGGGTGTTAAAGAAAATTCCCATTGCCCCTGGCTCCTCATCCATGCCAGACTCTTCCTGGACTAGTCAACAGAAGAAAATAGTAAATTGCCTTTTTAAAACCACTCCTCAATTACAAATAGTCCTTGCTTTCTTTTGCTTAACCCCTTGAAAACCATTTTTAGTATCTGCCTAGAGCAGATGCTAAGGCTGTGCTTCTGAGACCTGCATTCTTCTCACCAGTGTCGTGGTTTGAAGGATCCAAACCCTCACATTAATGCACGTCGAGGTATCTTTGTAGTCAGTGTCATGGAATAGAAAGAAGGGAAGAACTAAAGTTGAAAAGATCTGTGTTCTAGTTTACTTTGGGTAGATTATTGGAAAGTAATTCAGTTAATAGAATGCTTTAGATTTTCAGGTGGTGCTAGCGGTAAGAGTCGGGCACAACTGAGCGACTTTGCTTTCACTTTTCACTTTCATGCATTGGAGAAGGAAATGGGAACCCACTCCAGTACTCTTGCCTGGAGAATCCCAGGGACAGAGGAGCCAAGTGGGCTGCCGTCTATGGGGTCGCACAGAGTCGGACACGACTGAAGCGACTTAGCAGCAGCAGCAGCAGCAGCAGCAGCAGCTAGCAGTAAAGAACACACCTGCCAATGCAGGAAACATAAGAGACACAGGTTCCATCCCTGTGTGGGGAAGATGCTCTAGAGAAGGATATGGCAACCTGCTCCAATATCCTTACCTGGGAAATCCCATTGACAGAGGAGCCTGGTGTGCTGCAGTCCATAGGATTGCAAAGAGTTGGATGTGACTGGCTGACAGCACACACAGAGAATGCTTTAGGCTGTTTCCTATGTAGTTGCAAAGATAATTTTACACTAGTTACTTTTGCTTGCATGTGCATGCTAGGTCGCTTCAGTCGTGTCTGACTTTTTGCGACCCTGTGGACTATAGTTCACCAGGCTCCTCTGTGCATTGGCAGGTGGGTTCTTTACCATTTGCGTGCTAGCTAAATCACTTCAGTCATAGCCGACTCTGCAATCCCATAGACTGAAGCCTGCCAAGCTCCTCTGTCCATGGAATTTCCTAGGCAAGAATACTGGAGTGGGTTGCCATTTCCTCCTCCAGGGGATCTTCCTGACCCAGGAATCAAACCCACATTTCTTGTGTCTCTTGAATTGGTGGGCAGATTCTTTACCACTAGTACCACCTTATGTATTTTTAAATGATTTAAATTTTGGAAAACACTTAACAGATGCAAAGTAAAGTATTCTCCCCTACCCTCTTGATTGCTGATCCATTGGCCAAGTACCAGCTGGATCCTCCTACTTTTTTTTTTTTTCCTTCAAGGTGACAGGCCTTTCTCTCAGGACAAAAATAGGACAAAGCCCACTCTTAATCACATAAACAAACTTATACAAAAAAAATCAATCCTCGGTTATAGATCTATCATAACTGGGCTTAGCCAGACTTTGGAGTAATTGCTCATATTATCAGTGTAGGAAAGTCTTTGAACTCTGAAAGGTTTGAATGTGGAGGTGAGATTCTCACATCCCAGCTTTTCAGATCAAGTAAATTGCTTACCTTCGGTGGAGAAGAAAAGCTGTGAGATTATAATCAAGTTGCTGATGCTTCCATCCTCTGAATTTCCATGAAGTAAAAGGTTAATCTTGATCTATGAATGTTTTCTTTCTAAAAAATGAAAATTGTCAGCCTGGCCCAGGTTGAGGCAAAACTGTGAGAAAAGTATGGTGTGCCTTCAAGTTGGCTACCTTTTAGTAAGGTCCACAGACTCCTGGGTCTAAATTTCTATAGGACATTAATATGATCTGATGTGTTTCGCATAGTATTGAATGCTTGGGATTTCATCTTCTCAGTGCCAATCTGTCTCCTAAACTGAGAATTGGTGTAATAAGTCAGTTCATGCTAGTATGTGTTAGTGACAGAAAATGAGAACTCAACCAGGTTCCTGGATCAAGTAACAGATTTTTAAACCTAGGTCTTCTAAAGATTATACCTATTCTGATGATTGAATCTCTTTGAGACAATTTCTGGCACCATTTCAGACTTGGTGGGAGTAATGAACTTTGACCTCATCAGAGTGTTTTCACTGCATCTCCTCCATAAATTTTCCTGAATCCAGGGAATCTAATGGTAAACTGTGGCATCAGCCACACTGAAATTTTCTATTCATTTGAAAGTAATTTTGGGGGGCATAATGAATCTACAGGATGCCTTTAAGTGGTTCTTAGCTAGATAACAGTGTAATCAAAATCCTATAGGGAGCTTTCAAATCATAGGTAATTTTCTCTCCCCACCCTTTCCACAAGATTTTATGTTCCTAGATGAGAATATGGGTGGAGACTGGTGTATGTGCATGTATGCTTGCTAAAATTCAGCACTCCGCTTTCCTGTGAGGAGCTAGTTGAACTGAATCCCCAGGAAGATTTTAAATAGCACATAAGATTTTAAAAACACATATTCAGGTTGAACTGTTGTAGTCAGGTAATACATTGTTAAATGATTATTTTAATGATGGAAAAATATTTCCAACTTCTTACAAAACAGGTTGTAGGACCTGAAATTTGATTGGTAAAGTTAAAGTAAATATCATCTAATGTTAGGAAATTTAAAAATAAATGTCAGAAGCCTTTTCATTCTTCTCTGCAATGATTACCTGCCTACAAATGGTATGATGAAAAAGATTTTTCAATTTGTAATCAGAAGACCTGGGTTTTAGGATCAGCTACTGCTTACTAGCTTTGTGATCACGGGCTCATTGCTTAATTTCT
Organism: Neotragus moschatus; assembly: GCA_006410615.1. NCBI lineage: Eukaryota > Metazoa > Chordata > Mammalia > Artiodactyla > Bovidae > Neotragus > Neotragus moschatus. The sequence continues at coordinate 324,845 of SJYA01002975.1, forward strand.
CTATGTCTGCATTTTCTTACTCATAACATCAGACTGTTGGAAAAAATTATTTCCAAAGCAAATGCAAATTTCAGCATATAATAATAGGTGACCTAAGAATCATTCTCAGTTATTTTATTAGAGGTAAAGAAGTATTAAAAAACAAATTGATGTATCTGCAGTTTCATCTTTTTTGATGGTAGTGGTTGTGGCATTTTCAGTACTATTTAAAAGATATTATAAGACCTCCAAGAAAATTAGCCATGGGTGTGGAAAGATGGGATGTGGATGGAGACGTTAAAGGACAGATAGTCAACTACTTAATAATTGAGAAATACCTATGTTGCATTTTAGACATGTCGAGAAATAGATCCATTTTTAGGTAAATGTATTTGCCCACTCTTTTCATTTTCTTTCTTTCTTCTTTTTAAGCCGTAAACTATTATTCTAGCCAAACCATCTCTAAAATTGAAGTTAGGATTTACATAATTTTTCAGAGTATAATATAAAAGATAGCTATTGTGAAATGCATATTTGTGCTGGTTTGGGAGTAAAAAAATTAGATTTCTAAATTACATGCGTGGAACTGTTACAAAATGCTACTTCAGAAAAAACTAGAGGCAGAATTTTTTAGTTATTAAGTTAGAATACATTCTATATCTGGTTTTTCATAAGCAGACATTGTGTTGGCTATATCTACTGCTTTTTCATATCTCTGGAGTTGGCCATAATTTCATAAAAAAATTAGCTCTTCTTACACATAGTTGTCTTTGGGTATATTTTGTATTCTAAAATACTGCTAGAATATATATTTTGTAAAAACTACACAGAAGCAAAAAAAAAATCTGGAATGACAAAAACAAGTCTTTTGTCTACATTGTAATATTTCAATTTTGGAGACTATGATGACATTCCTAAGTTTAAAACTTTATCTGAGTCACTGTTTACTATTTCAATAAGTAGGTACTAGAATTGAGAACTAATGAAATTTGTAAAGAAAACTCTGGGTGATTTCCCCCACTATGTGTTTTACAAATCCTAATCAATTATTCCAGGAAAGCATAAGTTCAGTTCAGTCACTCAGTCGTGTCCGACTCTTTGCAACCCCATGAACTGCAACATGCCAGGCCTCCCTATCCATCACCAACTCCTGGAGTTTATCCAAACTCCTATCTATTGAGTCAGCGATGCCAGCCCAACCATCTCATCCTCTGCCTACCCCTTCTCCTCCTACTCTCAATCTTTCCCAGCATTGGCGTCTTTTCAAATGAGTCAACTCTTTGCATCAGATGGCCAAAGTATTGGAGTTTCAGCTTTAACATCAGTCCTTCCACTGAACCCTCAGGACTGATCTCCTTTAGGATGGGCTGGTTTGATCTCCTTGCATTCCAAGGGACTCTCAAGCATCTTCTCCAGCACCACAGTTCAAAAACATCAATTCTTCTGCACTCAGCTTTCTTTATAGCCCAACTCTCACATCCATATATGACCACTGAAAAAACCATAGCCTTTACTAGACGGACCTTTGTTGACAAAGTAATATCTCTGCTTTTTAATATGCTGTCTAGGTTGGTCATAACTTTCCTCCAAGGAGTAAGTGTCTTTTAATTTCATGGCTGCAGTCACCATCTGCAGTGATTTTGGAGCTCCAAAAATAAAGCCTGCCACTGTTTCCACTCTTTCCCCATCTATTTGCCATGAAGTGATGAGACTGGATGCCATGATCTTAGTTTTTGAATGTTGAGTTTTACGGCAACTTTTTCACTCTCCTCTTTCACTTTCATCAAGAGGCTTTTTAGTTCTTCCCCATAAAGTAGTTAAAAATTTGAAACAGAACAGGGATGGGAAGGGAGATGATAGTATGAGATTTATCTTTTGAGTAAAGAATAGTCTTAGTGAAGTTAACTAGCTCAATGGTAAAATACTTTTAAGAGCTAAGACTATTCAACAAAGAAAAGGTACTGGAGTATCATAAATCCAAAGCAAAAGGTACTAGAGTATCATATCAGGCTTCCTCTGTGGCTCAGACAGTAAACAGTCCACCCTCAGTGAGGGAGACCTGGGTTCAAGCCTTGGGTTGGGAAAATCTCCTGAAGCAGGGCATGGCAACCCACTCTAGTATTCTTGCCTGGAGAATCTTCACAGACAGAGGACCCTGGTGGGCTACAGTTCCTTGGGTCACAAAGAGTTGGACATGACCAAGTGACATGGCACAGCACACAGCAAGACTATTCAACAAAGAAAAGGTACTGGAGTATCATAAATCATGAAGGTACATAGCCCACACTGACTATTAATATGTTGTATCTTATTTTATGGGATTCCCTAGTGGCTCAGTGGTAAAGTATCCAACCACAGTACAGGAGATGTAGGTTCAATCCCTAAGGCAGAAAGAGCTCCTGGAGAAGGAAATGGCAACCCACTCCAGTATTCTTGCCTGGGGAATCCCATGGACAGAGGAACCTGGTGGGCTACAGTCTATGGGGTTGCAAAAAGTAGGACACGACTTAGCGATTAAACCATCTTGTTTTAATTATAGACAGTTTTAATGGACATAGGGAAGGAAAAATTGTTTTGGCCATCACAGGGATAAACAAAACTATAATGAGGTACTCAAATATTTGGAGAGTTTTGTCTTTGAGGATTCTTTAAAAAAAAAAGTCTGAGTGATCTAGATAGTCATTAGAACACTGCTCCCCATCATCTGGAAAGAAGTGCACAGAATAACTGGCTGTACAAAATGATTTCTTGTTCCCACACCAAACACACTGAATAGGAACCCTGTAGTTGGGGCCTTGAAATCTCCCTTAATGCTTCTTATACACACTCAGATTTTAGAATTACTGCATTGGAAACAGGGAACCGAACCAATTATCTTTTCTAGTCTCAGCTGTCTAGCATAGTTCATGCATATGAAATAAGGAAGTAATTACTGGGAGAATACAGGGTAGAAATTAAATATTTAAGTCAATCCAAAGTGTTTATTTAAAATTACATATTTTTCTTTGAATCATTTATAACTACTCCTATTAATACTTCCGGTTTCATATTGGGAGGATTCTTGCGCTCTGTATCATTTGTTCTTTTCCAAGCGAGATTTAACATTAAATAATCTTCGACTATCATGTCCTACCGCCGCTGCTGCTAAGTCACTTCCGTCGTGCCCGACTCTGTGTGACCCCATAGACGGCAGCCCACCAGGCGCCCCCATCGCTGGGACTCTCTAAGCAAGAACACTGGAGTGGGTTGCCATTTCCTTCTCCAATGCAAGAAAGTGAAAAGTGAAAGTGAAGTCGCTCAGTCGTGTCCAACCCTCAGCGACGCCATGGACGGCAGCCTTCCAGGCTACTCCGTCCACGGGATTTTTCCAGGCAAGAGCACTGGAGTGGGGTGCCATTGCCTTCTCCGAATCATGTCCCATTGCTTTGACCCACTAGAGGAAATTCATCCAATGATCTAAAGTGGGAAAGTTGACATTGAAAAATATATCCATTTCCAAATATCCAAATAGACTAAATATAGCGTAAGGCTGCCTTTATTTATTTATTTTGTAATTAGAAGGTTTGGATTGTGAATGATATATGAGAACTGACTTCATGTATGATAACTTTGATAGCATTCCTTAGAGAAATAGGTGAGAAAATATGAATCCTATTGTGTTGGTCTGTTGCTAAAACATGGCCTCTGCTCAGTGGTGCCAAATGGGTGAAGCAGAGTAGTGTTCATTGCTTCGCCAGGGAAAAGGGACTAATGGCCTCAAAACTGTGTCCTGCCCTGGAGAGGGTAGTGAGAGTCTTAAAGTGTTCAAGGAGCAGGGCATGATTAGCGCAAGGACGTTCTTCTGATTGGTTGCTGGTGAGAAAATTGTGACTCAGCAACCTTCTAGTTTCTACTGGTCTGGGATCTCTGTGCTTGTGGGCTGAATATAGTAAGCTGCTTTCACCGGGTAGGGGTTTCAGTATCTGCAAAACCGTACAAAGGACATGGCTCAGAAAGGTCCTTGATTTTGTTTAATGGCTAAAGTGTTACTATTTTGTTTTGCTTGACTATTTCTCATTCTGCATTTTCTGATTTTTCTGATTAAGTTTATTCTTTGACTAAAGATTTTCTACAGGAAAAAAGGCAGGCAGAGGACATAGATACGGATCTATTTTTGGAACTAGTCTTCCCCAAATAAACACAAATTTTTAGTCCTTTCATTAAAAATAAATAAATACATGTTACTTAAAACATTACCATTCAAACTGGATGCTTTACAAATGGATGTTTCATGAACCACCACCAACAACAAAATCTGCACTTTCAGGAGAGTTTATGTGGCCCTCAAGAAATCTGAATGACTAGTCAAAGCAGTTCTATACAGCTAAGCCTCCTAGGTTTTCTCTTTGTTGGTTGGTTTGTTTTAAGAAACCTTTCTCCATTTTCTTCAAGAAATCACAGTGTGAACAAGAAAGGTCATGCTACACAGCAGGAAAATGGTTGTGACTTTGTGATTTAAAAATCATGAAGAAAATGTATGTATTGTTAAAAAGAGCATGGTACTAACAGTCACTTGGAAGAGCTATCATCACTATGGAACTGAACACTTTTAATTGGTCTCCATCTGTTGTTAGAGGCAGACTTTATTTTCTTGAGCTCTAAAATCACTGAAGATGGTGACTGTAGCCGTAAAATTAAAAGACGCTTGCTCCTTAGAATAAAAGCTATGACAAACCTAGACAGCATATTAAAAAACAAAGACATCACTTTGCCAACAAAGATTTGTATAGTCAAAGGTATGGTTTTTCCAGTAGTCATGTATGGATGTGAGAATTGGACCATAAAGAAGGCTGAGTGCTGAAGAATTGATGCTTTCTAATTGTGGTGCTGGAAAAGACTCAAAAGTCCCTTTTACAGCAAGGATATCAAATCAGTCAATCCTAAAGGAAATCAACCCTGAATATTCATTGAAAAGATTGATGCTGAAGCTGAAGTTCCAAATAGGCCACCTGATGCGAAGAGCCAACTCATTGGGAAAAAACCCTGATGCTGGGAAAGACTGCAGGCAAAAGGAGAAGGGGGGCAGCAGAGGATGAGATGGTTAGGTAGTATCACCAATTCAATGGACATGAGTTGAGTAAACTCCAGGAGATAGTGGACAAGGAAGCCTGGCATGCTGCAGTGCACGGGGTTGCAAAGAGTCCGACATGATTTAGCGGCTGAACAACATTTGTCCAACTGTTTATATGTTCAGAGCGCTTTACTTAGATTAGTAGCTCTTCCCAGAAACCTTGTTGGGGATGTGGGGGTCTCTCTTTTTCAGTTGATAAATGTGTGCTCAGTTAGAATCTACTTGCCCAGCATCACATGACCACATCCTGATGTAAACTGAGGCTTCTCTGGCTCTGTAACCAATATCTTTTATACTTTTGCCTATCAAGACACAGACTATATTTGATTTGTTCTTCTTGAAGTGTCTATTAAAAACAGATTAAACACAAAAATTAAATGGAAAAATTTCCAATTTTCCCCTTATATTCTCATCCAACATTGTGATATAGGCATCTGTGAGCAATGGAGTTTGTAGTTTAACCATACGATCTTAAAAAAAAAAAAATTCAATTTTAACTTAAAATTCACTGATTCCAAAGTTTCAGAAGTGTAGTGAATTTTTTAACTCTTCATACATTCATATTTATTTACTGCTTTGCAAGTAGATAGATGTTTATCATATGAAAGACTTTCAAGAATATCAGTGGTAATTGCCTAATACTTGAATTTTAAAATTCAAGCATTTTTCATTTATATTTTAAGCAGCTATTTATTTAAAATAAATTGAGGTTGGCACTAAAACTAACTTAGTGCTGTAAAACTGTCCCAGCAATTTTTCTAAAGAGATGTTTTCAATGAAGAAAAAGGTTAGTTTAAAATACTGCACAAGAGAGTGATGACATGCGTATTTCATGGTGTACCTAAGACGCTCATAAAATGAATGCACAGATGGGAATATACAAATCGGAAATAAAGCCTTTTAAAACATTGATGTTTGGTTGGTTGGTTTCAAGAATGATATTATTAGGGAGTAGGTACTAAATTTATTTAATTTCCTACCTTGTTAATGCCTTAAAATATTTATTTTATTCTTTATAACTTTTATCCCCAAAGATCAATATTATAGTATGAGACATTATATAAATTTAAAATCTTCTTTCAGAAGACTTTAAAAAAAATTTAAATATTTGTTTGGGGCTTTGTTACTTTTTTAAAACTTTTTGTTTTGCGTTGGGATATAACCATTCACAATATTGTGATAGTTTCAGGTGAACAGTGAAGAGGCGCAGCCATGTATATACATGTATCCATTCTCCCATCCAGGTTGCCACATAACATTGAGCAGAGTTCCCTGTGTTATATAGTTCCCTGTGCTATCCTTGTTGGTCACCCATTTTGAGTATAGCAGTGTGTACAGTTGCTTTTTCAAATGAAGGATCGGTGCTTGTTATAGATCTGCTCTAGAGGAGGTTACTATGCCCCTAGGGTCTATGGCAATACAATTTCAAATTATGACTTTGTTGAAAAATCTGTTGTTGTTGTGACCAAGCTATCCTGTAGTAACTTGTTTTAGTGCATAAATACCATAATGGTCTAAAAGAGTTTGTGCTTAGTCACTCAAATCACGTGCAACTCTTGTGACGCCATGGACTATAAGCCACTAGGCTCCTCTGTCCATGGGAATTCTCCAGACAAAGATACTGGAGTGGGTTGCCATGCCCTCTTCCAGGGGACCTTCCCAACCTAGGGATCAAAACCGGGTCTCCTGCATTGCAGGTGGATTCTTTACCATCTGAACCACCAAGGAAGAGTTTACACGTCTTCAAAGATTGCTTGATTTCTTTCTTGGGAATAGTTGAAGCCAAAAGAAGAAGCTGAGTCACTTTCATTAAGTCCTTTGAGTCGATGTTTAATTGGGTGTTTACCAAATGGTAACTTCTCCCACTCTGAAAGGCCTTATTATATGGGAAGTTTGAGTTGTAAGACAGATGAAAAATTGAGATGATTTTATGGATAAGAGAAGGACTATCTCCTTTTCTGTTGCTGAGGAGGCCACTATTGTACTTTCATTTTCATTCCTTCCTGGTTTTCCTTTCTTATTGCTACCCTCTATACTCTTTATTATTTGCTGAAAAAATTATCTCCCTTATTAATTATTTTCTTTGTTTTAGTTCAGACCCCAACTCCACCCTTATTGTGAGACCATCTGCAAGTCATTCTATTTTTCTTAGTTTCCACACTAATCTACTTCAGTGGGTTGAGAGTAAAAAGCAAAGTGATTTTAAGTAAAATATTTATTTACCTGGAGATTGAATTTTAGTTAACATTCAGACACATGATAGATATTATTTTCTAAGATATTCCTAAAAATAAAAGAAAGTATGTAAAATGTTGTGTGTCAGTCACTTAGTAATGTCTGACTCTTTGCAATTCCATGAACTGTAGCCTGCCAGACTTCTCTGTCTATGGGATTCTCCAGGCAAGAATACTGGAGCGGGTAGCCATTCCCTTCTTCAGAGGATCTTTTGACCCAGGGCCCGAATCCAGGTCCCCTGCATTGCAGGCAGATTCTTTACCATCTGAGCCACCAGAGGAGCTCTGTTATATTTGTAAGGAAAAACCACAGTATATTTATCTTGTAATGATGCTTAGTTATTGTGACTGTCTAGAATTAGAGACAATTCAGATTGTATGCCTTCTTGGCTAAGATGTTGGTTACATATAATTTAAGAGATAGCTACAAATGCAAGGGTAGTTTCTAAAATCAGAAAGATATTTAGACAGTAATGGATGCCTGAAGAAAATTTTTACTACTTCAAAATGCCAGGATAAATTAATACACTTTCTTTTTCTTAAATAGGAAAGCAAATTAATGGTTATTTAATGAACAACTTCTGAATGGTCCATAGGTTGAGATGAGAGTAGACATGGTCTTAGTGTTTTGAAAAGCCTATTCTACAGAGGCCATCGGCAATTCTAGGGACGCTCTCCAGTTGACAGGCTAGAAAAATGACTTTAACTGTTTTAAAAACAAACTTAGAATCATAATGCAATGAATTTTTTCAGTAGCTCATTCAGTACTCCCAATTGCTAGAATATCTTACTTTAATTTTAAGATAATTGATTTATAAGTTGTACACCTTTGTTTCAGAGTGATAAAATAATAGTCTAATCTGCACTGTACAAGATAGTAATTAGACCCTTTTTGGGTTTATTAGATGATTTACACATATAATCCTCACAGTAATGGGAAAGGTATGCATTATTATAGCCATTTTAATGAGGAAGCATTTGACATTCAAATTGGTTATAGAAAGCAACATACCTAGCTATAAAGTACAACTAACACTCTTCACCTTCCTTTCCAGAAAGCATCCTTCATATCCACCAAATAGGATGTCCATCTGGTGTGTTCACATAGCCTCATGTTCTATCATTAGATTGATCTTTTTTTTTAATTGATTGTCTTTAAGCAGTTTTACATTAACATCCAAATTAAGCAGAAAGTACAGAGTTCCCATTTACTCCCTGCCCCTATAAATGCAGTTTTCCACTATTAAAGTCATGTACCAGAGTGGTGCGTTTGTTATGTTGATGAACCCACACTGACATATCATCATCACCCAGAGTCCATAGTGTACCTTTCGGGCTCACTCTTCATGCTGCGTATGCTCTGGGTTGTGGCAAAGGTATAATGACTTCTATCCACCATTGCATTTTCATGCAGAGTAGTGTCCCTGCCTTAAAAGTCCTCTGTGCTCTGCCCAGTCATCTCTCCCTCCCCGTAGCCCCTGGCAGTTTCTGATCCTTTCACTGTTTCCGTAGTTTGCCTTTTCCAGAATATCATTCACTATGTAGCCTTTTCTGATTGGCTTCTTTTACTTAGTAATGGGCTATCCAGGTGGTTCAGTGGTAAAGACTATTCCTGCCAGTGCAGGAGTTGCAACGGATGTAGATTCAATGTCGAGTCAGAAAGATATCCTGAAGTAGGAAAAGGCAACCCACTCCAGTATTCTTGTGAAGAGAATTCCATGGATAAAGGAGCCTGGTGGGCTATAGTCCATGGGGTCACAGAGTCAGACAGGACTGATCATGTATGTTCACACTTAGTAATATGCGCTTGAAGTGAAGTCGCTCAGTCATGTCCGACTCTTTGCGACCCCATGGACTGTATCCTACCAGGCTCCTCTGTTCATGGGATTTCCACTCCAAGCAAGAATACCAGAATGGATTGCCATTTCCCTCTCCAGGAGATCTTCCCAACCCCAGGATTGAACCCAAGTGTCCCGCATTGTCGGCAGACACTTTATCATCTGAGCCACCCTGGTTTGATAACTTATATTTTTTAGAGCTCTAAATAATATTCCATTGGCTGTAGATACAATAGTTTATTAATGCATTCATCTATTGAAGGACATCTTGGTTGCTTCCAGTGACTGTTCTAATTGTCTGATTATTCATGACTTTCTAAAGTACACTATGCATCTTCACAGCTAGATCTGTATTTTACTCTCTTGGTATCCCCTGTCTTGGTAGACTCTTCATGGTAAAGGTTTAACAGCTATGACTTGGAATGCTTCAGAGCATGCCAGCCTGTGAGGATATAAAAATTAGCACCAGGCGTGAAAGCCCACATTAGATCTCGTTAGGAGTGCCTGGTATGTTTCTGTGTATGCTAGAGTGGCCACTTTGTGATGCTCTGACCTCCTCCTCAAGACTGGCTGCCTGTAAAGCCATTTGAGTGCTCATCACTGCTTCTGTTGCTTCTGGTGAACCAGCAGAAGCTGTGCTGCTATTTTGGATGTTGTATCTGAATGTTTCTGAGGCTGCAGAATTCAGACATACTAATGTCTTACTTTGTTTTGCTCAGACTATTTAGCTTTCTGTTTGGTAAAAGGAAAATTAATTTTTAAAGAATGGAAAAAAATGGAAAAAATGTGAATTGTGCTTAATGTTTAATTCCATCAAAAATGTCTGGTGCTTTGATGTAAAAGACTAAAGATGGGTGGGATGGAGAAGGGAGGTGGGAGGCGGGGTGGGGGGATACCTGTGTACTTGTGGCTGATTCATGTTGATGTATGGCGAAAACCATCACAATAATATAATTATCCTCCAATTAAAATAAATACATTTTTAAAAGACTCAATTTCCATTTTTCTGAATCTTCTGTGGCTGGAGTTAGGAAAAGCACAGTAATTGAAAAATGCCAGAAATGACCTTATAGCAGTGATATTTATCTGTGGGAAAGTGTTTCCTTGTTCTGAAAGTCACTCAGTCATGTCCGACTCTTTGCAACCCCATGGACTATACAGTCCGTGGAATCCTGCAGGCCAGAATACTGGAGTGGGTAGCCGTTCCCTTCCTCAGGGTATCTTCTCAACCCAGGGATTGAAGCCAGGTCTTTCGTATTAGAGGCAGATTCTTTACCAGTTCTGGGAGGTATCAAAACAAATAATATATTCTGTTTAATAGTGTCAACAGCTATTCTACTAGGAATGAGCTGATAATTTTTACAGAGTTTTTTTTTTTTTTTTAATCAATTTGAAGATATTGTTCATAAAAGCATTGGAAAAGAGATGCTTGGAGTTCCTTAGAATGAAGGTGGAGAACAGAGGGGGCAGAGCTTTAAGCAAAGTCTAGGATTGTCAGATATCCATGTTTTAACTGGCAGTCCAATAATTGTCATTTATTTCCACAGAAGAACCACCGACTAATAACATGTTTCCGAGGTCCCCTGCTCATTTACTAGAAATGTTCTCTGTAATGTTGATCCTGTTATATGCTTGACTATAAGATTTTCTCATGTGATTTGGTATTTTAGTTGGGGCAACATGGCAGTCCTAGTTGGAGAACAGGCATTTTTATCTTTACCAACTTTTCTCTTAGGTGACAATACACAAAACTCTCCCAAAACTTCCTATCATGGGTCCCCTTTCTGCCATGCAAATAAGCTCGTGCGTACACCTTTGACCGAGTCTGTCTTGCAGTATGGCACAAGCTTTCCACATTCATCCATTACTCACTTGGTTTGGTAGACTGATTTTCATTTAGCCTAATGCACTCTGATGATTGACACTGTGCTTGGCTCAAGATTGTATATTAGTTGATGGACAGTGAATTTTCTACTAATAAACCTGGTGAGGTCATTAAGCATGCATTGCTTAGTTATTTACAGGTTTGGCATTTCATTTGTAAACCAAATGGATAGCCGACTTACACCCTGCTCCCCCTTATTTGTGTGAAACCAGGCAACCCACTCCAGCACTCCTGCCTGGAAAATTTCATGGGCGGAAGAGTCTGGTGGGCTGCAGTCCATGCAGTTGCAGAGTCGACGCGACTGGGCAACTGAGCACGCGTGCACAGTACTGTGTTATCAAACTTTAATATAGAGTAATCACAAATATTCCTTTGAAAGGAATTCTTATCTCCCTATAATTGCAGGATTTAAGATTCTGAAATTGTAGCAAGGTTATTTTATTTATTCTAAAGACAGTGGAAATAAAGGACGTCTTGTTGGACAGAATGGTATTAAAGAGAGTCATAATAATTACTGTGTTCTATCGAGAGAACAATTGTCACTAAAATTGGAAATTCTCCCCTGTTTGATATAATTTCCTCTCTCTTTTTGGGGCCAAATGCCCTCTCTGCTTTATAAAGAATTAAGAAAACTCAAGGCAACAGCCATTTCTGTCATCAAATGTCATGCTCAGTGTGTCTACATGTGTTTATACTCATGATCTCAAATATGAATGGTGTGGTTGTGAAAAAGCCATGGGTTACAGAGTTATTCTGTTACGTTGTCATTTTTAAAGAGGCTGTTTCCCCAAAGCTAGAAGTGAAATTATAGCAGGTGTAGTTTCAGGCCTCTACAATGATCCCAGATTACCCTTTCAATAAAATGTTGACAGCCTCGCAAAAACAGTCTTACTATGCTGACATTTGGAAGCAGACAGGCATTTCTAAATGTTCTGTCTTAACAGCAGTGGTTTGGGTCTTAGAAAGCCTCTTCATATTGTTAATAGAAAACTATTGCTTTTCTCACTTCATACATATTCAGCCAGCACCTTCTAGTTCACCAGAACTTTCTATATTCCCCATTAGACAACAAAAGCATGTGGAAACCCTTAAATAATTGCAGCTTGAACACACTACCTTCTATTGGTGGAGCAAGCAAAGTAGGAAAAAGTATGTTTCTGTAAGTGTGTAAGAACTGTTGCTTCTAAGAAAACTTGAGTAGCAGAAGGAGTCAGAAGTTCCTGTACTTCTATTTTATAGACAAAACAAGAAAGTAGTTGTTTGTGAATGCTTCACCACTACTTAATGTCTACATTAGGCAAAGTACTTTTATTAAAGTGTTTTTTATCAGAACCCCCTCCATGTACCTACACACACACACACGACTGAGTTCAGTCCTGCTTTGGATGAAAAACAAACAAAAAAATGGTAAAAGCTTATTGAAGTCTTCAGGGATAGGATTGTTTTAATTTATAGCCTTAAGAAATGTAAAACAATTTCAATAGCAATCAATATTTAGATGAAGAATTCTGTCAAATCAAATATTTAATCTTATGAAACCCTTGCCTCCCATCTTCAACAAGAACCGCTTAACTTTAAGCAGCTATAAAGATAATATAAAAAGTAAATATAGAACTAGGTTTCATAAAAGCAAATCCACTTCCTTTTTCTGTATACTGTGGTAATGATTGTGGGATACTTACCCATGCCAAGCACGGTACACATAGAGACTTGTTAATTCTCACAGCACAGTGTGAGGTAGGTACTCTTTCTTATCTAATTTCATGGATGAAGCTAGCCGTAGAGAGGTTAAGTAACCTGCCCTGTCCTGCAGGTTAGTAAATCATGGAGCTTGGACTTGCATCTGAGCAGCTTGATTCCTGAGTCCTTACTGTTAACCCCCAGGCTCCATTGCTTCTCACTGTATCATAGATTTTTGCCTATGGGGTCCTAGACCCACAGCAGTGCTATCACCTGGGCACTTGTTAGAAAGGTTAAATCTAAGGCCCCACCCCAGACCTATACAATCAAAAATCAGTATTTTAGCAAGGCCACTGGGAGCTTCTTATATACATTTAAGTTTGCAATGTACTGATCTAAGACATTTACTAATGAAAATAATTGAGAAGAGAAATATGTCTAGAATGATTTACAGTATTTAAGGAAGCTATTCTGTTTAGTCCATGGGGCCGCAAGAGTCGGACACGACGTAAGCGACTAAACCACCACGTTCTGTTTGTTTAGTTGTAAGTCTAGGCATAAAATCATATGTGCTCATCACTTTTTCTTAGACCAGTAGTTCTTAAGTGGTGGTGCCCCGACCAGCAGCATCCATCAGCACCACGTGGTAATTATTATGTAAGTCCTTGGGGTCTAACCAATATCTGTTGAGGGTGGAGCCCAGAAACCTATTTAGAAAACTCTCCAGGTGCTTTAGTGTTTCTCACGTTTGAGACCAGCGCCTTAGTTCTTCCAAGATAGTGCATGACTTCAGTGACCTTGTGGGTTATACTCTGCTGCAGTTTAGTCAGTAAATCATGTCTGACTCTTTTACCAACCCCTGGATTGTAGCCTGTCAGGCTCCTCTGTCCGTGGGATTTCCCAGGCAAGAATACTGGAGTGGGTTGCCATTTCCTACTTCAGGGCTCTGCCTGACCCAGGGAGCAAACCTGTGTCTCCTGCACTGGCAAACGGTTTCTTTACCACTGAGTCACCAGGAAAGCCTACTTTGCTGGAGAACCTTCCTTTAAAGGTAAAGTTCCTTTGTTTGGAAAACAAGATGAGTGTGTAGAGAAACCTACGATGTGGACTTTAGTGTCATGGAAAACAAGCCACTGTCCTAAAAATGGGAATATACTTCTTGCATACGAATAAGGCGGCTGAATTAAAAGTCTTTTCCACTGTGGCTAATTCTTTGGAAAGGGTTGGCTCTGGCATGTGCCCCTTTGTCATCTTGTTTCCCTCTTTCTCCATCCCTTTTGGCATTTCATTATAAGTGACTGCTACTTTTGACACTGCTTGTGAAAGGCCTGCTTTTGCTCGATTGTCTGGTGTGTTTTCCCTCCACTCTGGCTGAGGCTGCCCTTTGACAGCCTTCTGACTTTGGTCTCCAGAGCAGTCATTCCCTTGGCTGCCTGCAGGGTCTCCTAGTTGAGGCCTAATAAAGATGACGTACATGCTGTTCATGCAGGATGGTGTCCTTCGACTCATCCTTCTCTCCCTGCCTGGTAACGCCGTTCACTGTGTCTGGTGTAGAGATGAATAGCCTTCTTGGAAATTACCCTGGAATGCCATTTCCTCCCTAGTACTTAGTTGCAGCTGTGTGTGTGGCTTTCCCATTAACTATTCAGCATCAGCCTTTGTGGGCTCTGGTGTTTTAAAATTGCAAACATAGGTTGATCTTTTCCAAAGTTAAAAAATGCAAAACACCTTACACCTGTCAGGGAGAAAAAAAATGGTTTCATCATAGAACATTTCTAGAGTAATGGGGACGTGATTTTGAATCTTAAGTCCTGAAGTGATAGTCATTTTGCAGATTATTGGAGCAGCCTCCATGTACCCTGTCTGTACACCAGAGCTTGTAATAGATTATGGGGGGACGGTTGTCTAACTTACCTACTTGAAGTAAGCTACCTTATTCCACATGCTTAATTCAGGCATTTACCTGGCCATGGAATTACAGTATTGAACTTCCTTCCCTGATGAAATAAGGAACAATTTCCTAAGTCTCCATCTGACTGTATAGTTTCATTAGCGTCAATTAGGCTGCCTTTAATTTAGCTTTAGAAATGGTCACAGATTTTGGGATAAAAAATTACACTGTTTTTTTTTTTGCCTCTCATCTCACTTTTTGTTATTGAAAAGAGAAGCATTGTATTGATGGAAAAAGGCTTACTTGTGACAGGAGAGCAGTTAGTGTAAAGACCATGACTAATTAAAATAAATGCTCTTCTCATCTCTGAGAATCCTAGTTGCTCACTGGGGTTGTTATTTCCTTCTTCCTTCTTTAGCCATAAAATTGTAATTTGATTATTTTTATATAAAGAGCATTTGGAATCATGTCAAATCCTCATCCAAAATACCTCCTTTATTTCTTCTTGGTATTTTTCATTAATGCCCTTACAAAGGATGACAACAGGTGACTGCAACAGTGCATGCAATGAGAGGAGGAAAAACAGTGGTATTTTTTAGTATAAATTCTGATCTTTCATTCCCTGTTAGTACTTTTCATACTCATCTTTCCACTTCTACCCGACAGGTTTTGTTTTCCTGATAGGAAAATAACAAAAGGAAAAAAAAATGCATAAAAATACTGGCCAAGGGAAGCTGAAAGAGCCAACAAAGAAAATTGAAAGGGTCAAATTTATATACTAAAGTATATTCCTGGCTTTCTACTTAAATGCAACTTGTATCAAATCACTGTCTGTCTATTTTATTACTGACTTACAATGAAGATTCCAAATTTGTCAGTAGATTTATTTTGCAGTACTGAGCAGAAACAAAATACAAGGAACGATAAAAGACTGAGGCTAGTTACGTTGATCATCTTCCAGTTCCTCCTCCTACATTTTAGATTCATTTGTACTCCAGCCAAGACTGCTGTCAACCCTATACTATGTCTGGTGCATGTTTGTATTTGAACAGACGTAACAGAATTATGCCATATTTAAACACATAAAGCCAAACTGATCAAGACATCATGTGGTTAAGAAATATATATTAGCTACTTCTGTCAGTGGCTGGGGGAGATTTCAATCAGCCAGTATAGATGAACAGACCACTAGTTAGCCTAAGATGCTAACCTTGATTTATCCTAACAGCATAATGATGTATCTGTGGTTGAATTGTTGTAGCATCTGGGTTAAGGCGTTTAAGCTGTATTGTCTCCATTTCTTTTGGTTCATTATATCCTTAAAGTAGGTGGTATTAGTTATACTGAAGAATATAGATTTGAAATCCCCAGAAATCCGTAACTGACAGTATTGTCAGGATGCATGGGGTAATTTTTTCTTAAGTTTAAGAATGGAGTGAATGGTACCAATCAAGTCAGAAGGTGGAGGATTTGTTAATGCTTCATTTATTTTGGCTAGGATCTGCTGAAGTCATGGCTGGAGTCTATAAAATATGGCAGCGCAGCAATTTAAGCAGGTGGGTTTCTTCTCTCTGAACTGAGTAGTGAGAGGGTAGAGATGCCTCGCCTGTGTCTTAGGAGTTTATGTCTTTGAGCTGAATAAAGAGTGTCTGTGTAGAAGATGGAGTGGAATGAAAGGAAAAAAGAGGATTTTTTTTTATATATATATATAGTCGTAAAGTAAGATTTTGCTGGCTTTATTAACATCAGGAATTTGGCGAAGTCTTCCTTTTTTGTCCTCTTCCTGGTCTCACCGGAAACATTTCCTGCCTCCAACCCCTCCCCCCTCTCCCCCGGAAATCTTTCCTTACCCCTAAGGCTTGATTCAGTTCAGTTCAGTCGCTCAGTCGTGCCCAACTCTTTGCAACCCCATGAACTGCAGCAGGCCAGGCCTCCCTGTCCATCACCATCTTCTGGAGTTCACTAAGACTCATGTTCATTGAGTCCGTGATGCCGTCCAGCCATCTCATCCTCTGTCGTCCCCTTCTCCTCCTGCCCCCAATCCTTCCCAGCATCAGAGTCTTTTCCAAGGAGTCAACTCTTTGCATGAGGTGGCCAAGGTACTAGATGCTCCTTATAGATGCTTCCTCTGGACCTTGTGAACCTGCCAGGTGACCCTAGCACTCAGCACACCGTATTGATACTGCTTTGTTGATTGTTCCCCTTTCCACTGAACCATTGTAAGCTTCTAGAAGATAGAGATGTGTATATATTCTTTGCTACCAGTTAGAATTTCCTAAATATTTTTCTGTGGAACAACTAACTTACCGTATTCAAGCTCATATGACTTTAGTATTTATGACTTTAGCACTTCCCTTTTTTCCCTTTTATGTTTCAGTGCTTTGTAATGATTCAGCTGTGTCTTGAGACCCCTTACGTCTCATAAATAGGTTCCAAGAATGAGATCAACTGGAATGCATCAGATTTCCAGAAATGTGTCAGTTAGTATTGGGCAATTTATTTTTGAAAAAAATCTACTTCGTATAAAGATCATGCAATCCAAATTTATCATTTGGAAAATGTAATTTGATTGATATTGATGTGAATGGTTTGGGTCATTTTGGTTAAAACGATAATGTATGAATTAATAATGCTTTTGAAGGAATTTGGGGAAATGAACTCTGTGGCTGTCATCGTATAGCTGAATAATTATTTATAAAGTCACTTAATCACTCTACCTTTTCTGGTGTTTTTTCCTACTGACACAATGGAATCATTATAAATTGTTTTATTTAAGTATCATTTCAAAAAATTAGAATTATTTATGTGAAAACTCTAAAAACTATAAAATTCTATTGAAGTGGCTTAAAGATGCTAGAGCTTAATCCCTTTTCTATTCTATCAGAATTAGCAATCTGTAAGGCATGTAGGGCTCTTTCTGGGACTCCAGAGATCAGACTCTGTCCGGCTTAAGCAATAATGTAATTTGATTGATCGTTTACTCAGAAAGGAGGGGAAGAGAGTGAGGAATGGGAAGGGATGGGACCCTGGGATTGAATTTCTCAGCATGGTGATTCTCCAAGGAAGAGACTCCGCTGGGTCAGCCTCAATAACACATCCTTAGAAGCCTCAGCCATGATCAGGCTGAATTAAGAAGTAACTCTGCTAGATATAACTGCACCAGTCTCCACCTCCTCAGCAAATATATATCCTTCCGTGGTGTAAGCAAAGGACAAGCTCTGCTGGGTCCACCACTATTTGCTGAAAGAGTCGACACAATATGCTGACCAAAGGCAAATCATTAGGTCTAGTTTGCTTTCTGAATATCACCTTTGTGTCTTCATAATTGGTGCTGTTGTGTGAATATGATGCTTGGTGTAAGAAAAGTGGAGCTGTTTAATATGTTTATGCAGAGAATCCTGTTCTCTAGATTTTCTTTTTCCTCCAGCAGAAACCGGTGACCCTGTTGTAAAATATAGAAGATACTGTTTCTTTCATCTGTAAAAACAAAACAAAACTTTGTTTCCATTTTATATCCTAGCACAACCAGCCTGTCTTTCAGGTCAATTAAAACTCATTTTTCTAGTTGTTGTTAAAAGATCAGTTTTCATTGCAACACTGTGTGTCTTCCAGACAAGTGAAGTCACAAGAAGGAAAACGGCATTCTCATAGTTTGCCAAAAGTAGACACTTTTGAAAATGTAAAACAGCTGAGCTCACTTGACATTTCTTGATGTTGTCTACTTCATCTGCCAGCAGAGGAGATGGTGGGAGAGCTCCCTTTCCTGATGGTTTTTTTCCCCCAGACTTCTGCCAAACATAGAGAATTACATGTAATTTACTAAAGAAGAGATGGTCCAGAAAGCAACGTTTCTATTTCAAAGCCTCCTAGTGCCTAGAAAATAAATGTGAAGTAGTACATTACAGCTGGTTCTTTTAACCACCTGGGTCATAGACTTCCTTAATGGGGCCAAGGCAGAAGCATTGGTTTTCATATTTATGTGAGAACTTGAAAGGGATCATAGTTTATGGCTGTTGAGTCTAGCCTTAAGGTGGCAGTAAACTAAGGTGATGGAGAGGTACGCAACAGAGATGGAAACTTCTAAAGCACATCTCAGGGAGTTTCTCAGGGGGTTAATAGACATCTAACCTCAGTGCTTCATTTTTTTCCCCTCGAGAAATAAGATTAATTAAGGGTACATCAAATATATACCTTCTGGCATATAGACACATTTGCAGAAAAAGAAGCAGTATGATATAAGAACTGGCTAGGAAAAAGGAAACCCTTCCTTTGGGAGACAAAATTTTAGTAACGTTTCTGAGTTGAAGTTGTGTAATTCAACTTGTGGGGAAAAGTTATTAGTATGACTTTATCAAGATGTTTATTTGAATTTCAGCAAATTTCGAAACATACGTTTTCAACGTGTTGGTGCAGCGTTTAGGGATGCAGCCCAGTCAACCGACAAAAGGACTTACAGATGTAATATCCATTTCCTTAATGAGATTTGAGACAAAATCTGTTGTTATGCACAGATGTGCAGTGACATTTACCAAACAGATATTTTTGAATTGGGCACACTGTTCAAAATGTGCAAACCTGCAGGAAATGGTGTCACCAAAACAGAAGCTGCCAGCAGAACCATCTCAGGAACTTGCCAGAGATTGAAGTTTATGATTTAGGACCAAAATGTGTCATGTTGGGGCCTCACTGATGTTCTGGGGACTCTGTATTGCAGAGCCTATTGAAAATAAATCTCATTGAGGTGGAATGGCCACTCTACCTCTGTGTACTTTTCTAAAGGATTGTATGCCACCTGTTGGATTGTTTTTAATTCTAGAACTTTTCCAAGATTTGGATTCAGCTAAATTATATGAGGCCCGTTTATAATAGAATTAAGGGCCATCCAGAGAAATGAAGAGTAGGGAAGTGCCTATGCCTAAAAGTTCCAGGCAGGAACTTTTATGAATTATTCAGTCAGCAAACATGTATTTGTCCTTTTCTACGTGCCAGTAACTGGAGACACCCTGCTCTGGGAACTAGAAAGATGAACGAGACACACTTTTTACCCTCAAAGAGCTCTGTGTTGTTGAAAGCCAGCATCTCATCTTATCCTGTTAACACACTCTGAGTCTTTATCATAATTTCCTGCTTGACCTTTAAGCTTTCCTAAACCTGTGTGCAGTTCACCAGGTGATGTTTCTATTTATTATTCTGAGGCAGTGAACCAACTTCATGACTGCTCTAAATTTGTTTTTTGTTTTTTTAAAAACTCAGAATTCATTGTCTGTAGCCTACAAGTTGATGTTTGTTTCCTGCATGTTTTAAAGATGGAAACATCATTAAAGGGCATCCTTGCGTGAAGAACGTTCTCGGCGACAGTTACCACGCTAAGTATCTATCATGAGTTATTTCATCGATACCTGAGAAGAATTTCATGAGGCATCCATTAGTATTTCAGTTTCCTAAATAGACTTGATGAAAGCTCAAATTACTTGCCCAAGGCCACGCAGTCCCTGTGTAGAAGATACACAGGCCAGATTATGAACTCACATGTTGTAGCATGGTGTTTCATGCCTCTAGTTTTCTATTCCTGAGATTTTCTATTTGTGTAGGAAGAATTGCCTGAAACAACATTTCCTTCATTAACATCAACAAAGGACATGACTTTTTCCTAAATATTTGGCCTCTGGCATTAGACCTGTCACTAAACCATGATCCTTGTGTACAATGCCCCTTACAGGAATGTGTTACTTCAAAGTAACTATAATTGTGTATTCATTCAAGTTTTTTCAAGCTTTTTGACCAACCCAGTAGTTATGACTCTCTACTCTGCATTAATCTGTTATCTGCTATAAAATCTTGCAGTTCCATTACTCCTTTGAGGTGATCCAGTTCAATTTCCCACCTGATTCAGGAATTCTTTCTCCCGTATTTTATTGGGTGGTCTACTGGAACATTTCCTGTGATGAGAAATATCTTAGGACAAGTTAGCCATTGCTGTGTTCTCTTTGTCTTTACACCGAGTCTGATCATCAGCCCTGTCAGTTCTAATTACTGGCTTAGTTCTATTCTTGGCAAGTCAAAAGGAACTGTCTCTTAATTCACCAGAAGCATTATGGAGTAGATGGATTCAAATTTTGCTTGAGATAGACTAATTAAGGCTGTTATCATAAGATGGAATAATAAACAAGTGAATGTGTAAATAAAGAGGAAAACTAAAGAAAATTAACTCTGAGCAGCAAGAAGGTACTTGAGAACAATCTCTGTATCTTTATCTTTGTATCACCAGTGCCTAATACAGTTCTTGGCAAGTAGTCAGGTCTCAATAAATGTCTGCAGAATGTTTGTTATAAATATATCCCAACTTTTGATTTCAGGCTAGCCCTCAAGGCCACTATAAACAGCCTTATTGAATTTACTTAAAGGCTAATAAACCCATCGAATCTTTTAGGACAGTTACTGTGTTTTCCCTTTCTCTTATCCAGAGTGAGTATCTATTTGCAGATAGTTTTTCCCCTGGTAATCTAGTAACTTATTTACTGTAAAACATTTATTGAATTCTGTGAGATGTCACACTACTCATGGTGGACCATGTATAGTACAGATACATCATTCAGGTCCATGAATAACTGTGATGCAAGTCACGGTGATAAAAACCACACAGCAGACACAATCAGAGGTTTGTGGGAAAATAGAGAAATTCTCGCTGGGTTGAACTGGAAAGTCTTCATGGAGAAAGTGGTCTTTAAACTGAGTCTTGAAAGACTACTAGAATTGTCATGATTAGAGAAAAATAATTAGAGCAAAGACTAGAAGGCAGAGAATGGAAGGGTAGATTTGGAAACTTGACAGTAGAATTATTGGGGAAAATAAAAGGTCTGTATCAAGAATTGTGAGAGATGAAGCTTGAATGGTACTTTGTGGATTAAATGCAAAAATGAATAGGTTTTGGTTTATTTATTGGCAGGGCGCCATTTATAATGTTGTGGGCAGAATAAGAGGATTAGAATAGTATTTTATGAAGATCAGTCTTGCAAGACTGTCTTGGAGTAGTTTATTGCTTTAACAGTCCTTCTTTGTCAGTAACTCACACAGTGATAATGTGATTTTTATTGTTCTTCATTAGACAGAACCCAGTACTTTTGTTTTCATGACTATTATTCTCTAGAGGTCTTTGGCTCCTCCTTTCTCTCTTGTTCCCTAATTTGTATCTGAGCCTCTTATTTCCCAGAGGCTCATTCCCTCTTTCTTCCTTCTCTTTGTCCTAATATGCTTGACACTGTGCTTCATGTCAGGGTTGTTTCAGATGACCTGAGGTTGATTGGTGTGCTTGTTTATTCATTTTATACCCCCCCTCCAACCACCAGCCCCCACCCCAGCTATAAGCTTTATACAGAGCTAAGTGTCTACAGGTTTCTAAATGATTGCACTTTGATTTCATAGACGTTTACAACAGTACACTGGGTTTTCTAAACAAGAACTTCCAGGACAAAGACTGAGACATCTAGGGAATCACCTGCTTCCACAGCCAGGTTTTGTATCCTCAGACCCTCTTACTAATTAGCACTTAGGTTTTAGTGTTTGTGGGCTTTAGCCAACAAGAAGGGAGATGTGGTTAGAGTTCTGCATTAATTGAATTTGCTCTGGCACAGTTGGCCTCACATATATTTGTCTCTGCTGCCTTGATGGCTGCTGTCAGCTGGACTCAGGACGGCTCACATTATTTTAATTTCAAAGATGACTTTTTGGCACCACTGGGACTCACTGTGCATAAAAAATTTGAGCTTGTAGGATGAAGCCCAGTGCTTCTTGAGCTTTTTCACAGAAGGCCACCTAAAGACAGAAGGTAGTTCTAGTAATTCTGGAGGTGAGGGAAGGGGTTGTGCTAGGCATGACATGGTGTTGGGAGCCAGGAAAAGTACGGTAGAATTCAGTCACAAGGAGCCTGCCTCAGATGCAAAATACTTTTGAGGAAGGCTCCCTTATATTAAAACCTTGGGTAAAATATGCAGCCCATTTCAGTTTTAATTTCAAGAAATCTTCCCCACCTCCATTACTGAAGTCAAATTTATGTTTCTCTTTGCTCCTATGATATTTAGCGATGAGGACTGAGCAACTAACAACATACACACACAGGGTGATAAAGTGGGTCAGAAGAATAGGATGAGGAAAGCAGATATTCTTAGTCCAGTTTCAGAAATATGTGATAGTGAAAAGAAAGCTGGCTTTGGAGTCAGAAAAAAACTGACTTTTGTTATATGTGTGACCTGGGCAATAACTTAGCTTTTCTGAGATGCAGTTTCCATATTGATAGAAAAGGGAAAAGAATACTTCGTAGGATTAATATAGGATAGATACAAGACATGAAGCTCTTATATCATGTAATAAATGCTGAATTATGTTACCCAAATAGTGCTCCTTAATATTTTTATCTCTGTTCTAAAATAAATCATCATCCATTTGGTCCTTTAAGTAGCCTTAACTTTTGTGGGGTTTTTTTTTGTTTGTTTTTAATATTTTTTTCTTTATTTTTTAGCCTTAACATTTGAAAGTGAGTATACATTTTAAAATCATTCTGTTAGTTAATGTTGTAGTATTTTCAAAAGTTTTATCATTTGGCCTTACCAACAGTTGCATTGTTCAAGGTACGAAAGAAAGTGAAAGTGAAGTCGCTCAGTTGTGTCCAACTCTTTGTGACCCTGTGGACTGTACTCTTTCCATGGGATTCTCCAGGCAAGAATACTGGAGTGAGTTGCCATTTCCTTCTCCAGGGGATCTTTCCAACCCAGGGGTCAAACCCAGGTCTCCTGCACTGCAGGCAGACACTTTAACCTCTGAGCCACCAGGGAAGTGATGTTGAGCAGAATTTAGAGGGAAAAAAAAATCTATTTCTTTTGGTTTCCTTAAAGGACAGCTCACTGGACCACATCCTTTCAAATATATGAAAATCATGACAACACTGATAAGTTATTTTTCTGCTATTCATTTTATAGTAATGATTATTCTTATCTGCACTGTCCAATTTTACAATCCACCATCTTTACCATGTATCATCAAAGAGATAACTTTTCAAGGCAAGAATGTTTAGAATATAACTCCCATACTAACAGTGAGGCAGTCTGCACAGTGGCGGTATCAGCACTTTCCAGATGCATTGTAAATAGTAAATGGCCTGTTCTAATTATGAAACATTTGTCTTAGAACTTTCCAGCAGTTGGAATTGGCTTTAGGCAAACATATGCCTTAATAATGTTGGAAAACAGTTGTGGGCTTCATGGAACCCCTCAAGGTCTCTTCTAAGCTGATTCTGTAGCACTAAGTATCTGAGTGATTCAAGCTTCAAGAAAATGGGAGTAGGGTAGGGTGTGAAAATAAAGTTTCTGGGATTTCTAGAACATACCTTATGGTATGAGCTGGAGCTCTTTTAATGTCGAAGGTGAAACGGAGCAAAGTAAGGACATCTTTCTTGTTCTTCCACCCACATTAAACCCTCCAAAGATTCTAGCTCATTCAAAGTTTAGATCAGCAGAAACTTTCATGAGACCCACCTATTATCTGAGAATGTTCTCTGGAGAACAGTAAGACTTCTCTGGGAAAGAACAGATTACTCTGAAATCCTTGTCAGAAAACTCAACTTGTATTTTACTGCCAAGAAATGTCACTTTGAAAAGCTCAAGTTGAAAACTGGTTCTTTTCTGATGGAGATTATCACGATCTACAATAATTTTTCCAATGAAGTACAGAAATAGATTTTATTTGGACAAAAAGTTTGACATACACACAAAATTCAATTTAGAAAATACTTGATGAGTGCTAGTTTGTGCTATCCTAGGCACAGAAGAAGCATGTAAAGAGAATACGAATATTGATATGCTGGGCTCAGCGTTCACCCCTTTATTGGCTGAACCAAGGGAACTCTCTGGAGTCCTGGAGGGAGGACTGGAAATAGTCTGGGAACTTAGGGAAGTGGCTGTTTACTAAATAAGTCTTGTTTGAGAAAGTGAAAGCGTTAGTTTCTTAGTCCTGTCCAACTCTTTGTGACTCCATTGACCACAGCCCGCCAGGTTCCTCTCTTCATGGAATTCTCCAGGCCAGAATACTAGAGTCGTTAGCCATCCCCTTCTCTAGGGGATCTTTCCAACCCAGGGATCAAACTTGGGTCTCCAGTATTCCCGGCAGATTCTTTACCATCTGTAACAATTTGTATGTCCCTGTGGATGTAGACCTGGGTTTCCCAGGTGGTACTATTGGTAAAAAACCCTGTCTGCCAATGCAGGAGATGTAAGATGCAAGGGTTTGATCCTTGGGTCAGGAAGATTCCCTTGGAGGAGGGCATAGCAATCTGCTCCAATATTCTTGCCTGGAGAATCAGAGGAGCCTTGGGGGCTACAGTCCCACAGAGTCGTACAGAATTGGACACAACTGAAATGACTTAGTACGCATGCCTGCATGGATGCAGACCAGCTAAGTATTACCTCTTCCCTCACCATGCTTCCTGTCTGCTTTTCTGGGGTAATCCTTTGTCTAGGATACTTAGAGCAGGGACTCTTAATCTTAAGGGTGCCATGGACCTATTTGTCACTGATGAAGCATATGGACTCATCTAAAAATGATTATTAAAGCATAAAACACACAGGATTACATAGAGCCATTCATATTGAAATAGTGATAAAACATTTAATAATTAATTGTAAAATAAAATAAGATCTAGAGGTCCAGTTAACTACCATAATCTCAAAATAATGATGAATATAAAGTATATTTAAGATATCCTCAACAAATGTAGCGGAGAAGGCAATGGCACCCCACTCCAGTACTCTTGCCTGGAAAATCCCATAGGTGGAGGAGCCTGGTGGGCTGCAGTCCATGGGGTTGCTAGGAGTCAGACACGACTGAGTGACTTCACTTTCATTTTTCACTTTCATGCATTGGAGAAGGAAATGGCAGCCCACTCCAGTGTTCTTGCCTGGAGAATCCCAGGGATGGGGGAACCTAGCGGGCTGCCATCTATGGGGTCACACAGAGTCGGACATGACTGAAGCAACTTAGCAGCAGCAGCAACAAATGTAGGATGATATAAAAATAGCCATGTTTTCTACAGTAAGGTGATTTGTTGCCTCTATTTTTTTAAGATTATTTTATTTTTAGTTGCGCTGGGTCTTCCTTGCTGCACGTAGGCTTTCTCTAGTTGCAGTGAGCAGGGCCTCCTCTTCGTTGCAGTGAGGAGACTTCTCATTTTGGTGGCTTCTCTTGTTGCAGAGCACAGGCTCTAGGCACCTGGGCTTCAGTAGTTGCAGTGGGCGGGCTCAATAGTTGCAATGTGTGAGCTTAGTTGCCCATTGCACATGGAATCTTTTCAAATCAGGGGTCAAACCCGTGTCTCCTGCATTGACAAGTGAATTCCTATCCCCTGTACCACCAGGGAAGTCATGTCGCCTACACTTAGGAAAGATATGCTAAATTTCAGTAACAGAGTAGTAAAAATAAAGGTGTTTTCTCACCTCACATTCACGAATCCCTTGCATTCCTTCCACAGACTCCTTCAGGCTCCATTGACCCCGGGTGTCTCCATTCAAACTTCTGTAACAAACACCACAGACTGGTTGCCTTAAACAACAAAGAATTTGCTCACAGTTTATCTCACAGAAGTCACAGGAGGTATGGAGTTCAAGATCAGGGAGCTAATACAGTGGAGTTCTTGGTGTGAGCCCTCTTCCCAGTTATATCCTCAAGTGGCATTATCCTGACGTGTGCATTGGGGGAGGGAGGGAGACTCCTTTTCTATAAGGGCACTAAACACATCATGAGGGCTTCATCCTCAGAGCCTCGTCTAGACCTGATAACTTCCTGTACTACTGTGATTTGTAATAAAAAATATAATATATATTTGGTCTTCATCTATTTTGTGGCATTGAGCTCCTAAAATCCTTGGAATTTCATTCTTGGAATTTCCTAAGTGAGGAAAGCAACTAATCATCAACCAGATTTGGCAGGAATAAAGTTTGTTGGCCTCTGCTCTAGACCACGAGTTTCTTGAGGGCAGGAATTGTCAGGCTATTTTCTGTCCCTCATATACAGCAATAGTTTCAGCTAGATTGGTGTGAAATAAATATGGGCAGAATAAACCTTTGAGTCATGTGTTCTGTACCCACACATGCTTTCTGAGAATTCTTCCAAAATTTGAATTTGGCAACAGATACATTCCTTGATAGGAGAATTTCAGCCAAACCAGACTTGTGGTTTCATAGTCCAGCACAGTTTTATGTCTCATTCTTCTATAATTTTGGTGCCTCCTAAACAAAGGCCAATTTTACCTCTGTTGAGGGTATTCTTGGTATACTCATGCACTAAGAGATCCCAGGGTAAAGGTAACTTGTATCTTTTCCATATAGTTCAATTTGGCCTCAACCTGAAGAGAAAAATGACAAACGTTTCAGTAGAGAATTCTAGATACATAATTGAATGGAAAGGAAAATACCTTCAGCCAGACCTTTTCTCTGCTTTATGCTCTTCTGACTTCTTTGTTCACCAACAGCAGTCATTGTGAAAATGGCAGGAATTTTGTTCCTGAAGTGCTTATCTCCTACAGAGATTAATACACCACTTAAGATCAAAGGTAAATGAGTTTTTTAAAAAGCGTTCTCTTCAAGTTATGGAAGCAACAGACTTATACTCCAACAGGCTGTTTAAGAAGCAAGATACTAATCACAGCTCCAATATAACCATGCTTCTGGCAACACAGCAAGGGGATTGTTAGTCATGCTTGCCCACCTGTATAAAATGCTGACCTCACTAATATGAATATTGGCTGCATATAAAAAAGATGTCGGCATCTTGCCCAAGGTCATGGGAAAACTTGCAGTTTCCTCAAGCCATATTCATTATCATACAAAATATCTGAAGCATGGTTTTAGAGAGTTCAACAGCCCATGTAAATGGAAGTAGAAGATAAAAATACTGAATTCTGTGGACTTCGTTTTAGAGATCATTTTTCAACACATGAATCATGATATCTGATGAATTCAGTTGAGATATTTAAATGTAACTTTAGAGTCTGACTAGACATGAATATATATATTGCAGGTGAATTTCATGTAAGTAAATTATATTAATTAACAATTATACCCAGCGATTATCAAATATAAAGCAAGTTTCTTGAGTTGGGGGAGGTTATAAGAAACGAGACAGGGACTTTTCTGTGAGGGACTATGGTACATTCTTATTTGAGGTGACATAACATAGACATAGAGATAACTGACAAGATTAGCAACACGTGTAAAGTGCCAATGAGTGACACAGATGAATACAGCTATAGCAGTTCATAGGGCAGAAGGTTGCTGGTCAGGAGAGACCACAGATGGAAAATGGACTTGGAAGTGTGAACAAACACTGATAATGCTGCAGGTAACTTAGCACACACACACACACACACCCTTACTGCCCTCCCATCCCCCCATCCACCCAAGGTTTCGCTGTTACTCCCCTTGTTGTCTTATTCACTTCGACCCTGCTCACTGCATTCCTGAGTTACTGTGGCCTCTGTCTCATGCTCATTGCTCCTCGTCTGAATCTGGGCACACAATGTATGATCAGCACAATGTTCCTCACGCTGAGCTTTCCTCATATGACTGCTCTGTCCCGCGGTTTGTACATAAAGTGCACATTTGATGACGGTAGTGATGGTCTGTATCCTGCTTGACTAAGGTGTGTCTGAATAAAATGTGTCCCTTCTAGAGGAGGCCTTCTCAGCTATCGCTATGATCTTATCTTTGGGTTTCAGAGATTATAATAGAAGGCTTTATATACTGTTACCAGGGGTGTGCATTGTGAAGTCTTTCTGTAGGGCAAAGCCTTAAAATGCATCTATGCTTTATTTCATTCTAACATTATGCTTCCGATCATGCCTTTGAGATGTGTTTAAAAAACCCATATCATAGTAAAGCTATTTTTCTTGCTGTTGTTTTTTAAGATAACACAATTTGTTGGTTATCCTAATTGGTCCTTTGGAGGGAGGAGTATCTAAACTCAAAATACCTGGGAAACATTAAAAATTATGGTGAATATACAAAATACTATTTTTTTTCCTAGTAAACATTTTACTTTTTTTAAATTTCCCCATGATGTGTCCTTTAAAATTGTGGTTCTTTTGTTCTGTCTTTTTAAGATCTCTGCTAGCTTCCTGTTGTTCATCAAATTAATCGTTGCTTCTTCTGCCTGGCTTCCAGGACCCTGCATCAGCCTGCTCTCAAATTGTGTAGCAGCCCTGTTGAAATCTCAGCCATTTCAGTCTGTTTTTTTCTCTGACTGGACTCCCAGAGCTCAAACTCATTCCTAATGGTATTCTTGTTTGTGTACTTTCCCCACTTGACTGCCCTTTGTCTATCTCTGTCCTAGTTCAACTTCTGTTGTTTTTCAAAGTTCTTATGAATCTTGTCAAGATTTTCTCAGTCCCTCGTGGTGGTATCATCCAGTTCTGTGGTTCATCTCAAGTAAACAGGTGTTCTGGAAAAGAGCCTGGACTCAACCAAAGGAACTCGAATGTAACTGGAGAATACCTGTGAGATGAGCTTTGTGTTCTGATGGAGGTTCATTTTTGAAGGCTATTTGGAATGGAGCCATGTACACACCAGTCCTTGCTGCCTTGTTCTTTTCCTACTTAACTGAACATATGTTTTCTTCAATAAAGAACTGGCTAAGGGAGAAGTCATGTTTTCTTTCTAAGCTTCAAATAATTGTTCAAGGAAAAATTAGGTAAAATTCAAAACAAAAAAGGCTTACTCTATTTACTCAATAATCCTTTTGTCATCTTTTCCCTCTGTGTGTTACTTCTAGCATCTTTCCTCAGGGCACATACATGGCTTACTTATTCCAACATTTTCTCCACTTCCTTACCCCAAATCTTGATCTATTGCATTCACTGGGCTTGGTCTGAGAACTGTGAAGAAAAGAGAGCGCATTCATCCATATTTCTAGGTTTGATTCATTAAATTATGAGTGCTCAGTTGCTCAGTTATGTTTGACTCTTTGTGACCCCATGGATTATAGTCTGCCAGACTCCTCTGTCCATAGCTTTCTCCAGGCAAGAATACTGGAGTGGGTAGCTGGATATCTTTCTCCTGGATATCTTCCCAACCCAGGGATCAAACTCAAATCTTCTGTATTGCAGGTGGATTCTTTGCCACTGCACCACCTGGATTTCCCTCAATGAACAATAACCTGGCCCCATTCACTGGTCTTGTTCAAACCTGTGCACAGCCCTTCTCTACCCTATACTCTGTGGGTACGATGTATGCACGCATGCTAAGTAGCTTTAGTGGCGTCCGGCTCTTTGAGACCCTATGAACTGTAGCCCAGTAGGCTCCTCTGTCCTTGGGATTCTCCAGGCAAGAATACTGGAGTAAGTTGACATTTCCTACTCCAGCGGAACTTCTGACCCAGGGATCAAACCACATCTCTTGGATTTCCTGCACTGGCAGGCAGATCCTTTACCACTAGCGCTGTCTGGGAAGTCCATTATGAAAATTTGCAGACATACATAAAAATAGCATAGTAAAATATGCCTGTTAAATACTCATCACACAGATTCAATTATCAACATTTTTAGCATGCTCTTCTTTTAAAAGAAAGTTTTACCTTAATATTTTTGTTTTCTTACACTGTAACATCTGTCTTTTTCTAAAACTTGTCTTTTAGTCATGTGCTTGTTAGATCAAATGGTAATCTATCCTGTGGTATTGAATTTCTGTACTTAATCATTGTCAAAGCCAGAGGTATGGGGGAACATAAATTAAAATTCAACAAACATATCTAATATAATTTTTATGGTAACTGTGGGCGCAGGTTACAATTTAATTGTAACTATTATTTCTATTAACTCCTAAACCTGAATTTACACCTGAATTTATGATCATGTGAGTCATTAACACTATTCTGGTTAATTACCAAGTGTTACTTCTTGTGAATCTCTCTTCACATGCTTTTCTTTGTTTATAACTAAATACTTCCAGTGTGTACTTAGACCTTATCATCCCTTGAGAACCTGAGAGTGACAGGAACCTTCCTTATAGATAGTAATACTAGTGTTAAATTATGAGCTACATTTTGTCTGTAAGAACTTGTCTTCTTAACTAAATAGAATAGCATTAAGGATATTAGCTTTAAACGAAGGTTAATCACTTTCATTCCTCTGAAAAACTCATCACTTTTACACAGTATAGTTCACTGTTGAAGTTCTCTAATTTTTCCCTATTTGCTTTTTCTTTTTCCCCAGCTCTTGTAAATGTGAAACTCTGGGCCATTGATCGACAATGTTTTCAGACGATAATGATGAGGACGGGACTTATCAAGCATACCGAATATATGGAATTTTTAAAAAGGTAGGAGGCTTTTCTTTTCTCCCGAGAGTGTTTGTCTTTTCTACCTTTCCCTGGAATGCAGCCCAGGGAGCACTTTTTGCCTTTATCTCAGTCTTATTAGCCTACTAATTTATGAAAGTACAAGATTTTGGACTGACTTCTTTCTATTTCTGCTGCCAAATTTCATGAAACGTGGTTAAGTCAGAACTTCAGAGTTTCATTCAATATTCTGTTACTGAAGAGAGAAACAAGTTAGCATCTGCATGAACAAAAAAGGATATTGAGGTCATCTCTGTTTATCAGTTAATATATTGTAACTCTTCTCAAGCAGCCCACAGTATAAGACTGAGTCATCTCTTATATGAAGTTTCATATTAAAGATCAGATGACTAAGGTGAAAAAGTTCCAAGAAGCAGCTTATTGTCCTTTAATCCTGAGTTTAATTTGCAAAATTAAATTCATTTTGTGTTGCAGTTCTGAATTATCAAAGGCTTTTTTTGTCTTTATATTATATATTATCATAATAACTCAATATACCATGGGAATTGGAATGAAACACCAGTTTTCATTTCTTAGGAATATACTGGTATTCATTGAAATTAATTTGTCTCTAAGCTTATTTTAGAGAAACAATATTATTTTGTCATTAATAATATTGACAACTTTTGCCTTTTTTTCTGAAAGTAGTTATTTTGTACAATTTTTCTTTTGAAAATAGAATAATCTTTAAGTAGTTATATATAGAGTATGTGAGCTAAATGGGGGTGCAATACCAGTTAAGATTTCATTTTCATTTTTGAGAGCTAAAATGTGAAACTGGCCTTTTCAGTTTATATTTTTATTTTTGGCAAATAAATGACCTAAGTTGAACTTAAAAAATCGAATTCATACTTTCTATCAGTAATACAAAAGTTTTAATGGATATTTATTGAATTTTCTTAAATGCAGTTGTATACTTGGATATTTCTTTTGGTTTGTTTCTGATGAACTGTTCATACATTTTTCATTTCCACATATTTTTCTTTATATTCTTGCTAAAATTCAAATATGTCAAATGATAATGTGTTAAAAAAATTACTGTGTTGGTAGGGTGTCGGTTTTTTATCTCATTGTGATTTAGTGAAACATTTAGGAAAAGTGGAAATGGGAGTTTCTGTTTAAATGTTAGTATAGTTAAAAAGGAAATGATTCAAGTGCCAAATGATACAGCACTTGTATTAATATGCATATGGATATATGTTGATATGTGTATTGATATGTAGATGTGTGTATGTGAATGGAGAGAGATGGAAGGAGACAGAGTGAATATTCACTGTAAGCCTCTATGAAAGTGCAAGTTACTGATTTTCTTGTGACATAGCCCTGAAACAGAAGGATCCCAGTTGGTAATCAGTGAAATGCTTGTTTGTGGGACAGAACTCACTGTTTGTCTCACATACCTAGGAAGTTTTCATAAGGAAACGGAATTGTGGCAATGCTGTCTTGTATGACAACAATGAAAACTTTTTAGAGGCACAGTTTCGGGAAATTGGAGATCCCTCTGTGCTCCATGTGTGTGGGGGGGTGAGAAATTCACCCTGGAGAAACTTTTATTTTTGTACTATTCTCAGAGCTTTTCAAATTTGTTATCTATTTTGACAATTCGAATCTTAAGCCATAAAAGTTGGTTCTGTAGGATTTGTGAACATTCCTTGTTGGTCATCTTAGAGCAAGTGGAGTTTAACTGATCTAATATAAAAGAGTTAGGCACTGACTTTGATGTCACTTTGCACCTGGCCACTCTGTAAAACATCAAGTCCATATCATTTGCATGCATAGTACTGAGCTGGGAGTCCAGAGAGTTGACACAATGACCACTGTTGCCTTGGGCTGGTTTTAATCTTCCTGAATTATGACAGTGACCAGCTGGCTCCCTCTATAACCTTTCAATGGCTGGCAGTTCCTGTTGAATTAGCTATAGCCTCATTAACTGGATTTAAGGTCCTGCCCCAGCCAGCGGCACCCTGCGTTTTCAGCCTGGTTTCTTCTTGCCCTGGGGCAAACCTAATGATCCCAGGTGCTCACGGAGACCCTGTGCTTTTACACGGCCTCCTGCCTCTGGTGCCTTTTCCCCACAGTCAGTGTTCAAGTCTCCACTGTTTATATCTTAGCTAACTAGAAGCTTCCCTCTCCATAGATACTGGTGTTTCTACTGAGAAGTAACCTCCCCTTCCTCTGAAGCTTCATTTCTACTATATTATAGTAGCAATTGTTTTCTACTATATTATAACCTCACTACTAAACTTAACTCTACTTTAAGCTATAAACTTTGAAGGACTAGGGCTATTTCTTAAGCATCTTGATACTCTTCTTTGGCACAAAGCTTGTCATTTTGTAGACAGGCATTTTATAGGACAGTGAGTACGGGGCAAGTATGTAATTTACAGGGCCTACTGGAAAGTAAAGTTCAAGGCTCTTGCAAAAATAGGGAAATGTTTCTAGTCACTGGTGGCATAGTATTAAACAAGCATGCTGCTGCTGCTGCTAAGTCGCTTCAGTCGTGTCCGACTCTGTGAGACCCCATAGATGGCAGCTCACCAGGTTCCCCCATCCCTGGGATTCTCCAGGCAAGAACACTGGAGTGGGCTGCCATTTCCTTCTCCAGTGCATGAAAGTGAAAAATGAAAGTGAAGTCACTCAGTCGTGTTCAACTCTTAGCAACCCCATGGACTGCAGCCCACCAGGCTCCTCCATCCATGGGATTTTCCAGGCAAGAGTACTGGAGTGGGGTGCCATTGCCTTCTCCAAAGCATAGGGATTGTCTAATCTTGGGTCCTGCACTATTATCCTAGTGAAATTAAAAGTGAATAGTACTCATTCCTCCATTTTCCGAAGTTAATGTGTTCTGCCATTTATTTGGCAAAGCTGTTGAGATGCTATATATTCCCCAAGGAAATGATAGATCTTGTCAAAAACTAAGATGATCAAAATTGAAATTGTCTATCATAACTTCAGAATTATTCTTATTTCCCTGTGTATTGTAGATTTTAAAAATTTGCTTAACACTCTTTTACATTATGTAAAAGCTTTAACATTTTATATTGTTAAGGCAACCAAATTTTTTTTCCTTTATAGTTTCATGTTTAGAAAGACTTACTATGTCATAAAAATATAGACTTAACTCTAAAATTCTCTGTAGCAGCTTGTGTTTGTGTGTGTGTGTGTGTGTGTATGTGTGTGCATGTACATGCACGTGGAGGGGTGTTTTTGTCTAGTGCCCTTGCTAAATATAACTTTGATCTGAATTTTTCTACTATAGACACATGCACTATTTTGTTAAGCAGTTAAAGCAATTGTGACACTGTAAGGAAAAAAGAACAACTCTGGGAAATGGTTTTAGAAATCATCAGAATTCTTTGCAGGGAGGGTCTCTGTTGTACATAGGAATGCCTTCCTAATGAAGTGATTTCAAGGATAGAGACAGACTAAAAGAGGAATGATTCTATTATCACTGCTCATCTCCCCATACCACTTTTCTTTACTTTTCTAAACAAGCAGTAAATTTGAAGGGTAGGAAAAGGGGACACGTCAGACATGGAAATGCAGAGCCAAAATGCAAGGGTTTCTTTCTTACAGTCAGTTTTTCTTTTCATTTCAGTGTTTTAACCCATTTTATAGATACTAGTCTTGTGGTTTGGCCTCCTTTTTGCTATTAAATGCCACATCAAACGTGATTCTGCTTCTTTAATGCTGTTTAGTCCATTCTCTTTTGTGCTTATATTTCACATTCCCTGATGAAAACACAGATGTTCCTATGCAAGCATAGCAAAAAAAAAAAAAAAAGAAAGAAAGAAAAAACAACTTTTTTTTTTTTTTCCCACAAAGCCAGTGTTCCTAAGCAAGGCACGATTTCTGTAGGTCCAGTAGCAGTTTTGTCAGTTGCCAACATTTTCCATCTTCTTTGGCTACTGAAAGATGGACCTGCTTGACAGATGGATTCTGAAAAGTGAGCCAAATAACTGCCAGAACCCACTTGTGTCACTTTTTCCTGAGCATTTTCTCTGTGTCGCTTTTGGCACACACATCTGTACCCAGAGCAGCGTTAGAATGCAGCTGTGTGACCAATGGGATATACTTGTAGGAACTGGGTTTTCTGTTCATCCCAAACTATGCTGCTGCTGCCCTTCATATTTATCTTAATGCCTCACTGACGAGTCAGAGACACAACAGGGACTGTTTGGAATTTAAAGTACTCAGTCAAGCCTGATGATCCTAAAAAAAAAAAAAAAAAAGAAAAAAAGTAAAACTTTTCTTGATCCACTAAGGACTCTTTTGTTAAAGCAGGTAATCTTGTGCCATCATTCTGCATAAAAACTTTCCATGACTACTTCTCACTCTTAAGATAGAGTGGTCCTTTGGCATTGTCTCCAAAGCCCTGTTTCCTTTGGCTGCTGCTCACCTCTCCAGGTTCATCTCACTCTCCATCTTCTTCCTTGTCTTCTCAGTGGCTCTCTGCTCTAGTCACATTCAGTTCAGTCCAGTCGCTCAGTCGTGTCCGACTCTCTCAGACTCCGTGGACTGCAGCATGCCGGGCCTCTCTGTCCATCGCCAGCTTCCAGAGTTTACTCAAACTCATGTCAAGAAGAAGAGTGGACTTTTGGTGAATCACAGAGCTACAATGCTGAATTAATCCTTCTGCCACAGTTTTCTTGTGGAAAGCCCTGCTGCACATTGTGGTGCTTTGTCCTGTGTTAGTCACTCAGTCAAGTCCAACTCTTTGTGAACCCATGGACTCTAGCCTGCCAAACTCCTCTGCCCATGGAATTCTTCAGGCAAGAATACTGGAGTGGGTAGCCATTCTCTTCCCCGGGGGATCTTTCCAACCCAGGGATCAAACCCAGGTCTCCTGCTTTGCAGATAGATTCTTAACTGTCTGAACCACCAGGGAAGCTCAATATAAAGATTCCTTATCCTATATGCTCATTCCAAGGGAGTGAAGCCAAATCTGGTTTGCTATTCCACCTTATCTTCTAAAACAATAACACTTGATTAGACACCTAACATAATTAAATATGTTACTTACATATGTGTATTAGAAAAATAAGTAATATTCCTTTTAAAAAAGCAGTATGACTTTTCTTCTAGAAACTCCTAACTTTTATATATCAGAATGTCCTTCACTATGAGGATAATTTCATTTTGGTTTGACTGTGGCTTCAGCCTCTACCGCAGACCAAAACTTACTGAATCTTCTCTTTAATTGCTTTACATTTCTCTCATCCAATAGTTTTTGCCATACCTGCCACTAGCAGGTGCCTACATAACGATGCATCTTCATGTGGTCTGATACAGCAATAATGATTACATTTTAGATTTAGAAAAATGTAAGACAAGATAGTTTCATCTCTGTTGACATGTTATAGGTATAGCAGTTGAGTCATAGAGCCCAGAATCAAGTCATATTTAGTTAGAAAGAAAACTTAGAACCCAGGCTTATGAATTCCTCATCTGAGTATCCTACAATATAGGGACTCAAGTTCATAGTTTGTATATTATGAAGCTCTTCACTGTAGCAAGCTTAACATGAGAGTGTGTTGGTGGTATTATTTTTGCCTCTCCAAAAAGATAACTTACAAAAAGTATTAATTTGTTATCATATAGACATTTTTCTATACTCTCTATATATGTATTTTTTTTTTGGACATGCCTCATGGCATATGAAATTAAAAGACATTTACTCCTTGGAAGGAAAGTTATGACCAACCTAGACAGCATATTAAAAAGCAGAGACATTACTTTCTCAACAAAGGTCTGTCTAGTCAAGGCTATGATTTTTCCAGTGCTCATGTATGGATGTGAGACTTGGACTATAAAGAAAGCTGAGCATTGAAGAATTGATGCTTTTGAACTGTGGTATTGAGGAAGACTCTTGAGAGTCCCTTGGACTGCAAGGCAATCCAACCAGTCCATCCTAAAGGAGATCAGTCCTGAGGGTTCATTGGAAGGACTGATGTTGAAGCTGAAACTCCAATACTTTGGCCACCTGATGCAAAGAGCTGACTCATTTGAAAAGACCCTGATGCTGGGGAAGATCGAAGGCAGGAGGAGAAGGGGATGACAGAAGAGATGGTTGGATGGCATCACTGACTCAGTGGACATGGGTTTGGGTGGACTTAGTTGGACAGGGAGGCCTGGCATGCTACAGTTCATGGGGTCACAGAGTTGGACACGACTGAACTGAACTGAACATGGCATATGGGATCTTAGTTCCCTGACAAGGGATTGAGCCTGAGGAGTGGAATCAACCATTGTATTTCTAGAGAAGTCCCTATACTCTATATGATTTAATTTCAGCCTTGGGATAATGAAATTTCAAAATGCCTTCAAATATTACTTTCTCTGATCCAGTTAAAAAAATCTAAAAAATTTCATATTCTTTTTTTTTTTAATTTTTATTTTTTAGTTTGTTTTGCTTTACAATACTGTACTCATTTTGCCATACATTGACATAAATCAGCCATAAGTGTACCTGAGTTCCCATTCCGGACCCCCTCCCTTCCCCCCCCCTCCCCACACCATCCCTCCAGATCATCCCCACNGGATGAATTTGCTGGGGAGAAAGTGGTCTCCCCGTCCTATTCCTCCGCCATCTTCTCCGAATCCCCCAAATTTCATATTCTTAACTCAATCCAACAGGTCACCTTGTTTCGTAGATTTTTATTTTTTATCATATTTATAAAAGAACATAGAGATATAGAGTTCTTAGAGTAGAATACAAACTTGTAAAGGATATAAGAGTTTTCTCATTCCACGATGGGAGAGCCAAGACCTAGACTGGTTATGGAAGTTGCCCAGAGTCACACAGGCAATTCATAGCATGGTTAACCCTTGAACAACGTGATGATTGGGACACCAGCCCTTTTGCAGTCAAAAACTGGAGTATAACTTATAGTCAGCCCTCTATATTTATGATTCCTGTATATCTACCATACCACATCATCAGCTCCAACCAACCATTAATTGTGAGACAGTGTAATGTTTATTATAGAAAAAAAAATGTCACTGCTGTTCAAGGGTCAACTGTATACTGATCAAATTCTCTGCCCTAAAGTAAAGCTGAAATTTTGCTATTGTATAGAATGTCAGCTGTCTTTTGTTCAAAATCTCCAGAGTAGAACTCACCATAAGCATGACTAAACATATGTTCTGGTGTTTCACAATTCCTCTGGGATAGGTTTTAATATTCCTGCTAAGATTGGTTTATTTGCCATAGAAAGAGAAAGTAACTGCTTATAACTGCCCTTGTAATGTCAGTTTTGAATGACAGATGTGAGGAGGGGTCTGGAAATTGATGCTTTTAACAAGTTCTCAGCGGATGCTCATGCTTTTGGTCTGGGAACTACTCTTGGGAATCATTGATCTAGTGTATAAGATGAAAGTAGAAATTATATTTCAAATATTCGAACTGTTTGTATGATGTGTTAGGAAAAGAGTATGTTTTGATTTTGGATTCATTTATAGATATGTAATCTTAGACAAGTTTCTGTATTTTTTTTTAATGAAGGATAGTTGCTTTACAACGTTGTTAGTTTCTGCTTTACTGTGAAGTGAATCAGTCATAGATATACATATATCCACTCTTGTTTACATTTCTTTCCTATTTGGATCACCATAAAGCATTGAATAGAGTTCCCTGTGCTATATAGTCTGTTCTCATTACTAGCCTATGTTATATATGTATATATGTCAATCCTGGTCTCCCGTTTGTCCCACCCTCCTTCCCCCTTGCTAACCATAAATTTGTTGTCTACATATATGACTATTTTTTCTTTGCTTATAAGTTCATCTATACCATTTTTCTCAGAAAAGGCAATGGCAACCCACTCTAGTACTCTTGCCTGGAAAATCCCATGGATGGAGGAGCCCGGTAGGCTGCAGTCCATGGGGTTGCTAAGAGTCGGATTCGACAGAGTGACTTCACTTTCACTTTTCACTCTCATGCATTGGAGAAGGAAATGGCAACCCACTCCAGTGTTCTTGCCTGGAGAATCCCAGGGACGGGGGAGCCTGGTGGGCTGCCATCTATGGGGTCTCACAGAGTCGGACATGACTGAAGCAACTTAACTGCAGCAGCATACCATTTTTCTAGATTCATTCAGGCAAGTTTCTTTAATCTGACTTAAGTTTTTGCAATCAAAAATAAGGGACCCTCCCACCATGAAGGAATATAATTAGGAATAAACAAAATAGATAATATGAGCAAACAGTTACTGAGTGTATGCCAAGCAGTTTTGAAAACACTCTAGATGTGCTAACTCATTTAATCCTCAAGAAAAGTCTTTAAAGCCAGTGGTGCCAGAAATGATACTTAAATTGGCCCCATGCTGCCTCAGTAACTATTGGATCCTCAAATAGTAGTTCCCACCCATTGCTACCCTTCTCAACAAACTTGAATTTACTTTGCTTGGACATTTGGGCAGTCGGTTGACTTTATTCTTGGTTTATCTAGGTTTCCAATTTGCTGCGTTTTTTTCTCTAATAGTCCCCTTTCCCTAAATCTCAATCATTTATTCCTCCCTCCTACCACCCTAGGATGTTGTTATGTAGTCGTTGTGTCCAACTCTTCGTGACTCTATGGATTGGAGCATGCCAGGCTTCCCCATCCTTCACTATCTCGTGGAGTTTGCTCAAACTCATGTCCATCGAATCAGTGATGCCATCCAACCATCTCATCCTCTGTCGTCCCCTTCTCCTCCTCCCTTCAATCCTTCCCAGCATCAGAGTCTTTTCTGATGAGTCAGCTCTTCACATCAGGTGAGCAAAGTATTGGAGCTTCAGCCTCAGTCCTTCCAAGGAACTTTCAGGGTTGGTTTCCTTTTAGATGGACTGGTTTGATTCTTTTCTGTCCAGGGGACTCTCAGGAGTCTTTTCCAGCACCACAATTTGAAAGCATCATACCCTCCTAGGATATGTTCTCAGAAATAAAGCTCCATATTAGCATAAGAGCTGTCACTTTAAGTGGTGATGAATACAATGGTGACGATGTGTTAGAATTGCATGGACTCAGTGATGGAGCCTTCAGCTGTTTAGAAATCTACCATCTGTATGTAAGGAGGCACCATGGTTACTCAAATGGATATTAAATAACCCAGAGCTCAGGATTCAGTGTCTTCTGGCTTCAAAGGAAAGTGTTTATGGCTGGAAGCTCCTTTATACCCTCCTGTATAGAGACTTTGAAGCACAGATTGTAGTCTTTGGGCAGGACCTGTCCTTGCGTAGTTAGGCTGACTTCTGTGAAATTCCTTTCAGGAACTGCACTATTTGGACATTTATTGATGGAGTATTATTGGTATACTTTAGCTGGAAGAAATTATGATGCTACTTTTTTAGGCATAAATTATGTAAGCGACAGTAACATAGTCTGATTGACTTTTGTTGAGATCACGTTTGTGTTAGATGAAAATCACGAAGCCACTTTTCCTAGCTTTTACAAGGAGAGATGGCAAAAGAAGATGCATATGAAAATAATTTTAGGGATTTTATATCATTTTTTTTAATATTCAAAAAATAAGTGACAGACCTTTTTAAGCTCTTAAGCTTTGAGCTTTAATAAAGCTTTTCTAGATGACTGTGAAACCTACATTAGAATTGAGCTTGGCAAAGCTGGCATAGTTTTAAGGGACATAATGTGATGAATAAATGAAGAGGCACTTTCTCACCCCATTTTCAAGTTGGCCTGCTCACAACCCATTTCATGGTAGCAGATCCATTCTCATTAAAGATGACACAGGGGCAGATATATGTAAAAGTGACCATTAATTTCATGTTGTCATTTAGCATTTGCACAAATGTCTCCATATTGATCCTTTTTTTAAAAAAAAAAAAAAGAAAAACAATGTAATCTGTTATTTGCATAATGACATGGTGATGAAAATTATTCATCTACAACATTCCCATATAGGTACACTCAGTTCCACATGTGTGAACTCCTTCTAATCCTTACAAAAGATAAGATATCTGATTTATGGTGTTTGTGGCTAAAATTTCACATTTAAGTCAGGTAATGACTCATATAGACAGATCCTGTTTGTTCCCAGAGACAACACGTCCCTGACTAAGGGACTTGATAGCAATACTAATCAGTCCATTATGCTGCTCCTTCTTGCGTCTGGGCTTGAAAGGATGCATCCCTTTGGGGATCAGAGTCTAGCTTTCCCTCATCATGTCCCTATGGACAGTTCCTCAACGCTTTGGGGTTTAAAAAACAATGGCAGTATGTTAAAGCAGTTTAATATTTCTCCATTTTCTTGCTGTAGTTTTGATCCTCATAAATAATTTCTGTTGTGAAGTTTTTTTTATTGAAGTATAATTGATTTTTATGGGCAGAGGAGCCTGGTGGGCTAGAGTTCACGGGGTCACAAAGAGCTGGACACAGCTGAGGAACTGAGCATGCAAGCACGCTCACACACACAAACACGCACACACAGTTGATTAACGACTTAGCGACTTAGCAACAATAGTTTTACATTATTAGAGGCTTACATTTCTGTATCTTTTATACTGAGCCTACTTATGGTCCTATCTTTGTAAAATGTTTTGTATGCAAAGGGTCTGGTACATTTGGGAGGGAGTTTTTTTTTGTTTTTGTTTTTTTTCCATCAGGAGGACAATTTAGAAGGAATCCACAGACTTTTAGGAAAACTAAGAAGATAAGTAAGTTCTCATATCCCAGCCACATAGATTTCTCCACTAGATAGAGAAACTACTTCTTCACAATTGGAGAGAAATCTGAGAATCTGGAGTGTGGATGGGGAAATGCTGTCAAGGAACAAAGTAAACATCTGGGTGACTTAGACAAAGTATGTGTCTCAGCTTCTATGTTTTATCTGTCTTGGGAAGAGGAGAGGACATCAGTTTATTTGTTTAGAAAAAGCAAATAAATGAAAGAAGAAACTCTGGTTTTAGAGTTTTCTGGGTTTTGAGGGGCTTGGAATAAGGTTAGTCATAATTTATTTACCAATATGATTTTACAAAGGTGACCTCTTAAGCTTAGAGTCTGGCGGTTAAGCAGAATGGGTATCTCTGAACCAGACAGTCCTGCTTTTGTGCTTTGCTTTGGGTGTAGGGGAAGTGCACACAGGGTAGGGAGCCCGTGAGAGGGAGCAGCAGGCATGATATTTGGTGACAGAAAGATGAGCTAAGTTCTGCTCACTCCCGGGCAGCGAGCACTTTCAGAGTAGTGAAGGGATGAAGGAGAAAATAAGAACAAAATGGCCCACACCTGCTGCTTCACACACATTATCTCACTAAACTTGGGTAAGACCCTTCGAGGTAGTTGGCAACTGGAATTATGGAAATAAGCCTTCCCAGCATCACACAGATGAGTCCCAGGCCCTTGTTCTCTTGATCATATCAAGCCAGTTTCCTAAAGATGGGTAATATTAGCAGATCAATAGATCGGTATTTATTCATACTTACAGTTGTATCCATATGCTGTTGTTTAGTTGCTAGGTTGTGTCTGACTCTCTTGTGACTCCATGGATTGTAGCTTGCCAGGCTCCTCTGTCTATGGAATTTCCCAGGCAAGAATACTGGGGTGGGTTGCCATTTCCTTCTCTAAGAGATCTTCCAGACCCAAGGATTGAACTCACATCTTCATTGGCAGGTGGATGCTTTACTGCTGAGCCACCAGGGAAGCCCATATCTATATGTGGGAAGTGCCAATTGGTGAATGTATTAAAAAATAGTCATAAGGATAAAAAATGACCAAAACAATTTTTGAAAATTCATTTCTTGATGTATTTCAACCATTGAAAAAAATTCTAGCATTTCTGTGTAATCATATATCCATATATAAAAGGAATCTTGAGATTTTGAATAGTCATTTAAGACCAGAAAGGGGAGTATAGTTTTTCTCTGAAATCTCTTGATATGTATGTTATTTTAAAATTTACTTTGTATGTATACAGCAAATGATAGAATATTTATGCTGAACCCTAGAAGGATTCTAATTAAGTAGCATAACTTTAATTACTCTATAAATACATAGGGCTTAAAGTTATTCAGTACTTTTCAAGAAATTAAATGGATTCTGTTTCCTCAATTTACTGGATGGGATCCAATGAGTAAACATTGCATTCCATGTTTGGAAAAAACTCCTTAAGTGCTCTGGTCTGTTGTGCAAACAGAGATAAATCAAAGTTACCTCAGAGGATGGATTTGTTTTATTTTTTGAAAGAAATTAAACCCATGACTGAATCTAACACAGACAGGGCCAAGATTCAAGACAATACAAGGAACATATTAAAATTCAAAGACTTTAATTCCAGAGAATTCTGAGTTCTTACAAATTCCATCTCTTTTGGTTATGTGCACTCTGAGTTCTGTGTACTTAGGAGTAGCAGTATTTGTTGAAATTGTGCCCTGGTGTTAGAGACGGGGCCG
>SJYA01002975.1:368408-504783 GCA_006410615.1 Neotragus moschatus
GGTCGGGGGGGGGGTGGCGGCGGACAGGTTGGGGAATCAGAGATTTTTGGTGATGTAGTTAATTTATGTTCTAATATTGTTTGGATAAAAATATGAAGACATACTGTAAGAGCATCTAAAAGATGAGTCTGGAAAGTAGCTAAACCCTAACCAGCAAGAATTTATTGATTTGTCTTTACTAAAGTTAGTGAATGTTAATGTGAATGGCTTAAGCCAGCCTTCCTTCCTCCCGCTGTACTTTGTCTTCACTGCACTCCTTTCCCTCTTCTCTTTCTTCTTTGCTTCCACCTTTCTCCCCTTCTTCCCGCCCTCCTCCTCCTCCTTTCTTTCCCTCAATAAATAAATACATCCAGATGTAGAAGTAGTCTTTAGCTTCTCAAGGGTAAAGTTTTGGTACAAACATGTGATTGAAAGGGTAGATTTAAACAAATATATTCTGTGTGAAAAATATTATATTCATATTTTAAGTACTTTTAGACACTTATTACACAAGGTGAAGATGTGCTGAGTATTTAGTAGTAACGATAAGACCACTTGGCAAAATGAAGAATTCTGTATTG
Source organism: Neotragus moschatus (assembly GCA_006410615.1). Lineage (NCBI taxonomy): Eukaryota > Metazoa > Chordata > Mammalia > Artiodactyla > Bovidae > Neotragus > Neotragus moschatus. Next base: position 368,969 of record SJYA01002975.1, read on the forward strand.
GATATGTAGAATTAACCCAAATGAGATTTTATTGCACATATAAATACATAAAATAAGCTTTTTGTATTGAACAAGAAATAAGATGCATCCCTGAAAACTGAAGTTGCCTCTCGGAAAAACAATTCTCATTTATTTAGCCTGTTTTAAAGACGTATTGTCTCCCTAATGACAGTTCACTCAGTCCTCACTCTTGATGACTTAAGCTCTGATTCTCAGAATTCTAACAGCTAGTTAGTTAGGCTCTCTAGCACTAAACTATTTTTAATTCAATTTTAAGCTAAGACAAAACATAGCCTGTTTAAGTTTAAAAAAAATCAAGTTCTTTGTAGGAAAGAGATATTTCTTCTGACACTAATCATTGTTCTTCATAGTCCTTGTTACATTGCTCTAACATTTCAACATACACAATTAACTTTTTAAATCCTCCCCCAATATAGACTTCACATTAATGTGACTATACAATAGTATACTTTTTTCTTATATAAGAAATAATTCAGGTAAACAAAGAATTCATTTCAGAAATGTTTTAATAAATTATCAATAAAGAAATAAAGTGAAAATGCCTTTTATTTTTAGATCAATGCCTTTAACCTAAGGGGGAAAATTAGTTTCCCTTCCAACAACACGAGAGAAGACTCTATACATGGACATCACCAGATGGTCAACACCGAAATCAGATTGATTATATTCTTTGCAGCCAAAGATGGAGAAGCTCTATACAGTCAACAGAAACAAGACCAGGAGCTGACTGTGGCTCAGAGAAAGAATTCCTTATTACCAAATTCAGACTCAAATTNTTGGTGATGGACAGGGAGTCCTGGCATGCTGCGATTCATGGGGTCGCAAAGAGTCAGACATGACTGAGCTACTGAACTGAACTGAAGACTCATTGCTCGTCAATATTTGTCATGTCTCCCAATGAGCATGAATACTTTATTCAGATATTGAGAACTACATTACCATTACTTGCGTAGTTGTGAGAAATTTAGTTCTAAATCTAATGCTCAATTAAAGTAACTTTAATGCCAGAAGACCTGTTTACATTTTTCTCCCCTGGAAAATTTAATTTTGATATTCTAGATTTTCCTTTCTTCATTTATTTGTATTTTGAGATTTTAAATTGTTCACTTTCTTTTGTAGATATAGGCATGCTGCTGCTGCTGTGGCTGCTAAGTCGCTTCAGTCATGTCTGAGTCTTGTGCGACCCCATAGGCGGCAGCCCACCAGGCTCCCCCGTCCCTGGGATTCTCCAGGCAAGAACACTAGAGTGGGTTGCCATTTCCTTCTCCAATGCATGAAAGTGAAAAGTGAAAGTGAAGTCGCTCAGTCTTACCCGACTGTTAGTGACCCCATGGACTGAAGCCTACCAGGCTCCTCTGTCCATGGGATTTTCCAGGCAAGAATACTGGAGTGGGTTGTCATTGCCTTCTCTGAGATATAGGCATAGCTGAAATCAAATACATAAGTAAATATTTATATCAGTGGATTAGTGTGTAACGTGATTGTGAATGTCAGTGTAGAAAGGGTTGGAGTATGGAGAAAACAGGAGACAAAGGCTGGGAGAATCCATCATCAAGACTCAAAACTTTCCAGTTTCTGAAATCTCAGGATCACAGTTTCAAAGTCTGACCTTCGTTTGTAATTTCCCAGCATTTGGATGAAGTCTGAGAAACAGATGAAAGAAGAAGCAGGTGATTCTCATTAGTAAACTTTCATAGTAAAATAGTCCTTTCAAGGGTATAATTCTAGAAGAGTGTAGTAATGAGGGTAGGTAATAAAAAAAAAAAGCTATGCTTTTTAAAGAAGCAATCAGGAATTCTCCATCTCATCTTCTCTTTCTTGGATGAGTTTACCAAGCTGTCAGTTGGAGAAGATGCAGTAGACACCATGGGTTAGGGTGTGTTGGTGCATTTAACATCTGTGTTGTTGTAGATAAGATGGAACAATTCAGGCCAAATACAAAAAGAGTTCCACAGCACACCCCTCCAAGTTCAGTTTCTAAAAATTCCAACAAAGAGCCTAATAGCTTCTACACTAAACCAATACTTTTCCCCTGGATCCCATGAAATTTAAGTTCTTAAGATTCAGTCTTAGTAAAATATGTGGCAAAAGAAAAAGATTCATTGAACTGCTCCCTCTGGAAACCAAGAATCTTTCAACTAAATGCAGCTAGCCCTGCGGGCATTTGTAGAAGCGCTGATGAGGGTTCAGTTCACAGCAAAAAATTTTCAGTTTTAGTAGTTTGCTTTGTACTTAAGCCTTCAGAAATGACCTAAAACCAAGAACCATTAAATGTTCATATCAACTGGATGAACTCCCAGGCCTTGCTCATAAGGAAAATGGTAATTGCTACACAGAATAAATGAACCTTGTATATGAGTGGCTTCACTGTCGCTGAGAGAGGGGCTGCTTCCAAAGAAATGGAACCAAGGGTGCTAGGGTCCTTGCTTCCCAGGAGGAGAATGAAGAGGAGAAAGCAAGGTGCTCATTCTTAATACTCTTCACCAGTTATCAATCATCAAAAGAGAAATTGTGAAGTCATTTTCATCTTGTTAAAACATAGTACAATGGACAGGATGAGAAGGAATTCCACTCTTTCTAAAAGTTGCCTGCAAGAAAAGATTAATGAACAAACTTGCAGTAACAAGTTTAGTTTCCTCTGAGGAAAAAATAAACCATATCAGTGGCCCTGAGAGACAGCCTCTGTATTGTACAGTCCATTAACACTAAGGGAAATAATTAGGTTTTTTACTGATGACTGATGGATTACTTTAACTTGTTTATAAACATTAAGGCTACAACAACAAAGCAGAATTTTCTAAAGTATTCAAAGCAAAGAGAAACAATGAAACTCTATTTCTAGTTTATTTCAACATTCAGATATTTGCCCTGTTTAATTTCCTTAATTCTATAGAACTATTTCTGTATAAACTCACCAGCTGACAAGATTCTCATATAAATAACATGAAAGTTATGAAAACTCCTCGAAAGATTAAATATTTCCAGTATTTTGGCAAACTTTCATAATGAGAATTAAATTGAATATAACATCTAACTTAAAAAAAAACATTAGAGTTACTTATCAGCAATAACTTGCTTAATCAAAAACGTTTAGACCCAGAATGGTTCTGTGAACCATGTGATTGTCTTATTTTGAGGATCCTTTAGTGGAGAAAAGATAATACTTGTTTTTGATACTCTTAATTGCTGGAAGTAATGATGGGCTTATTAACATGAGTCTATATGTATTTCATCATTGAACTGCAATAACTGATAATTTCTAGAGAATTTAAATCAAAGATCCCATATTAACACATCATGGAAGATCATGATAATTCTGCCATCTTATAGACTTTCTAACTGGCAAAGTGTCATCTATGGAATAAGAGACTGATTCTCAGACAACTTCCATTTTTTTGAACAGTGAACTTCTCCATTTTTCTTCTAAATTCTGAAATAAAATTTGAAATCAAAGTATCACATCTGATTAGACAACAAGATACTTGAAAGATCACAGGTTTTTTCTGTGTCCCTGAGAAGCTTTTTGTTTGATGAGAGCTTATAAAATGACAGTGATGTCATATGTTGAGTGTGTAATTGACTTTCATCATATAGAGAAGGTATATCTCATTTATTGGAAAAGTCAGAGATGACTTCTAATTTTACTTACACTGAAAATGTTGAACATGTACATTTTTATATCTGTAGACAGAGTAAGTGACAGCAAGCTGTCAAAGGAACTCAAATTCCAACATCATTTAGAAACTTAGATTTCCAAAACTTTTCTCTAGTTGACCTTCACATATCACAGGAAGAGTTTTCACTATGTATTTCATAATCCATATATGAAAAAATCAGAAACATTTTAATATGTTGATTATGGTCTCTTCACAAGGAAGGCATTTGACTGACTCTTCGGTGCTGAGGGTTGTCTCCAGACAGATGGAGTTTTCTTTGCACTACTGAGGAGAAAGGACACAGCATTCCAAGGTTTGTTAGGGAATTATTTGGTAATGGCAAGGGGATAAAGAGCCTTTACAGTATAAAATTGTGATTATTACTTTATATAAAGCATTAAACTTAGCATCACTAATAGTGGCAACAACTTGACATCTTAGGACTCTAAATGTGATGCAGTACAAAGTACACAGCATTCTCTCGGACGTGTTCTTGCCAGCAATGTTAAATTTTAACCCAATGAAGCCTTTTAACATAACTTTCAGTTTATAGGAAGTATAAGGAGAAAGGAAAAAATTAAATGACACAACAGGGAAGCAATGAAACAAATTGCAATGTGGTCATTCATTAGGAAAACTGAAAATGATTACTTCAAAACGTTAATGAAAAAAATATTCACGGGACTGTTGAAGATTACAAGAAAGTAAAGAGATGTTATGGCCAAATGAAACCTGTGTCAGTTATCTGTTGTAATGTAACATTATCCCGAAACATACTGATTTAAAACCACAGACATCTACCATCTAATCATTTCTATGGGAGTGAAACCTTGGGTGCAGCTTTGCTGCGTGCCTTGGGCCGATATGTCTCTCACGAGGCTGCAGTCTAGTTGTTGACTAGGATGCGGTCTCATCTGAAGGCTCATCTGGGGACAGTTGGGGGAGGAAATGTTGCCAGTTCACTCACTTAGCTGTTGGCAGGCCTCCGCTCCTTGCTGTGGGGGCTTTCCACAGGCCTGGCTCACAGCAGAGCAGTTGGCTTCTGTCAAGGTGATTCAAGAAAGAGCAGAGACTGCCCACAATAAAATCCATAATTTTATCTCAAAAGTGAAATCCTGCCCCTTCTGTATTATTGTCCTTGGAAGTGATTTAAAAAGTCCAGCTCACATTCAAGAGGCTATGGTGGCAGAACAATAGAGACATGAAGACCAGGAGACAGAAATCATTGGGGTTATCTTAGAGGGTACTGACCACCAACTGAATGAAACCTAATGATTCCAGTTATGGGAAAAAAATGTATAGAATTTATTCCTGAGGCAAACAGGAAAATTTGAGCATGAATTTTATGTTAATATTAGGGAACTATTGTTAGTAGTTTTAGTTGTCAGTTATGTGGTTATGTAAGAATGTACATATTTTTAGAAGATGCAGGCTTGAGTATTTAGGTGCAAAGTATTGTGATGTCTGTAACTTATTTCCTAACTATATATACACATACCAATAAAAACCTACACTTAAATATATGTATACATAAATACATATATAGATGAAAACATAATAACGGTGGCTGAAGCTACCTACATAGTGGGTATATGGGTGATCATTATTCTATTCCTTCAGATTTTCAGTCTGTTTTGAAATATTTCTCTAAAAGAAAATGTTAATTAAGATTGTATGTTAAGGCAGCTTTACCTGTCTTGTTCCAGCAAGTCCAGGAAAACCAGTTGCATAAGACTATACAAGCTTATCTAACTTTCAAGAGATGTTCAAGATATTATATAGGTAAAACACTCATAATATTGATATCTAGCTTTTCCCAAGTTCACTTTCTTTATGGTAATACTTATTTTAACCTCTAATACTCCTGTTGAGAGCATGGCCACTTTAGGAAAGGATGAAAAGATTTCCTGGGAGAGCAGGGATCTGGAGATGTTAACTATAATGAATTAACATATGCAGGCTATGATTTTTACTCCTTTTATATTTTCCTTCAGGATTTTTATCAGTTTCTGTTTTAGAAATTTCCATGCTGTTGTTCAGTTGCTAAGTTTGTCTATTTGTTAGACTGTAGCATGCCAGGCTTCCCTGTCCTTTACTGTCTCCTGGAGTTTTCTCAAACTCATGTTCTTTGAGTGGGTGATGCCATCCAACCATCTCATCCTCTGTACCTCCTTCTCGTCCTGCCTTCAATCTTTCCTGACATCAGGTTCTTTTCCAAAGAGTTGGCTCTTGGCATCAGGTGGTCAAAGTATTGGCGCTTCAACTTCAGCATCAGTCCCTGTAGTGAATATTCAGGATTGATTTCCTGTAGGATTGACTTGTTTGATCTCCCTGCTGTCCAAGGGACTCTCAAGAGTCTTCTCCATTACCACAATTCAAAAACATCAATTCTCTGATGCTTGGCCTTCTTTATGGTCCAGCTCTCACATCCATACATGATGATCAGAAAAGCCATAGCTTCCATGCTTCACCATGTAACCTCTCTTCTACCTAAATCTACTTCATTACCCTGTCAATATTTTATTATGTTTAAACATTTGAACATAATAATATTCTTGGTTAATGAGTCTTCAGTGTGATGATTTTCATCTATTTGTCATATATGTCTTCACTAGAACTACTTTTTGAGCCATTGGTCAGTTCTCCAAAGCACATCTGATTTGTTAGAGATACTTTGCTTTCATTAAAGGTTACAGTCCATGGGGTCGCATAGAGTCCGACATGACTTAGTAACTAATCAACAACAAACAACAGCAAATGCCTTCATAAATCATAGGTAATGCTCTATCGTTAAATTTTATCCCAGGCCATTGGTACACGTTCACTAACATTAGTAAAATGGGCTTATTTATTTTTTCTAGTCTTACTGTAATGTAAATATGATCTCCACAGAGTAATCTTATGTGAAGCTGCTTTTAAAGTGATCTTTAAAAAAGCTGTTTGTAATAACAGTTAGCACTTTCAATCATGATATCATATGCCTAGGAATAATTTCTAAATCTATGTTACATTTTTCCTATTTTTTTTCTTAGTGAGTCCACTAGCTAACCTCTGTAGCATCCAAACCATTGTTTATTTTTCAGACTGATATGACTGCTCTCAACAGCACTTTGGTTGTCAAAATCAGCATTATCAATAGAACTTAGTGAAGACTGATCTGTGGCAATACCTTCTGTTCTTAGGGATATTTGAGAGAAACTAAGTCTTATTTTTAGGTATTATTGTATTCTACTATAAAATCATGGGTATTTTCGTAGTTGAATCCTAAGACTAGGACATTTCAAGCAATGTGCCACTTTAAAAAAAAATGTTTTTCTGGTAGCAGCATCATTATATATTCACTGTAAAATAATTAGAAAATAAAACATAGATTGAAAATTGAAAGTGACTTTAACCCCACCACTCAGGGAAAATCACTGGTAACATTTTGGTCTATTTCAAACTATTCTTCCAACACCCACCAAGAGAGTGTATATGAAGTAAGATGAGAGTGTCTGCATGTAAGAGAACAAAGACCAAAACAAAAACTACGAAAAGGATGAGTAAAATAATCCTGGGGTAAGAAGGCTATCCAGACCTAGCATCGTGTCTCCATCAGTTTTTCAAGACTTGAGTTATTCCTTGCCTGTTCCTATAGCATCTCTAGGGTTCCCTATATCCTTGGTGGTGCTTCACCTTCATGGTCCAAAAAGGTAACCGAGTTTATCCCTCTTCTCTGGATTTTAGCCAGTACAGTGGAGGCAGGCAATCAAATGGAAGCCCGCCCTCTGCTCTTAAGAGAGTTTTTGAAAATTTCATATGTTCCTTCCAATATACATTTAATTGGTCATAACTTAATTACCTACTTGCAAGGATGTCTGGGCGCAAAGTAGGAGTCTTAGAGAAAGTGTGAGAATAAACGAAAGGCAATATTCCAAAGTATGCTGGCCGTAATTATCTCTAGATGGTAGGATGGGGGTGACTTTCCATGTATATGTGTGTATCTGTATATTAGTAAGGCTACAAAGAGCTACTTTCTGTAAAATAGCTGAATATATCATTCTCCTTCGCTTTGAAATAATTGGCTTCTTTTTTTTTTTTTTTTGAGAAAAACCTGTAAAAAAAATTATACCAATATTCTCATTTTGAAGAGAGGCAAACTGATTCTCCAGAGATGTTAAAAATTTTTCCAATACCACAAACTTTATGAGTGATGAAAACTGTTAAGCACATGAAAAGAACTTATTTTACATTAGTGCTTATTGTGCAAAGCCAATTATTCCCTCAAAGGAGAAGAAATAAGTTTATTAAGCAACTTGATGTCCCAAGTACATACAGTATATACACTGGATTCCTAATCTACTTATTCATCTAAACCAATGGCCAGCAAACGTTTTCTATAAAATTGCTTTGAGGGCCAAGAGGCAAAATCAAAAATATTATTGAGGTTCTTATATAACTAAAATAAAAAAAAATTTTTTTAAGCATTAAAAAAATGCACAAACCATTCTTAACTCACTGGAGGTAAAAAATCAAGCGGCTGGCCCTAGTTTGCCAAGCTCTGTTCTGCACAGCCCAGTGATCCTTCAGTTCAGTTCAGTTGCTCAGTCGTGTCCAACTCTGTGACCCCATGAATTGCAGCACGCCAGGGAGCTTGCTCAAATGCCTATTCATTGAGTCGGTGATGTCATTCAACTATCTCATACTCTTGTCATCTCCGTCTTCTCCTGCCTTCAATCTTTCCCAGCATCAGGTTCTTTTCCAGTGAGTCGGCTCTTGGCATCAGATGGCCAAAGTACTGGCGCTTTCAGCATCAGTCCCTGTAATGAATATTCAGGATTGATTTTCTGTAGGATTGACTTGTTTGATCTCCTTGGAGTCCAAGGGACTCTCAAGAGTCCTCTTCAGCACGGCAGTTCAAAAGCATCAACTCTTCCATGCTCAGCTGTCTTTATGGTCCAACTGTCATATCCATAGCTTTGACTAGATGGACCTTTGTCAGCAAAGTAATGTCACTGCTTTTTAGTATGCTGTCTGGGTTGGTCATAGCTTTTCTTCCAAGGAGCAAGCATCTTTCATGGCTATAGTCACCATCTGCACTGATTTTGGAGCCTAAGAAAATAAAGTCTGTCACTGTTATCATTATCCCCTATCTATTTGTAATGAAGTGATGGGACCAGATGCCATGATGTTCATTTTTTGAATGTTGTATTTTAGGTCAGTTTTTTCATTCTCCTTTTTCATTTTCATCAGGAGGGTCTTTAGTTTTTTGCTTTCTGCCAAAAGGGTGGTGTCCTCAGTGTATCTGGGGTTAGTGATATTTCCCCTTGAAATCTTGATTCCAGCTTGTGCTTCATCCAGTCCAACATGTCACATCATGCACGATGCATATAAGTTAAATAGGCAGGTGACAATATACAGCCTTGGTGTTCTCCTTTCCCAGTTTGCAACAAGTCTGTTGTTCCATGTCCAGTTCAAACTTGCTTCTTGCCCTGTATACAAATTTCTCAGGAGGCAGTTAAGGTGGTCTGGTATTGCCATCTCTTTAAGAATTTTCCCAGAGAAGGCAATGGTACCCCACTCTAGTTTGCCTAGAAAATCCTATGGACGGAGGAGCCTGGAAGGCTGCAGTCCATGGGGTTGCTAAGAGTCGGACACAACTAAGCGGCTTCACTTTCACTTTTCACTTTCATGCACTGGAGAAGGAAATGGTAACCCACTCCAGTGTTCTTGCCTGGAGAATCCCAGAGACAGGGGTGCCTGGTGGGCTGCCATCTATGGGATTGCACAGAGTCAGATACAACTGAACTGACTTAGCAGCAGCAGCAGCAGTAAGAATTTTCCACAGTTTTTTGTGATCTATACAGTCAAAGGCTTTGGCCTAGTCAATAAAGCAGAAGTAGATATTTTTCCTGGAACTCTCTTGCTTTTTTGATGATCTAATGGGTATTGGCAATTTGATCTCTGGTTCCTCTGCCTTCTCTAAATCCAGCTTTACTATCTGGAAGTTCATGGTTCACTTACTGTTGAAGCCTGGCTTGGAGAATTTTGAGCATTTCTTTGCTAGCATGTGAGATGATTGCAATTATGTGGTAGTTTGAACATTCTTTGGCATTGCCTTCCTTTGGGATTGAAATGAAAACTGACCTTTTCCAGTCCTGTGGCCATTGCTGAGTTTTCCAAACTTGCTGGCATACTCACAGCACTTACACAGCATCATCTTTGAGGATTTGAAATAGCTCAGCTGGGAATCCATCACCTTCACTAGCTCTGTTCATAGTGAAGGCCCACTTGACTTTGTATTCTGGGATATCTGACTCTAGGTGAGTGATGACACCATTGTGGTTATCTGGATTATTAAGATCTTTTCTGTATGGTTCTTTTGTATATTCTTGCCACCTCATCTTAATATCTTCTGCTTCTGTTAGGTACACACAATTCCTGTCCTTTATTATGGCCATCCTTGCATGAAAATTTCCCCTGGTATCTCTAATTTTCTTGAAGAGATCTCTAGTATTTCCCATTCTATTGTTTTCTTCTATCTCTTTGCACTCATCATTGAGGAAGGCTTTCTTCTCTGTCTTGCTATTCTTCGGAACTCTGCATTCAGATGCATATATCTTTCCTTTTCTCCTTTGCCTTTTGGTGCTCTTCTCAGCTATTTGTAAGGCCTCTTCAGACAACCATTTTGCCTTTTTGCATTTTTTCTTCGGGATGGTTTTGATCACTGCCTCCTATAAAATATTATCAACCTCCATCCATAGTTCTTCAGATACTCTATCAGATCTAATCCCTTGAATCTATTTGTCACTTCCACTGTATAGTCATAAGGGATTTGGTTTAGGTCATGCCTGAATGATCTAGTGGTTTTTCCTACTTTCTTCAATTTAAGTCTGAGTTTTTCAATAAGGAGATATTTTCAGTATCCACACAATGATTTGATTGTTCTGCAGATGAACAAACAGTGGTTTAGAGCACTTGCCTGTATTCAAAAAATTAGTAAATAGCAGGATTGAGATTGGACCCATGTTTATCTGACTCCTAAACCTATTGGCTACTTGGCTACGCTGCAGAATATGTAAACTCTTATGTAGAAACACAGATTCTCTAGTGGAAAAAACTGTCATCTGGAGGGAAGAGTATTTCTGGGTTCTACCAGGATCTGGTGGGTTGAAGTCAAGTCCTTCATCTCACTTGATACCTTTGCGTACTTTAAGCGAGTCACAGACCCATTGAGTAAACCCATTGAATAAACTCTTGAGAAGGTGAGGCTATGTCTAGCTCCAGGATTTATTTCACTTCACTTGTCTTACCCCTTGTCATCTGTGCAGTCTGAATTCTTTGTATTCAAAGGAAAGAGGAGAGTTAATAACTGTTTTAACTGTATTTGAAAATAACGATTTTGAGAGATTATAGTGTTTTCCTTCCCTGTTCAATGGAAATGATAGTATGATTGCCTCTTGAAAAGAAGACTCAGGGACCTGAGTTGTCATCCAAGAGATGAATATGGAATGCAGCATATTAGTCATGAATCATAACAAGTTGCCCTTACAGGAGGGACTTGACTTACTGAGCCACATGCTCAAAAATAAGAAATGACAGTCTACATTGGGGCTGAAAAGAAAAGGCCTTTTAGGAAGGTGTCATGGTGAATTGAGCATGAGGAGTGGGGTTACTGACTGCCTTGAAATTTCATTGGTTCTCAATAGCTAGAGGTTTAAAGGACTTCAGTAGAGATAAAATTGGACTTCCCTGGTGGCTCAGCAGTAAAGAATCTTCCTGCAATGCAGGAGACTTGAGTTTGATCCCTGGATCGGGAAGATCCCCTTGAGGAGGGCATAGCAATCCACTCCAGAACTCTTTCCTAGAGAATCCCATGGACAAAGGAGCCTGGTGGGTTACAGTCCGTAGGGTCACAGAGTCAGACATGACTGAAGCAACTAAGCAGCTGCAGTTGCAGGGATAAAATCATTGTGAATATATCAATCATATCCATCTCCATTGAGTGCCCATGGCTTGCCAAACTTAGTAAATAGCTAGTTCTGAAGTTCTAATTTTCACGGTAACCCTGATAGGTATGCATTGCTCCAATTTGAGAAATGAGGAAATTGAAGCTAGTGAGGTAAAGTCATTTCCAATTCAGACAATCGTAGGTGGTCATGTCCTTTCCATTCTAGGTACCATGCTTCTGGTTATGCTAGTTAATACCAACCCAAAAGGTTGTGCTAGAAGTGTGCCCAGAGCGTGTCTTTGACTGCTTTAGCATCATCTTTGCTTGTGTGATAAATTTCATATTTCTGGTTGGACTGGTACCACAATTACAGTGGTTCCTAAAGTCATTGAGTATATTTGAAAAGTGATGGGAATTTTTGAGTTTGAATACCAAATATGAAGCCACTGGAAAACTACTGAGAAAATAAAATCTTTCTCAGTATTTTACTGTTGAGGCTTGCTTTCTGTTAACATGATTAAATAGCACAATTCAAATATAAAGACTGTCAAAGTGAGGTTGACAGAAATGATTTGCTGCCCAGGTAGAACTTGCTCCAAAGATGAGAGTTCATAGGCTTTGTAAAATTCTTCTAAACAAAACATTTAGAATAAACTTCTGAAATCTTTTGAATATGGTAGTTAAAGAGATTAAATAGCACGCTTTATCGGGCACTGAGGAATACGAGTGGAAATATAAACAGCATTTTATTAGTTTGAGGCCTTTTGTGCTCTGAAGCTGTTTACCTTTCGAGCCTCCTCTCTTGCTGTTTGCTACCGCTAATCTTTTATTCCTGCTATAAACCTGATTTCCTCAAATACACACGGTTCTTTCTTTTCCTCTGATGCTTTGCTCTGCTCTTCCTATTGCCTGAGAAAACCTTCTTCCCTCTCCACTGAGCCAATGCCTGCTGATACTTCATCCACTCTAGGTATCCCCCAGGTTAGGGGATAAGGGATTGTCTTCCATCAGCTCAGAATCTACATGAATTTCTCTCTTGCCTAATACTGATCACCCTGTACTAGCAGTTGCTTATTGACTTTTCTCAGTGGTTTGTGAAGTCCTTGTGGACAGAGACTGTGTCTTTTGTTTCTGTAAACCAATGTCTGGCCTCTAACATGCTATCAGCTAATACATATTAGATAATTTGTGTACTAAGGTGTACTTGATTTTTTTAACAGTGTGTTTGCTTCTAATTCATCCTATTTTCTACTTTTGGGCTTCACTGGTATCTCAAGATGGTAAAGAAACAGCCTATAAAGCTGGAGACCTGAGTTCAATCCCTGGGTCAAGCCTATCCCCTGGAAAGGGAATGACTACCCACTTCAGTATTCTTGCCTGGAGAATTCCAAGGACAGAGGAACCTGGTGAGCTAGGTTCATGGGGTCGCAGAATCAAAAATGATTGAGTGACTATTAGACAAACTTTTAAATATCAGTTCAGTTGCTCAATCATGTCTTACTCTTTGCGACGCTATGGACTGTAGCACGCCAGGCTTCCCATCCATCAACAACTCTGGGAGCTTGCTCAAACTCTTGTCCATTGAGTCGGTGATGCCATCCAACCATCTCATCCTGTCATCCCCTTCTCCTCCTGCCTTCAATCCTTCCCAGCATCAGGGTCTTTTCCAATGAATTGGTTCTTTGCATCAGGTGGCCAAAGTATTGGAGCTCCAGCTTCAGCATCAGTCCTTCCAGTGAATATTCAGGACTGATTTCCTTTAGGATGGATTGGTTTGATCTCCTTGGGACTCTCAAGAGTCTTCTCCAACACTGCAGTTCAAAAGCATCAATTCTTTGGCACTCAGCCTTCTTTATGATCCAACTCTCACATCCATACATGACTATTGGAAAAACCATAGCTTTGACTAAATGGATCTTTGCTGGCAAAGTAATGTCTCTGCTTTTTAATAGGCTGTCTAGGTTGGCCATAGCTTTTCTTCCAAAGACAAACATCTTTTAATTTCATGACTGGAGTCACCATCTGCAGTGATTATGGCGACCAAGAAAATAAAGTCTGTCACAGTTTCCATTGTTTTTCCATCTATTTGCAATGAAGTGATGGGACCAGATGCCATGATCTTAATTTTCTGACTGTTGAGTTTTAAGCCAACTTTTTCGTTCTCCTCTTTCACTTTAATCAAGAGATTCTTTAGTTCTTCGCTTTCTGCCATAAAGATGATGTCATTGGCATATATGAAGTTATTGATATTTCTCTCTGCAATCTCGATTCCAGGTTGTGCTTCATTTAGTCCTGCATTTCTCATGACGTGCTCTGCATATAAGTTAAATAATCAGGGTGACAATATACAGCCTTGACATACTCCTTTCCCAATTTGGAACCAGTCTGTTCCATGTCCAGTTCTAAGTGTTGCTTCTTGACCTCCATACTGATTTCTCAGGAGGCAGGTAAGGTGGTCTGTTATTTCTGTTTCTTTAAGAATTTTCTATGGTGTGTTGTGATCCACACACTCAAAAGGCTTTAACGTAGTCAGTGAAGCAGAAGTAAATGTTTTTCTGACACTTTCTTGCTTTTTCGATGATCCAGTGGGTATTGGCAGTTTGATCTCTGCTTCCTCTGCCTTTTCTAAATCCATCTTGAACATCTTGAAGTTCTCAGTTCACATACCATTGAATCCTGGCTTGGAGAATTTTGAGCATTACTTTGCAGGAGACCTGGGTTCAGTCCCTGGGTTGGGAAGATTCCCCTGGAGAAGGGAATGGCTACCCACTCCAGTGTTCTGGCCTGGAGAATTCCATAGACTACACTCACTATGCACTCCCCTTGGAAGGTCTAGAGGAAGCTTACTTCACTTGTAGTTCTCTTTGTGGTCAATATCAATCATTAAAAACATAGTGATAGTTAAAAGCATGTATTAGTTAAAAAAAAAAATCAGATTGGAAATGATGGAATGTATGCTTAATAATTAGGACTTTTTAGGAAAATATTTAAAATATAATTCAACATTAAAGTCCAATTACAAATGCATACAGTGATTTAAAGAATTTTTTTCTAGGCTGAAATTATCTGTGGTTGTTGCAGTTTTGGTTGGATTAGGTTCTATTCAGAATAATAAAACATAGTAAAATAGATATCATTATCTGTTACCTCACATTTGTTCTAATACATGAGACATGGTTAAAAGTCATTTAGCGACGGAAAATCTAAATGTGAAAAACAACCCTCGGGCAGTTTTAGCACTTTCTAAAAGGAAGTATGCTCTTAGACCCAGTTAGATCTCCAGGTCCTTTTGTTTTTTTAAAGGAAGCCTCTTTCTTTATGTTGAAGATAAAGATAGTTTTACTTTGAAGGGAGTCTGCCAGCTATAAACTACTAATTGTACTCCTTGCGGTCTCAGTGCCTCTTTTTTATCTCTTTCTTTGTTCTCTGTCCCTGAGAAGGAAAGCAAAAGACATTTTGGGAACCTTTTCTTCTCCTACCAATTCTTGGATTCTAAAGCTAGTAGTAGCAGGAATTTTCCAGTTCAGTGAAAACAATGAAGATGCCCCTGGGACTGTTTTGCCTATGGTTGGTGTAATAAGGAATAAACAACTAATTTAGTTCTGAACCAAATAAAGATTTTAAGTGCTGAGATAGCCCAATTTTCCCAGCCCAAACTGAGGCCCATTATTGGCTTCATTAATGTCNAATTCTTGGATTCTAAAGCTAGTAGTAGCAGGAATTTTCCAGTTCAGTGAAAACAATGAAGATGCCCCTGGGACTGTTTTGCCTATGGTTGGTGTAATAAGGAATAAACAACTAATTTAGTTCTGAACCAAATAAAGATTTTAAGTGCTGAGATAGCCCAATTTTCCCAGCCCAAACTGAGGCCCATTATTGGCTTCATTAATGTCATGTAAGTTTGGGGGTTGATGTTTTGAAGGGAAAATCAAGAATTTCTGACTGTAGTAAGAGGGCTTTAGTCACAGTAACAATGTATCAGAAATGCATAAACTGACATTTCTGGACTCTCCCCTTAAACTCATACCATAAGGAAGAACTGCTCTCCCCGCCACCTGCCATGGTTGGTTGAGTAGGAGTTTTCAGAATTGAAATGATGATTGAAATAAAGATGAAATATACATGGTTATTTTATTAAATGCATTTATTACTGACCTTCCCAGCTCATGTCTGCACTTAATTTTCTGTTGTGCTTTTTACAGTTTCATAATCAAAGTGATGGTGGGAAGATTTAACATGGTGGCCACCAAATAAGTTCAGCTTTTCATTCTTACCATGCTCACTCTACCCCCACCTTGCTTAGTGGAAACATTTAATTCAGTGATTCAGGCATCAATTTCAAAGTTTGTATACAGATTTTTAAAGAGGTTGAAAAGAAAGTATTATGATCAGTAGAAAAGTTTTGCTCACTGATTTTAAATACAGGTATTATGCTACCACATAATTGCACTCATCTCACACGCTAATAAAGTAATGCTTAAAATTCTGTAAGCCAGGCTTCAGCAATACATGAACCGTGAACTTCTTCCAGGTGTTCAAGCTGGTTTTAGAAAAGTCAGAGGAATCAGAGATCAAATTGCCAACATCTGCTGTATCATCAAAAAAGCAAGAGAGTTCCAGAAAAACATCTGCTTTATTGACTAAACCAAAGCCTTTGAGTGTGTAGATCACAATAAATTGTGGAAAATTCTGAAAGAGATGGGCATACCAGACCACCTGACATGCTTCTTGAGAAATTTGTATGCATGTCAGGAAACAACAGTTAGAACTGGACATGGAACAACAGACTGGTTCCAAATAGGAAAAGGAGTATGTCAAGGCTATATATTGTCACCCTACTTATTTAACTTATATGCAGAATACATCATGAGAAATGCTGGGCTGGAAGAAGCACAAGCTGGAATCAAGACTGCTGGGAGAAATATTAATAACCTCAGATATGCAGATGACACCACCCTTATGGCAGAAAGAGAAGAAGAACTTTAATTGAAATGTCCGGCGGGAACCAGCTTGTTACACAGAACAGTGGTGTACACAATTGGAAAGCCTGCTTGCCACAGCAGAGACCACAGGTGGTAGTTTGTAATAAGGCATCTGTGGGTGTTAAGCCTCTTGATGAGAGTGAAAGAAGAGAGTGAAAAAGTTGGCTTAAAGCTCATTCAGAAAACAAAGATCCTGGCATCTGATCCCATCACTTCATGGCAAATAGATGGGGAAACAGTGGAAACAGTGGCTGACTTTATTTTTAGGGGCTCCAAAATCACTGCAGATGGTGATTGCAGCCATGAAATTAAAAGATGCTTGCTCTTTGGAAGGAAAGTTATGACCAACCTAGATAGCATATTCAAAAGCAGAGACATTACTTTGCCAACAAAGGTCCATCTAGTCAAGGCGGTGGTTTTTCCAGTGGTCATGTATGGATGGGAGAGTTGGACTATAAGGAAAGCTGAGCACAGAAGAATTGATGCTTTTGAACTGTGGTGTTGGAGAAGACTCTTGAGAGTCCCTTGGACTGCAAGGAGATCCAACCAGTCCATCCTAAAGGACATCAGTCCTCAGTGTTCATTGGAAGGACTGATGTTGAAGCTGAAGCTCCAATACTTTGGCCACCTAATGCAAAGAGCTGACTCATCGAAAAAGACCCTGATGCCGGGAAAGATTGAAGGCTGGAGGAGAAGGGGACAACAGAGGATGACATGGGCGGATGGCATCACCAACTCCATGGACATAGATTTGGTGGCCCATGGGAGTTGGTGATGGACAGGGAGGCCTGGTGTGCTGCGGTTCATGGGGTTGCAAAGAGTTGGAAACACCTGAGTGACTGAACTGAACTGATTATGTGTGAAAGTCTGTCTGTATATTGGCAAAGTATGCCAAACTGACAGGAATTACTGAAAACCAGCCAAATTGCCATGAAAAGCAGGGACAGGTTTGGGTTGAGTACCCATGGTTCTCAACAGTCCGGGTGATTACTACAGTACACTGAAAAAATTGCTGCCAGCCTTACTGTAATATTGTGGAGCCTTGCCTTCCTATGAAGTTGAAATTCCCAAGTTTTTTAAGATGAAATAGAAGGACCTTCTGCTATAGCTTCTCACTCACCTGTCCATGAGGGGAACCCCAATGTAGATAGAAAATTGTTCCTTAGTATTAGTTAGCCATTTGAATAAAATTCATACCAACTAATAGCACCCCACCATTTTCCAAAAGCATATCATTATAGTCTGCTATAGCGAGATGCAATATCTGCATTTAGTTTATAATTCATGAGGACGTCATTTTAACTAATCGAGTTTACAGAGTGACAGCCCTGTGTTTCTCCCATGCATTTTAAATCTAGTTTTAATTTATATCAGCAGCTCAGGAACAGATTATTTGCCAAATGCAGGTGGCAGACCACTTTTCTCCCTGATGTCCATCTGTGAAGCCCTACGAGACTTCACTAAAATGATAAATTGAAATGTCTAGCGGGAACCAGCTTGTTACACAGAACAGTGGTGTACACAATTGGAAAGCCTGCTTGCCACAGCAGAGACCACAGGTGGTAGTTTGTAATAAGGCATCTGTGGGTGTTAAGGACTTTTGAAGCTGTTTGATTTTGTCTTTCCATTTTTTTCCCACTCGACCAAGAGCTTCCTGGTTAAGCTCCCATCTCTTTTCTTACAGGTTGTGTGTGTGTGTGTGTGTTATCAGAAGCACTGCTTTTACATTTCAAATAGATTCAAGACTCGTTTTTATTCTAATATTTCTTAGAATCATGAATTGGCTGACAGTTGATATGAATCGTGTATCATGCCTCCTCCGGAGACACAGAGCACAGCTTTTTGAAACACCACCCATATCCTAATTAAACCTGCTTTTATATAGAGAAGTAAGCACGATGCAGCATCTGTAGTGCTTACAAGAAAATGAATATTCAATTTTAGTCAATAAGCAGGGGCTTTATTTTTATGGAATTGAGATGATGAGCATTGGAGGGAATCACAGAATTCATCTATCCAGTCACCAGGTGATGAATGACTTAGTTTCTTTGTCAAATAGTTATTTGCACCCACTTAAATTCTCCCAGTGATAGAAAACACCTCCTCTTAAAGACAGTCATTGCATTTTCAAAATGTCTCTTGGCTTTTGTGTAATTTATCTCCAGTGAGCCGATCTCTCTGTCTCTCTCTCTGTTTTTCTTTTCTTTTCTTTTTTTTTTTTACTTAAAAGAGATTCCTGTTAGATTGTTTATTTTTTTCATCAGACATTGAAAATCAACTCTGTACCAAGCATGGAGCCAGGTTCTTAAGCTGCATGAATGAAAAATATACAGTCCTCCTCCCCCACCCACCAGAGAACTCAACTTGAGATAAGGGCAACAGGAAAGAAAAACAAAAGATTGCAGTACAGTGTGATAAATGCTATGTTAGTAGTCAGCACGGAGTCAAACAGGACTGTGTGAAGAAAGCACAGACCCTTGATGTATGGGCAGGCTTTGAGGAGGTGTATTTAAGATCAGTCCTGTACAATGAACTGGAAATATTAAAACAATATAAGATTTTAAAAAGAGTAAAAAAAAAATTCTCATGTAGTTCAGTTTTCAGATCTATTTAGAAATGACAGAAATGTATGTGCTGACTGAATTTGTACAAACAAACAGAAAGAGCAAAATATGATAGCTCCTTGAGTTTCATAATGATATTTGTAGAAACTTTGTCCAGTTTCTCAGTTAACACATACTGAAAGTTGGTCGACTGGACTCCCTTCACTGGCCCAGTGGCTCCAGGATCCACCTTTGATTCACACTGGCACACTGGGCTATCCCTACAGCCTTTCACTTGAGCCTCATTGCAGTCCTTTCAGGTAAATACTGTGGTCTGCATCGTGTGGCGTGTTTCTTGTGAAGAAACTTGTAACTCCGTGGAAGAGCTGGAAGGCTTTAAGCAAATACTGAAAATGTATTTGCTCCACTCATGACGAAGGTTGGAAGCTGGGATGAGCATAACAAAGGGTTAAGAGCGTTCACCGAGTGCCCCAGGCTGGGAACGGATGACGAAGGGTCATATGCCCGGCCTTGAGGCCTTCAGAGGCTTCCTTCTGACCACCTGTTTCTGGGAGCAAGGGCTGTTGTTTCATGATAAGACTCCCTTTAGAGTTTTGCCAAAGCTATGTTATGGCTTGGGCGGTGGGAACTGTATTTTATGCTTGAATGCTTTGATGTTTTATCGAGAAAGGCTACGTGCAAGTCTGCTTTATGCTTTGCTCCCTGAAACCATATATCTGCGAAGCTGGACAATAAAATTTGTCCGTCCACTAGAGGCTGTCCCTGAGTGTCCCCTTCAGAGCGCGGCCCTCCGAGCCTTACATAACTCCACCGGTTACAAGTCGTGAGAACAGTGAGTCTGAGGTTACTAAAATGGAGCTGTGTGATTTGAGTTCCATGAGGGTGGTATCCCCAGCCAGTCACTGAATGCTATTGAGGGTGTATTCTCTGGGATGCTGTCCAACTTGCATGTAGCTTAAACCAACGGAAGCCAGGCCATGTGTTGCCCTAGATGATGTCTGGATTGCAGGAGAGGATGCCATCTCATGTAGGCTTCTGGTTATTTCTTCCTCTGATGTTTGCATGCGTTTCTTGGGGTTTGGGTCAGTACTGGCAAACCTGTTCCACAACACTAGGTTTGCCATTTGTCTTTATTGTAAGAAACAGAAGTCCATGCTTTGTATTTGAGTGACATTTAGTGGTCATTTTAGGACTGCTGCTAGAATTTTATGTTGGATAATAAAGTTATATGTGTGCATGTATATAGATATATATCTCACTTTAAAGTGTTGATTCCTTTGCTCCTAATCTGTGTATATGTATTTGTATGTATATATGTATGGAATGTATGTGATACAAGATATAAATGCAGTTTTTTTAAAAAGTGAACTTTCAAACTCTTATATTATCAAATTGGGATATTAGTGAGAAATAGTATCCTGTCTGCCTTTTAAGAACTTTCTGATCTGTTGTTACATTGAACTTTTACTCTAGAAAACATGGAACAATGTAATGTTTTTCAAAATTTAGAATATTACTAGAGCAGTCTTTAAGGTTTTGGTGCATTTAGACATCAAATAACAATGAATACATATCCAGTACAGATCATCACTAAATACAGATGTAAGTTTTCAGCACATTTATGTTTATTTAAAAGTTTGGGAAGTTATTAGGTTTGAAGTTAATGTAAATATTGACTTTATCAGAGTAATGCCTTTAATATAATAAAAAAGTTTAAAAGTTTTCTTTTTATTCAGAGAAGACAAAATTCATATGATTAGCCTGAGAGTGCTAGAATGGTCTCACCAGATTTGTGTGGGTGCATACAAGGTTAGGCAGTAGCAATTTTGTTGCCATAGTGACCATTTAGAATCTAGTTTAATAGGTTGTGTAGGCAGGTTAATATAAAAGGGCTTGTTTTCAACATTGTGTAGTCAAACCAGCTTAGTGACTAACTGAAATAAATTTTGGGGAGACCAGGGCAGGTCAAATCTTAAAACAAAAATACCCACACCCCTAGTACATTGTTAGCTTGAATGTTACCCATTTCCTATCTGCCAAACTGAGCGATGGCAGTGTCCACCATTGAGCAAGTATAGGGAAATGAGAAATTGCCTGGCCCTGAACAGGGAATCCAAATTCTAATTCTTCATGCCATCAGTCTCTTTCAACTTATGATTCAGCTTCAATTCAGAATGGACCCTAAAGGTTTTTCCTTTTAGGAAATAATTAATTTTAAGAAATTATTAAAATAATTTCATAAAATAATTAATTTTAAGCAAAATTACAAATAGAGTACTTGCTAAATATATCTTTGGAAGCCCTCTGGTTAAATTTTTGCTTTTTCTATTGTCCCACTTAGAAGTGAGTCTCTTTTTACACCTGAGAAAAGTGAGTGAGTAAAGATGAGAATGAAGAATAAAGCATTCAGAGAAGAAAATGTTGTCTTCATGTTTAGTTATCATTACGGTGTGCATACTTTTATCCTCGTATCATTCGATTGTGGTGAATATATTTGTTTACTTTATAACTTATTTTCAGTAATATTTTTGTTGCTATTACTTTTTTTCTAAAATACCATTTGACAAAAAAGGAAGAAAAATTAAAAGAATATTATATTGCATTTCTGAGATTCTGCAACAACACTGATGATGTGATGAACCATCATTATAATGACAGATTTGGGGAAGGGGAGACAAAACTGTTAAAATATGCAGTGAGAACAAGGCAACTTCTAATTACAGAAATGCCAAAATGTGATTGAAGAATTCATCTTAGGCATGAAAAAATATGGAAATTGAGAATAAAAATTGTAATCGTGAGTCAGAAGATTGAAAGATTAAGGGGAGAATGAAAAACATAGGTCATGCAGAAGTTATTATCTTTACAGTTTTGTTCTGATGATAAAATACAAAGTTTTTAAAATATCTGGAGAGATAGCTTATGCCTATTAAAAACTTTGACAGGTTTTATTTTATACCTGTAACCAGGTTTATTAGTTTTGAATCACATTTAGTTACTACCCCTAAATAAAATGTGTGCCTAAACTTTAAGTATATTAATAAAAAAAATAATTTGGCACCAAATGCTTCTTTTTTTTTGTTTTTGGCAGCAAGAATAGATGTGGATTTACTAATAGGAAAGATGAATGAGCATCAGACTTTGAAATAAATTCCGGAGGAATATCAGTGTTTAACATCTAGGGAGGTCAATAAATAGAAAGTTAAATTTAAGGTCAAAACTAGCTTGGGAATAAGAGAGTAGAGGTGTCTTATTAAAGACAAGAACAGGAGCTCACAAATAGTCCAACCAAAATGAAGTCTGTTGAACAATTTGCCTTCTCAGTGTTTATCATTCCACAGTACTGCTTCTTGAGGGTGCCAAACAAACTTCCATTGAGACTGGATTATGTTTCAATTATATTACTATACGTTGTTTGATTGGTTACCCTATGTTGATCTGACTCATCTGTATTAAAGTAGATGTGAAAGAAAATAAAATTGGCTTTATTTAGACATTGAAAGATACAATGGTCTCATTGCCTTATCTGTTGCCCCCTGTGCTTCAGCGTATGCTAACCTCACATATCCTTAGGGTTCTTACCATGTTTACTGTTGCAGGTGCTTCCCTCACACAGGCTTGGCAAAGGACCGACTGTTTCACGGAAGATAATGTACGCTTTGCAACTTCTATGATTTTTCTATACTGTTTTCCATGTTTGGGGTGCCTTTCTCTCCTTTGGCTCTTTTTGGCTCTCTTTCCAAATAATTCTTTCCAGATGTTATTAGGGGCTTCCCTGGTGTCGCAGATGGTAAAGATTCTGCCTGCTATGCAGAAGACCTTGGTTTGATCCCTGCGTCAGGAATATCCCCTAGAGAAGGGAATGACTTCCCACTCCAGTATTCTTGCCTGGAGAATCCCATGGACAGAGGAGCCTGACCAGCTACAGTGCATGGGGTTGCAAAGAGTCTAATATGACTCAGCAACTAATACATACACACACACACGTTATTAGTTCTCCGAGTCTCTTCTTAATACCACCTGCCATGTAATATCTCCTGATTGCTTCAATTAAAAATCTCTAAGGACTTATTTATCAGTATTATATTGCACTTAAGAGTGTTGTCTTTTAAACTAAAAGCAGCAATACCAACAACTATTGATTTGAATACCAATTCTCCCTTTACCTAGTTTCTATAAGTTTAGGAAGTCTTTCGGTCATCATTTCCTTATGTGTAAAATTAAATTGTCTAGTTACAAAGTTGGTGTGAAGATGAAGTAACCTGGTGTGTAAATAAACACCAAATAAATGATAGCTGCTTTGGTTACCAGTGTGACATATAATACCACCATTTCTCATCTGTTATCACTCTAATGCTAGAATGTCAGTTCTTGAGCACATAAAATGTGCTTTACTGTATAATCTCACTTCTTGTAATAAGATTGATTTTCAACCCACATGTGTAAATTGTTTTTTTCTTGGAGAGAGTGGTCACACTTAGCAGTTTCAGTTTTATACCATCTTCAATGAATATAATATGTCATAGTTTTCAAAATATTCTTCCTTGTTTTATTCCACACAGTGACATTTGTAGAAATTGCTTAATATATATTAAATGATTACAGTTCCTCTGACCAAGTATTTCTTAGAAAACTTTGTTTTTTTAATAGTGTGGATTGAATGAAGAGCTGGAAGCATTTCTCCCAAGATAGGGAACAAGACCAGAACATTGACTCACACCACTTGAAATCAACATTATTGGAATCCCTAGCCATATCAGCCAGACAACAAGAAGAAATAAAACCAGACTGGAGAGGAAGAAGTAAAACTATCACTACTGACCGATGACATAGTATTATATATGGAAAAGATGCCACCCAAAATGACAATTTGGTCAAATTTTCAGGTACAAAATTAATGTATAGAAATCTATTGTGTTTCTATGTATTAATAACAAAACACCAGAGAGAAAAATTAAGGGAATGATTCCATTTACAATCACATCAAAAAGAATGCTGTACTTGGAAAACTGTGGAAAACTTGGAAAACTACTCACTGATGAATGAAATTAAAGACGGCCCAGACACATGGAAAGATACACCAAGTCTGTGGACTGGAAGAATTAATATTGCTAAAATGACTATATTCCTCAATCTACAGAGTCAGTGCAATCCCCATCAAAATACAATGACATTTTCTGTGAAACTAGAACAAAATAGTTTTTAAATTTTTATGGAAACACAAAATACCAAATAGACAAAACAATCTTGAGAAAGAACAGTGCTGAAAGAAACATGCTTCCTGGCTTCAGACTATACTACAAAGCTACAGCCTTCAAAACCATATGGTACTGGCACAAAAACAGACATAGAGATCAATAGAACAGAATAGAAAGCCCAGAAATAAATTCATGTGTTTTATGAATTATTTGGTTTATGACAAAGGAGACCAGAATATATATACAGTGGAGAAAATACAGTCTCTTCAATTAGTGGTGTTGGGAAAATTGGACAGCTACATGTAAAAGAGTGAAATTAGAACATTTTCTGACACAATGTAAAAAAATAAACTCAGATAGGATTACAGACCTACATTGAGATTGGATACTATAAAGTTTCTAGAGGAAAAACATCAAAGAACACTCTTTGACATAAATCACAGCTTGTTTTTTTTTTTTATTTACTTATCTCCTAAAGGAAAGGAAAGGAAAAATAAACAAATGGGGCCTAATTAAACTTAAAGCTGTATTTAGCAAAGGAAACCATTGAAAAAATGAAAAGATAACCTACTGAACAGGAGAAAATACTTATAAATATCATGACCAATAAGGTTGTCATTGTTTAGTCAAGGAATCAGTTGTGTCTGATTGCTTTTGACTCCATGGACTGCAGCACACCAGGCTCCTCTGTCCTACACTATCTTCCAGAGTTTGCTCAAAGTCATGTCCACTGAATCAGTGATGCTATTAATACCTAGTCATCTCATCCTATACTTCCCCCTTCTCCTTTTGCCTTCAAACTTTCCCAGCATAAGGATCTTTTCCATGAGTTGGCTCTTTGCATCAGGTGGCCAAAGTATTGAAGCTTTAGTTTCAGTCCTTCCAAGGGTTATTCAGAGTTGATTTCCTTTACGATTGACTAGTTTTTCTCTTTGCAGTCCAAGGTACTCTCAAGAGTCTTCTCCAGCACCACAGTTCAAAAGCATGAGTTCTTCAGTGCTCAGCTGGTCCAATTCTCACATCTGTACATGACTAGTGCGAAAACCATAGCTTTAACTTTATGGACCTTTGTCAGCAAAGTGATGTCTCTGCTTTTTAATATGCTATCTAGGTTGACAATAGCTTTCCTTCTAAGGAGTAAGAATCTTTTAGTTTCATGGCTATGGTCACTGGCTGAAGTGATTTTGGAGCCCAAGAAAAGACAACCGGTCATTGCTTCCACTTTTGCCCCTTTCTGTTTGCCATGAAGTGATGGTATCAGATACCACAATCTTAGTTTTCCGAATGTTGAGTTTTTTTAATATAAATTTATTTATTTTAATTAGAGGTTAATTACTTTACAATATTGTATTGGTTTTGCCAGATGCTTGGGGCTGGTGCACTGAATGTTGAGTTTTAAGCCAGATTTTTCAGTCCCCTCTTTGGCCCTCATCAAGCAGCTCTTTAGTTCCTCTTCACTTTCTACTGTTAAGGTGATATCATCTGCATATCTGAGGCTGTTGATATTTCTCCCAGCAATCTTGGATTCCAGCTTGTGATTCATCCAGCCCAGCATTTTGCAGGAGGTACTCTGTATATAGATTAAATAAACAGGATGGCAGTGTACCACCTTGAGGTACTCCTTTCCCCAGTGTGGAACAAATCAGTTGTTCTTTGTCCAGTTCTAACTGTTGTTTCTTGTCCTGCATACAGGTTTCTCAGGAAACAGATAAGGTGGTATTCCCATCTCTTTACAATTTTTCCACAGTTTGTTGTGATATGCACATTCAAAGACTTTAGTGTAGTCAATAAAACAGAGGTCGATGTTTCTCTGGAATCCCTCTTGCTTTCTCCATGATCCAGTGAATCATGTTGACATTTTCAATTGATCTCTGGTTCCTCTGCCTTTCCTAAATCTAGCTTGCACATCTGGAAGTTCTTGGTTCACATACTGCTGAAGCCTACTTTGAAGAATTTTGAGCATTACCTTGCTCGCATGTGAAATAAGCACAGTTGTGTGGTAGTTTGAATGTTCTTTGGCACTGCCCTCCTTTGGGATTGGAATGTAAACAGACCTTTTCCAATCCTGTAGCCACTACTGAGTTTTCTAAATCTGCTGACACACTGAGTGCAGCACTTTAACAGCACCATCTTTTAGGATTTGAAATAGCTCAGCTGGAATTCTGTCATCTTCACTAGCAGCTTTGTTCATAGTAATGCTTCCTTAGGCCCACTTGACTTCAAACTCCATGTTGTCTGGCTGTAGGTGAGTGACCACAGCATCATGGTTATCCAGTTCATTAAGACCTTTCTTGTATAGTTTTTCTTGTGTATTCTTACCACCTCTTCTTAATCTCTTCTGTTTCTGTTAGATCTGTACCATTTCTGTCCTTTTTTGTACCCATCCCATCCTTGCATGAAATGTTCCCTTGAAATCTTCAATTTTCTTGAAGAGATCTCTAGTCTTTCCCATTCTGTTGTCTTTCCTCTTTTTTTTTTTTTTTTTGCATTGTTTATTTAAGGTCTTCTTTTGTCTTGTTGCTTTTCTCTGAAATTCTACATTCCATGGGGTATATCTTTCCCTTCCTCCCTTGCCTTCATGTCTCTTCTTTCCTCAGTTACTAATATTTGTAAAGCCTCCTCAGAAAACCACTTTGCCTTCTTGCATTCCTTTTCCTTCAATGGTTTTGGTAACTGCCTTCTGTACAGTGTTACAAACCTCTGTCCATTGGTCTTCACATATGGTATGCATATTTTCAAATTAGTCATTTTTTAAAAAAGAACACTTGGTTATTTGAGTACTGTTTATATTATTATCAGTCAAAGAAAATTCAGAGATTTACTTGTTATGAATATTTTGTTAAGCAGGAAACAAAATATTGAAGAACAAGGACCCTTCAAAGCCAAAACTGATATGAAGCTCAGAGGCATGTCATTGCAGGATGGCTTATAATGTGAACATCAGGAAGCTGTTTAACCTTCACAATTATTTGTTATCATAATGAGATTTTCCAGATGGTTAAGGATTGTTTAAAAGTGATTATCTTATATCATTTTTGGAAAATGACTTAAATTATATTTATAATTATTAGTGGCATTTATAAAACATAACCTAAACTGAGTTTGTTATGTTTATGAAATAAGCTAAAGTTTTACTTAAATGGCTTTTAAGTTGCTCATGCTTGAACAACTGGTTTTGTTGCTCAGGGATCTTCAAGCTCAGTATCCATTTTATTTTATTTATTATCCCATTTCTTTAAATATTTATATTTCTACAACATAATACAATTGAAAATAATTCGTTGTTCTTTGTTGACCACTTAGATGTATAAGTACTTTTCAGTACTCTGAGGAAGTAAGACTTTCTCCTGGTTATGAAGTAGGGATATAAAATAAGAGTGCTGAAGGTATTTAAAAATAGACTTTAATGCAAATGTTATCATTGACATACTTCAGCAGGATTACTGTAGTTTCTTTATCTGTGGCATCAAGAACCTTGTAGAAAGATTTTTGTTGAGAGTACTTACACACACACACACACACACACACACACACACACACACACAAAGGGTGTGGGATATTTTGGAAGTTTCAAGAGCAAATGGCATAGGAAAAGCCAAAGTAAGAAAGGGAGAGATTTTGGGTACAGAATGCTGTGGTAGAGACAGGGTGCTTATCTGTTGCTGAAAATATTAACATTGGAAAGATATCAAGGAGCGATCTTGAGTGATTTCTAATAATACTTGTTGTTCACTTGCTCAGTCGTGTCTGACTCTGCAACCCCTGGACTGCCCTGTCCATCACCAATTCCTGGAGCTTACTCTAACTCATGTCCATCGACTTGGTGAGGCCATCCAACTGTCTCATCCTCTGTCGACACCTTCTCCTCCCTGCTTCAATCTTTTCCAGCATCAGGGTCTTTTCCAATGAGTCAGTTCTTTGCATCAGGTGGCCAAAGTATTGGAACTTCAGCTTCAGCATTAGTCCTTTCAATGAATATTCAGGGTTGATTTCCTTTAGGATATACTGGTTTGATCTGCTTGCTGATAATACTTAGAGCTATTAAATGGTAACCTCAATTAGCATTAATAATTTCAATGTGACAAGATTTACAATTATATTACCGTAATGAACTTTGAAGAATTAAGGAACGGAAAATCACCAAGTTAGAAAACATTTATCCATTGAAAACAGCTGATTAAAATTATTACCAATTATTCCTGACACTATTTCTAAAGATCCTTTTATAGCCAAAAGTATAATAAATACAGGTATTATTTATGCAGTTCTATTGTTTAAACCATACCCTTTTAGGGAACATAATTGTTAACTTACTTTATAAAGTATTTGTTCTGCTAAATATATAATAATCAGTGATGGGGTTTTCTTTTGTTGTTTACAACTTATCCTATCAGTCACCAAGTTAAACAATTATCTTCTCTTTGTAGCAAAGAAATTGTGTGCCATAATTCCAAGTTTATTAAGGACTACTAATCAGGACCTTGGTCTAGTGTTTCTAGTAATTTGAGCAGAGACATTGATACACTAAATTTCACAATGCACGCCCAACCCTCAGATATGTGAACTTTAGGGCTCATCATAAAAGGGGAGAGAAGAGTGAAGAGAGAACTGTTTTTTGAAAATACCTTGTGAGTAGGAAATAATCATTTACATATTAGTGTCTGGAAGAACTGCAGCAGGCAAACAGTAGGAGGGCTAGCACTATTCCCATTCTGTGCTGTGCTCAGTCGCTCCGTCATGTCCAACTCTTTGTGACCCCATGGACTATAGCCCACCAGCCTCCTCCTCTGTCCGTGGAATTCTCCAGGCAAGATTAAGGAGTGGATTGACATGCCCTCCTCTAGGGGATCTTCCAACCCAGGGATTGAACCCAGATCTCCCACATTGCAGGTGCATTCTTTACCATATGAGCCACCAGTGAAGTCCATTCCCATTCTACTGACTTAGAATATTTAGTGACAGACTACATCCTTGGGTTGGGAAGATCCCCTGGAGGAGGACATGGCAACCCACTCCAGTATTCTTGCCTGGAGAATCCTCATGGACCAAGGAGTCTGGCGAGCTACAGTCCATGGGATCTTGAGTTTAGCACAAGTGAGTGGCTAAGCACAGCATATAACATTTTTTTCTAAAGTTCACACACATATACATTAACTTCTTATACAATGTCCATCATTTTTTCTCTACCCCAAATCACAGTATATAGTAAAAGTAGCAAACACATCCATTTCTATCTGATATAAAATTGGAAGCTCTGTGTGATTCACTCCATANGGACCTTTGTCAGCAAAGTGATGTCTCTGCTTTTTAATATGCTATCTAGGTTGACAATAGCTTTCCTTCTAAGGAGTAAGAATCTTTTAGTTTCATGGCTATGGTCACTGGCTGAAGTGATTTTGGAGCCCAAGAAAAGACAACCGGTCATTGCTTCCACTTTTGCCCCTTTCTGTTTGCCATGAAGTGATGGTATCAGATACCACAATCTTAGTTTTCCGAATGTTGAGTTTTTTTAATATAAATTTATTTATTTTAATTAGAGGTTAATTACTTTACAATATTGTATTGGTTTTGCCAGATGCTTGGGGCTGGTGCACTGAATGTTGAGTTTTAAGCCAGATTTTTCAGTCCCCTCTTTGGCCCTCATCAAGCAGCTCTTTAGTTCCTCTTCACTTTCTACTGTTAAGGTGATATCATCTGCATATCTGAGGCTGTTGATATTTCTCCCAGCAATCTTGGATTCCAGCTTGTGATTCATCCAGCCCAGCATTTTGCAGGAGGTACTCTGTATATAGATTAAATAAACAGGATGGCAGTGTACCACCTTGAGGTACTCCTTTCCCCAGTGTGGAACAAATCAGTTGTTCTTTGTCCAGTTCTAACTGTTGTTTCTTGTCCTGCATACAGGTTTCTCAGGAAACAGATAAGGTGGTATTCCCATCTCTTTACAATTTTTCCACAGTTTGTTGTGATATGCACATTCAAAGACTTTAGTGTAGTCAATAAAACAGAGGTCGATGTTTCTCTGGAATCCCTCTTGCTTTCTCCATGATCCAGTGAATCATGTTGACATTTTCAATTGATCTCTGGTTCCTCTGCCT
Source organism: Neotragus moschatus (assembly GCA_006410615.1). Lineage (NCBI taxonomy): Eukaryota > Metazoa > Chordata > Mammalia > Artiodactyla > Bovidae > Neotragus > Neotragus moschatus. Next base: position 399,418 of record SJYA01002975.1, read on the forward strand.
TTCCTAAATCTAGCTTGCACATCTGGAAGTTCTTGGTTCACATACTGCTGAAGCCTACTTTGAAGAATTTTGAGCATTACCTTGCTCGCATGTGAAATAAGCACAGTTGTGTGGTAGTTTGAATGTTCTTTGGCACTGCCCTCCTTTGGGATTGGAATGTAAACAGACCTTTTCCAATCCTGTAGCCACTACTGAGTTTTCTAAATCTGCTGACACACTGAGTGCAGCACTTTAACAGCACCATCTTTTAGGATTTGAAATAGCTCAGCTGGAATTCTGTCATCTTCACTAGCAGCTTTGTTCATAGTAATGCTTCCTTAGGCCCACTTGACTTCAAACTCCATGTTGTCTGGCTGTAGGTGAGTGACCACAGCATCATGGTTATCCAGTTCATTAAGACCTTTCTTGTATAGTTTTTCTTGTGTATTCTTACCACCTCTTCTTAATCTCTTCTGTTTCTGTTAGATCTGTACCATTTCTGTCCTTTTTTGTACCCATCCCATCCTTGCATGAAATGTTCCCTTGAAATCTTCAATTTTCTTGAAGAGATCTCTAGTCTTTCCCATTCTGTTGTCTTTCCTCTTTTTTTTTTTTTTTTTGCATTGTTTATTTAAGGTCTTCTTTTGTCTTGTTGCTTTTCTCTGAAATTCTACATTCCATGGGGTATATCTTTCCCTTCCTCCCTTGCCTTCATGTCTCTTCTTTCCTCAGTTACTAATATTTGTAAAGCCTCCTCAGAAAACCACTTTGCCTTCTTGCATTCCTTTTCCTTCAATGGTTTTGGTAACTGCCTTCTGTACAGTGTTACAAACCTCTGTCCATTGGTCTTCACATATGGTATGCATATTTTCAAATTAGTCATTTTTTAAAAAAGAACACTTGGTTATTTGAGTACTGTTTATATTATTATCAGTCAAAGAAAATTCAGAGATTTACTTGTTATGAATATTTTGTTAAGCAGGAAACAAAATATTGAAGAACAAGGACCCTTCAAAGCCAAAACTGATATGAAGCTCAGAGGCATGTCATTGCAGGATGGCTTATAATGTGAACATCAGGAAGCTGTTTAACCTTCACAATTATTTGTTATCATAATGAGATTTTCCAGATGGTTAAGGATTGTTTAAAAGTGATTATCTTATATCATTTTTGGAAAATGACTTAAATTATATTTATAATTATTAGTGGCATTTATAAAACATAACCTAAACTGAGTTTGTTATGTTTATGAAATAAGCTAAAGTTTTACTTAAATGGCTTTTAAGTTGCTCATGCTTGAACAACTGGTTTTGTTGCTCAGGGATCTTCAAGCTCAGTATCCATTTTATTTTATTTATTATCCCATTTCTTTAAATATTTATATTTCTACAACATAATACAATTGAAAATAATTCGTTGTTCTTTGTTGACCACTTAGATGTATAAGTACTTTTCAGTACTCTGAGGAAGTAAGACTTTCTCCTGGTTATGAAGTAGGGATATAAAATAAGAGTGCTGAAGGTATTTAAAAATAGACTTTAATGCAAATGTTATCATTGACATACTTCAGCAGGATTACTGTAGTTTCTTTATCTGTGGCATCAAGAACCTTGTAGAAAGATTTTTGTTGAGAGTACTTACACACACACACACACACACACACACACACACACACACACAAAGGGTGTGGGATATTTTGGAAGTTTCAAGAGCAAATGGCATAGGAAAAGCCAAAGTAAGAAAGGGAGAGATTTTGGGTACAGAATGCTGTGGTAGAGACAGGGTGCTTATCTGTTGCTGAAAATATTAACATTGGAAAGATATCAAGGAGCGATCTTGAGTGATTTCTAATAATACTTGTTGTTCACTTGCTCAGTCGTGTCTGACTCTGCAACCCCTGGACTGCCCTGTCCATCACCAATTCCTGGAGCTTACTCTAACTCATGTCCATCGACTTGGTGAGGCCATCCAACTGTCTCATCCTCTGTCGACACCTTCTCCTCCCTGCTTCAATCTTTTCCAGCATCAGGGTCTTTTCCAATGAGTCAGTTCTTTGCATCAGGTGGCCAAAGTATTGGAACTTCAGCTTCAGCATTAGTCCTTTCAATGAATATTCAGGGTTGATTTCCTTTAGGATATACTGGTTTGATCTGCTTGCTGATAATACTTAGAGCTATTAAATGGTAACCTCAATTAGCATTAATAATTTCAATGTGACAAGATTTACAATTATATTACCGTAATGAACTTTGAAGAATTAAGGAACGGAAAATCACCAAGTTAGAAAACATTTATCCATTGAAAACAGCTGATTAAAATTATTACCAATTATTCCTGACACTATTTCTAAAGATCCTTTTATAGCCAAAAGTATAATAAATACAGGTATTATTTATGCAGTTCTATTGTTTAAACCATACCCTTTTAGGGAACATAATTGTTAACTTACTTTATAAAGTATTTGTTCTGCTAAATATATAATAATCAGTGATGGGGTTTTCTTTTGTTGTTTACAACTTATCCTATCAGTCACCAAGTTAAACAATTATCTTCTCTTTGTAGCAAAGAAATTGTGTGCCATAATTCCAAGTTTATTAAGGACTACTAATCAGGACCTTGGTCTAGTGTTTCTAGTAATTTGAGCAGAGACATTGATACACTAAATTTCACAATGCACGCCCAACCCTCAGATATGTGAACTTTAGGGCTCATCATAAAAGGGGAGAGAAGAGTGAAGAGAGAACTGTTTTTTGAAAATACCTTGTGAGTAGGAAATAATCATTTACATATTAGTGTCTGGAAGAACTGCAGCAGGCAAACAGTAGGAGGGCTAGCACTATTCCCATTCTGTGCTGTGCTCAGTCGCTCCGTCATGTCCAACTCTTTGTGACCCCATGGACTATAGCCCACCAGCCTCCTCCTCTGTCCGTGGAATTCTCCAGGCAAGATTAAGGAGTGGATTGACATGCCCTCCTCTAGGGGATCTTCCAACCCAGGGATTGAACCCAGATCTCCCACATTGCAGGTGCATTCTTTACCATATGAGCCACCAGTGAAGTCCATTCCCATTCTACTGACTTAGAATATTTAGTGACAGACTACATCCTTGGGTTGGGAAGATCCCCTGGAGGAGGACATGGCAACCCACTCCAGTATTCTTGCCTGGAGAATCCTCATGGACCAAGGAGTCTGGCGAGCTACAGTCCATGGGATCTTGAGTTTAGCACAAGTGAGTGGCTAAGCACAGCATATAACATTTTTTTCTAAAGTTCACACACATATACATTAACTTCTTATACAATGTCCATCATTTTTTCTCTACCCCAAATCACAGTATATAGTAAAAGTAGCAAACACATCCATTTCTATCTGATATAAAATTGGAAGCTCTGTGTGATTCACTCCATAGATGTATTAGAAAAGAACAAGCAGGTGAGGGGGGGCTTTGGTTCTCTGACTGTTGTTGCTGAGGAGTGTTGTGCTTTGTGTATTTCCTTCTGGAGCTACTTCTTGTGTGCACACGTACGTGCGCATGTTTGTGTGTGTGTGTGTGTGTGTATCTGTGCTCAATCACTTCAGTCGTGTCCAACTCTTTGAGATCCTTTGGACTGTAGCCAGCCAGACTTCTCTCTCCATGGGATTCTCCTGGCGAGAATATTGGAGGGGGTTGCCATTTCCTACTCCAGAGGATCTTCCTGACTCGAGGATTGGACCTGTGTCTCTTACATCTCCTGCATTGGCAGGCGAGTTCTTTGCCACCAGTGCCACCTGGGAAGCCCAAGCTATTTCATACAGACATTACGAGGTAAATGCCAGATGAAGCCCCAGATCCTACCTTGAGTGACCATGGACACCAGGGCCTCCCAGGAGTGTGGCCTTCGTGAACAGACTGGTAGGTGTTATGGCATAAATTTCTTTCCTTGTTACTGAGAAAAAAAATTGAGTAGGAAAAATGGTTATAAACTTTGAAGGGTGCCATTTTGAAGGCAGAGCCTAGGTATTCATTATGGCAGAGTTTAAAATTGTTTCAATTCTCAAGTGAAAACATTTTTACCTAAAATGTGGTTTAGGTTATAGCATCAGGGCTGTTAAGTAATTCAACACAAGAGCATGGGGTTTTTTTCAGTTGTGGCAGAACCCAACCAAGCTTTATCCATTTTCTCTTACCCATCATCATGGTGGATGGCTCGTGTGAAGAAAGTCTCTTTAGCCGTAACTACCTGTAAGCTCTCTGAAGACAGGTATTTTGGTCTACAGTTAGTCAGGGTTTTAGTCTGCGTTCTTAGAACAATACCTGGTAGATGATTAATGAAAAGAGGAAAACCTAAAGATGTAATGGGTTATCTGAAAAATGAAGCTAAGGATTACAATATATAAGTACCTAAAATGATTTTATTTCAATAAGAAGGAAAGTTATGACCAACCTAGATAGCATATTCAAAAGCAGAGAATTACTTTGCCAACTAAGGTCAAGGCTATGGTTTTTCCTGTGGTCACTCTTTGTGACCCCAGTGGACTACAGACCACCAGGCTCCTATGTCCATGGGATTTCCCAGGCAGGAGTACTGGAGTGGGTTACCCTTTTCTCCTCCAAAGAATCTTCCCGGCCCAGGGATCAAACATGTGTCTCCTGCACTGGCAGGTGAATTCTTTACCGCTGAGCCACATGGGGAAACCCCCTGCATATATGAGCACGCGTAGGAATAATGCATATATATACACACGCACATATCACACTTTAAAAAATATTCAATTGTCTAAATTCTGAGAGAATTAAGAGCAAGTAGTTTGATCCATAAGTAAAACCATCAACCTCAGTTTGGAATACATGTTTATATTTATGAAATTCAGCAGTTCTCATTTTTGTATGTCTTTTGATAGTTTTCCCTAGATGAGCTGCTATAAAAGTACAGCTGTATCAGTTCTCCCAAGACTGGGATATTATGTTTTAAGCACATTTTGAATCCAAATGGAAATAGATAGGTATGTAGAGGGAAGTCTAAAATAAATCCCTCAGACTGGCATGCACACACACAAAAACCATGGTGATATACTTACATAGTTTATACATGTAATTAAAGACTAGTGATATTCAGTATCTTGTGCTAAATCAGCATTGATTCAAGATGCAGAAAGAATTGGGCAGATGCTTTTGCTAATACATCTTCTGTGTATCTCACCTTAGTACTGGCATCAATATTTTAGCAATTATTTCTTTAACACCTACTTTGTGCCAGGGACTAGTCTAAACTGTGTACAGTGGACAGTAAATGAATGTTCTGTGAATGCCTAAACCTCAAAAAGGAAAGCAACAAAATTACCAAGAAGTATCCAAACTCCACATGGAAAAATCTGTGGGACACCTGCTCTGTGCAGTTTGGCTTCAGGAATGTTTGCACAAAGTAAAACACCTGCAGAACAAAGACTGGAAAGGACAAAAATGCTCCTTTCACGCCTAGCTCGAGTACAGAAGTGTGTTGCAGACACTTGCTGTTGTGTGTTAGTATCTTGTGTGCCTTAATATTGTTGGAAGATTGTTTCCCTCAGACTAATGAACCTTTAGCAGACAGCAATGGCTTCATGAATTTTAGTGGTAATACCTTAAGCATGTTTGTCAAGAAAACAAAAAGCTTTCAAAATACTAAATAACTATGTCACTCTATGGGATTTTACATTTTATATCTATGCTCTGCAGGCAGGCAGGCACCATATACATTTATTGTCAAATGTGTCACACAGGCATCATAAAAGCTCCAGGAAAAGGCCGATTTGGGAAAGAAGCGACCTCTGCTTGACTCAGCACTCTTCCACAGCTGGTTATCTAATCGCAATACCGGTCTTTTATTGTCATTTTAGTTGTGTTTGTGAGTTTTGCTGTCTTAAGCATTTGTCCCTTTATCCAAGTTTGATTTTTTTTTAATCGTTCAACCAGTAAGTGGTGAAATGCAGACTTGCAAAACTGTTTTCATTTCAAAAAAGAGCAGCTGTTTTACTTAATTCTCTCATGTACGATATTTGAGAAGTCATATGTCAATATCCTCCTAATGCCTATGTTAAACAAAAAAAGCAAAATGGAGAATATGTAAATTGGGGTTAGGAAGGCAAAGTAGAAGAGTAAGTTTAATTTTAAGATTTGTAATATGAAATATAGTCATTCAGTCAGTAGGTCAATAGGCATTAGTAACCTCCCTCTTTTTGCCTAGGCCCTTTGATAAAGTGGAATCCTTTAATATTATCTTTTGTTATTCCTATGCTTATTAATGTGTGCATTTGTGCTTAGTCATGACCAACTCTCTGCAACCTCATGAACTGTAGTCTGCCAGGCTCTTCTCTCCTTGGGATTGTCTAGGTAAGAATAATGGAATGGGTTGCCATTCCCTCCTCCAGGGAATCTTACCAACCCAGGGACTGGACTTGAGACTCCTACATTAGCAGGTAGATTCTTTGCCGCTGAGCCACCTGGGAAGCCCCCCTATATCTATTAAGTAGTACATTATTTCTTTAGTCATTAGACTAAGAAAAATGAGAAAAATTGGTCATATTTCAAAGGATTCTGCTGCATTCTTTAACTTCAGGTGTGAGTTAAGTATCAGGCAAGGCTTGATGCGTCCTCACCTGCCCCCTATCACTCATCCGTATGTTTCTGACACATCAGGTTTTCTATCAGACATTTCTGTTCTAGTGTAGTTAGAGATACTCTTGATGGTGAGAGGGAAACAGACTTCCTTATTGGATGTTTTAAGGTTAAGTTTAATAATTAGGAATCACCCAATGTTCTAGTTGAGTGCAAGTGTCTTCTACTACTCCTTGTGAACCCTGATAACTGTTCTGCTGTGAAGGGTACAATTACATAAATTTCCAGTCCATGCAAGTCCAAGCAAAGCATTCTGCAAGCATGGAATTGAATTTGCTTCTAAATTTCAGGCAGTGAACCATTGTTTCCTACTTCAAGGAACTTCTTTTTTCCTTTCCATTTATGATGTGCTCACTTGAAAATAAGGTGGCCAGCTGTCCTGATTTGCCTGCTATATAGGAAATTCAGTGCTACTCCCTAGAAACTCTGACATGGAGATGGTCATCAAGGTGAATTCCTATCAGTTTGTCCTGGAAAAAAAATCCAGGTACATAGTTTCCTTTTGCTGCTGCAACAAATTACCACAAATTTGGTGGCTTGAAATGTCACAAGTAGATTCTCTTAATAGTTTTAAAGGTGAGAATTCCAACATGAGTTTAAAGTGCTGAAATACAGGTGTCAGCACGGCTGCTTCCCTCTGAAGGTTCTGTTTGCCTCTTTCAGCTTGGCAACAACACCTGGATATGGTCAGACTACAGGGAAGCCTGGCATGCTGTAGTCTATGGGGTAGCAAAGAGTCGGACACGACTGAGCAACTGAACTGAACTGATTGTCGCTTGACCCTTCTCCCCCTTTGACTCTCTTGTCTGTCTCTTATGAGGAACATTGAGATTACATTCAGAGCTCACTCAGTTAATCCTGGGTAATTTCCCCATATCAAAATCCTTAATCATGTCTACAAAATCTTTTCTCTGAGTAAGACAACATTCACAGGTTTGGGGGATTAGGACGTGGGCAGCTTTGGGAGCCATTATTCAGCCCACCACACCAGGCTAAAAGTTTACTCTGCTGTTTACTACCGAGGCAAAGATGTAATCATTTTTGAAATCACGTGGTAAATATTGGTTTGTATTCACTGCACAGCTGCCTGCTGATTTTGCACTATAGTCCACAATCAGGCTGCTAGGGTTCAAATCCTGACTGCACCAGTCACTTGGTGTGAGAACCTTGCTTGTGCTAACTGAATGCCTTTTGCCCCAGTTTCCTTGTCTATAAAGGTGGCTATGATAATATAACCCACTTCACAGGGTAGTGGTGATAGGTTAATAATATTATAATTAAGGGGCTTAGAACAAGCTTGAGACATAGGAAGTTCTCAGCCAACCTGAGCTTCTGCCACTGATGTTCCTTCTAATGTTTGTGCTCATCATTGTAACATAATCTAATCTTTCTTAAGTTTTTAAAATGTTTTCTTCCACTTTTATTTCTTTGATATAATTGACTACAGTGCTGTGTAATGTTAAGGTGCATAGTATAATGGTTTGACTTACGTGCAGGATGAAATGATTAAAACAGTAAATGTAGGGACCAGCATCATCTCATATAGATATGACATGGATTTTTTTTTCTTGTGATAATTATTAGGGTTTACTCTCTGAGCAACTTTCATATATAACATATAGCAGTGTTCATTACATCTATCATGTTGTACATTCCATCCATAGCACTTATCTTACAACTGGAAGTTTGTACATTTTGACTGCCTTTATACAAATTTTTCCCCCACCCTTGCCTCTCATCACCACAAATCCAATCTCTTTTTCCGAGTCTGCTTGTTTTGAAGTGCAATGGACCCATCACACTATGAGTTCCCATTATACAATGTAGTGATTTAATATTTTTATATATTTCAAACTGACCACGATAAGTCTAGTTATGATATGTCACCATACAAAGTCATTACATATTTATTGACTATATTCCCTACACTGTGTATTTCATACCTATGACTCATTTATTTTGCTTGTGGAAGTTTACCTCTTAATATCCCTCTAAAAAGCCTTAATCCAGCATTTTTAGATACTATCTTCCCTTAGTTTTTGTATTTTATATGATTATTTCATGAGAGATTCCAAATCAGTTTGTCTCTTTGGACATTTCTCTCTTCATTGTTACAGTTAACAGAAGAGCTAGATGAGTTCAAGGATGCCATAATCCTCTGTTATCTTGGTTCTGGTGGATACTCCTATTCAGGAGATAATTAAATTTTGTAGTAATGTTAGTAATCCCTTATGAAAAAATAATAGTAAAAAAAATGTTCACTTGGGTGTTACGTTATTATTTTCAAAGTCTTGTTACATCGCATTTGATGCCAGCTTAGTAGACACCTGCATTATAAATCCCTTCTGAGAACTTCATAACCACCTCTTTCTGAGTTTAGTAAACATAGATGGAGGGGCATGTGGAGTAAACAGACTTCCCACCAGGAAGGGCTGCTCGTTCAGTGAAGGAGATTCTGAGTTGTATGCTGTGGTTTTCTTTATCCTGCTGAGCAAACAGCAATTGGAGACGAGGGAGGAAAAGAGCTAATCAATTCTGGTTTTGTTTGTGTGTTTCTTGATTTTATTTCATTCCGAGGCAATCAGCTGAAGGGAAATAAACGGTTTATTAGAATGTTTAAAGCTGTACTTAGACCCTTTGTTTTCAGAACCAAAACCAAGTTTTCAAAGCTTTTTCTTCTCAATGTTTTTCACTTCTTTTCACAGGTAGCAAAATATAAATACATTCGGGGCACATAGCAGTTAGGGTGTGTATGAAGCCAGTGGAGAGAAAATGATTATAAGCACAGTCCCCTACCCCCCAGTATAATGAGAAGATGATGAAAAAATTGAAACTCTTATTGCCAAAGTGGGAGAAAAAACTTCTGGATGCTATTACCTCAATTCCTTGTGTTGTTTTGAACACTGGTCAACATTCACAGAAAGCCCACATGTATTTGAAGGTGGGAAAATCGAGATCAAAGGTAGCAATATTCAGATATAATGACATAAAAGAGAACAAAATACATATATGTTTGTGTATGCAGTATAAACCAGATATGTAGAGAAAAATGTTTTTATTTTAGCTTTCATTACTTGAGTAACTAAAGTTCAGGATTCTCTTCAAATTGGCACAAACGTAGAAATTTGATCTGATTTGAGCATCCTTAAATCCCTAGCTATTCAAACACAAACCTTCTCAAGGCTGGAAAAAAAAAAATAGCCTCTTTATAAGACTTACAGGTACAGCACCATACTTGAGTGGTAAACATAGTATCCATTTAGATACCTGCATCTAAGCATATGGTTGCTTACTTGGTAGCGTTTATCATGCACCAGCCATATTCCACATGTGATAGCCGGGGTGATGAAAGAGACAAGACACGATCCTTGCTCTTAGAGAGTGTACTGATACTTTTAATCTAGTAAAAGCATTTGCAAATCTGCTCTGTGCTATAGGCTTTCCCCATCATGCTTTAAAGACATTTTTAGTGAATCACCAGTCTTAATGGATTCGATGGTCTTTATCTCAATAGGCAAACAGTGGTTTTCCTAGCCATCTCTTTCTGTTTTCACTCTTCCCTTGGCTTTTCTCATTCTTCCCATGGGGTTGTTATTGACAGGTATCCTTAACACTATGCTTCTTCCCCGAACCCCCTCCCACCTCTAATATTATCTATTTGCTAGAATAAAAATTTCTGTTTATTTGAGGAAATGAGAAGTATTCTTAGAAAGGAATATTCTGAATGTTAGGTGTGAATGGAGATTTGCATAATGACCTGGGATTGGTTTAAATCCATAAACTTGATTCCCTCAAATTGGTATTCAACGCTGTATTTACACAGATGTTCAGAGGCTCTGCAGTGGGCTCTTTTCAAAGACTGAGATTCTACATAGAATTATAGAAGTTATATGCACCTTTATCTGTGAAAACGATCAAGTGAAACTCAGAGAAAACATCTGATGACTCCTCTGGGCTTAAATTCAAAAAGAGACTTTTTCCATTTTTTTTCTCATGTCAAGAACATAAATCTTCATGTTTGTAGTCTCCAACAGCACTCATATTAAATGCCCTTGTACAGGCTTCCCTAGTGGATCAGATGGTAAAGAATTTGCCTTCAATGTAGGAGACATAGATTGGATCCCTGGGTCAGGAAGATCCCCTGGAGAAGGGCATGGCAACCCACTTCAGTATTCTTGCTTGGAGAATCCCATGGACAGAGGAGCCTGGCAGGCTACAGTTCATGGGGTCACAAAGAGTCAGACATGACTGAGCGACTAACACCTTCACTTTTTTCATACTAGAAGATGCTGTATGTATATGCACCTCTTGACCTAGTCTTGCCCACATCAGAGAAAAAATCCTGACCCCATGGATAGAACATGGAAGCTACATGTTTAATATTCTATACAAATGCATATGGTAATTGCATGTATACTTCATATATATGAATCTTCTCAANACCCACTTCAGTATTCTTGCTTGGAGAATCCCATGGACAGAGGAGCCTGGCAGGCTACAGTTCATGGGGTCACAAAGAGTCAGACATGACTGAGCGACTAACACCTTCACTTTTTTCATACTAGAAGATGCTGTATGTATATGCACCTCTTGACCTAGTCTTGCCCACATCAGAGAAAAAATCCTGACCCCATGGATAGAACATGGAAGCTACATGTTTAATATTCTATACAAATGCATATGGTAATTGCATGTATACTTCATATATATGAATCTTCTCAAGTATTTATCTTAATCTTCTCAAGTGTTTTTACCTCCCCTACTCCTTAATTATTTTCATCTTTCCCTTTAAATAGTCTTTATTTTTTAAGATACATTGAAAATTCCATACTATCAATTACACATTCTCCATTTCCCATGGGAAGGAATGATTTTTCTTTTCTAAGCTTTGTCACTATTTTGTATATATCTACCTTTCTATACTTATTCTATGTGCGAAGTCTTGAGCTATGGTTATTTTTAGGTATGCTCCTACCATATTTTAAACTCTTGAAAATACCACTAACTTAAATTTGAAATTCCCTTAAATTTTCATGCCTTCATCTTTTAATTCACTTTATATGGTTTGCATGTCTGGCTCCATCCCTATCCATCAGTTTAGTTTGTATCTGAGCTTACGAACAATCCTCTTTGTTTCATCCACATGGAAAATTCTTGCTTGGCTCTCACAGAGGTAACTTACATGTCACCTCTCCATTTCCAAATATACAGCATTTCTTTGCCACCAATCCTGGATGCAGTCTCAGTTTCCTCCCAGCACTCCACTAGAGTAGGGTGACCAACTGATTTGGTTTGCCTGGCACTGAAGCTGATACCTGGGACATAAAACTTTCAGTTTTGAAGTGGAAATGTCCTGAAAAAACAGGATAAATTGGTAACCCTGTACTAGAAACAGCACTAGTGACTGATTCAAGTTGTCATGGGAGATGAAATACATTGCTCCTCTTTGATTAGAGCATCCTGCCAGGGTGCGCTATCATAAGTTAAAAGTGTGACGTGTGCTGAGTTATTGATTTCTTTGGCCTTCAAATTAGCTAGAGCTCTGGGCCATTGGTCTCTCTCTGCAGATTTATCTACTTACTCCAGATGTTGATAAGTAGCATCATATTCTACATGTGCCATATTTTAATAAAAGTCTGTAGTTAGGCTTTACAGACTTAGATAATTCCCAACACAGTATATCACATGTTAGCTACTCTACTGACTTGCATGTAGTAATTGCAAGATAATGGATTTTGTCTCAAATTCCTTTCAGAGCATTCCATATTAAAACATTATTTTGCACCCTATTGAACACATATGTGTTTTATCAGAGTACATCCTTTAAAATACTACATTTCCTCAGAACTTAAAATGAAACTAGAAGGTTGGGAAACTAGATGTTTGTGGTAGATTGGGTATCACTGACAAGAAAGTTTATGTTCTTAGCAACACTATGTTTCAAACAAAACACTTATCTCTACGTTATTCATTTAGTGTTGAATGATGTAGATTTTGGAATAAAATTATCGTCCATCCTCCTGTCTGCCTGGGGAATAAATGTCTTGACTTCGCCTTGGTATTTATTTTCCATAAACCTCCAGTGTTAAGTATTTATCAGCAAATTTTTTCCTTTTATTTTATTATTTCTCAAGAATGATGAAGCTGTGTATCAATTAAGCAATGTTGTTGATAAGTGTCTTCGTCCAGTAGAATTATGAAATATAAATGAAAGTTGAATTTTGTTATGACAGACCTTTTATATTGTGTACCAGCTACATTGATACCTTATGGAAGGATTTTACATTCTCAGGAAAATTTATAAATCAAGTTCTCTATAACCGGGCAACACTTGTATTTCTATAAAATATAAATATTAAATATTATATTAATGCTTATAAAACCATTGTTTTCATAGTGTCATCATGTTCTACTGTTAGTAAGATAAGCTCACAGTGAAGTTAGTTTAAGAAGATAAATAATTATGATTTTTCTAATATTACATATCTTCATCTAATTAAACACACCATCAGTGTTTATTACTGATTTTATAGTTTACAGTGGAGCATAGATAAAACTATTCTTTTCTGATGATGAAGACTATTTTTTCTTATTTTATGTTTACTATTCCTGTGTAGGCTTCAGGATTATTTTCATTTCAGAAAAAAATTAAAAAGTTAAGGAACTGATGAACACTTAGATTTTATTTCTCTTTTCCTCATTCTGACCTTTCCATTCATGAGTCTGCCTTGTATTAGAGAAAACACAAATTGTGGTATTTTAGTTAGAATATTTCTGAAAGATCCTCTCGGTTAAGTCCATGCATATATTTTGAATGGCATTAAAACTGCAGTTGAAGTAATATAATGTACCCGTAGTTGTCTCCTAAGAACTTCTTGCTTGGAACACTCAGATCTGGGTGTTCAGAAATGAAGTTGATATGAATTGTTCTGGAGGAAAATAATCCAATTCCCACTCCTCGTGCTTCTGGACTTCATCGTATTTCTGTAGTTCATAGTAATGCTTCCTAAGGTCTAACTGACTTCGCATTCCAGGATGTCTGGCTCTAGGTGAGTGATCACACCATCATGGTCATCTGGGTCATGAAGATCTTTTTTGTATGGTTCTTCTGTGTATTCTTGCCACCTCTTCATAATATCTTCTGCTTCTGTTAGGTCTATACCATTTTTATCCTTTATTGTGCCCATCTTTGCATGAAATGTTCCTTTGGTATCTCTGATTTTCTTGAAGAGATCTCTGTTAGAGAGCTGGTATTAGTTAAAAACAATTTTTAATAGAAAACTTGAAAAAAAGTGAAAGTGAGAGTGGCTCACTCGTGTCTGACTCTTTGTGACCCCATGGACTATACAGTCCATGGAATTTTTCAGGCCAGAATACTGGAGTGGATAACCATTCCTTTCTCCAGGGGGTCTTCCCAATCCAGGGATGGCACCCAGATTGANGGTTCTTCTGTGTATTCTTGCCACCTCTTCATAATATCTTCTGCTTCTGTTAGGTCTATACCATTTTTATCCTTTATTGTGCCCATCTTTGCATGAAATGTTCCTTTGGTATCTCTGATTTTCTTGAAGAGATCTCTGTTAGAGAGCTGGTATTAGTTAAAAACAATTTTTAATAGAAAACTTGAAAAAAAGTGAAAGTGAGAGTGGCTCACTCGTGTCTGACTCTTTGTGACCCCATGGACTATACAGTCCATGGAATTTTTCAGGCCAGAATACTGGAGTGGATAACCATTCCTTTCTCCAGGGGGTCTTCCCAATCCAGGGATGGCACCCAGATTGACCCAGGTCTCCCACACTGTAGGTGGATTCTTTACCAGCTGAGCCACCAGGGAAACCCAAGAATATTGGAGTAGACAGCCTATCCCTTCTCCAGGGAATCTTCCTGACCCAGGAATGGAACTGGCGTCTCCTATATTGCAGGCAGATTCTTTCCAAGCAGAGCTTCCAGAGAAGCTCAGAAAGCTTGAAAAAGCCAAATATAACGCCACAGATAATTTCTGGATTCATTAATTGCTGTTGGGCTTCCTTTTTTATCAACTTGCCAGTCACTGGTAAGTTCATGTGTTTATTTTGTGCTTCAGATGTATTAATTTAAGATATCTTCACTTTTGTAACAGTGAAGATTAATATTCTTCTTCTTAGACATATAAAATATTATAAGTTCTGTTTTCCAAAATGGGATTACCTGGTAGCTTAGAAGGTAAAGAGTCTGCCTGCACTGTGGGAGACTGTGTTCCATCCCTGGATTGGGAAGATCCCCTAGAGGAGGGAAGAATTAGTGTCAATTAAGCCAATAAGCATCTGAATTCTTAGTCTATGGATTTGTTGAGTCATTACTGAGCCTCTCCTTAGTGCCAGGAAAAGTGCTTGGAGGGAGAACTGCGAAGATGGAATAGCTGATAATATTGGCCCTTAAGGGACACCATACCCCTAATACCCAACACTGTAGTTGGGGATACAGATGATTATTTCTGTGTTCAATGATGGAGATATATAACAAGCTGTTATAAGAAGGTATCTACTCCAATCTAGAGGATGGATTGAGGAGTGGGGAATAGGTTGAGTTCAAAGACTTCTTGGTAAAAACTATACAATTGAGCTTAACTTTTTTTTTCCCTTTTATAAATACTTTAGTTCTTCATCACCACTTCATGCAGATGCTGAGATACCACCCTTTCTTTCCATTTGCTTGTGACTTTTTGTGGTGTTTTTCCTTAAACAAGAAAATTTGGAGTAAACACTGTATTCCCAGCTAGTCTTTAACAGTAACTTTACAATGCCATTGCCGTTGTATCATCAATGCAAGAAGACAACACTAACAGTACAGTACAAGGGAGTCTTAATTTTTAATTCATTAAGTCACCTAAAAAGTAAAGAGGGGAGGAGAAAATCATTCCAGGCAGGGGAATAAAATACTCAAATAGAAAGATGAAAACATGTATTTAGAGAATGTCAGATGATAAAGCGTCTGCCTACAGTGTAGGCGACCCAGGTTCTATACCTGGGTTGGGAAGATCTTCTGGAGAAGGAAATGGCAACCCACTCCAGTACTCTAGCCTGGAAAATCCACGGATGGAAGAGCATGGTAGGCTACAGTCCATGGGGTCGCAAAGAGTTGGACATGACCGAACAACTTCACTTTTACTTTCACTTTAACATCCATGGAGACTGAGGCTATAATGTAGGTGCAGGTAGCCTAGAGGGGCAAGTTGGGGCCTAGCACGTGAAGAACCATATGTCCCATGCTAAATAATTTGGTTTTATCTGAAAGATATGTAGATAGCCATTAAATAGTTCTAAGAAGGAGAAAGATATACTGGGTCCGCATTTAATAAGAACACTCTAAAACAGTCTGTAAAGGGGATTGAAAGAGGGAAGAGGAATTGAAGTGATATGATTTGCCAAGTGAGAAATAAAAAGTATGTGATCCTGTATCATGGCAGTGGGAATGGAGTACTATAGATGGATTTAGTTTTATCAACTGGACATGGTAAACAAAGTATATATGGGAAAAGGAAGTTCAGTTCAGTTCAGTCTCTCAGTCGTGTCCGACTCTTTGCGACCCCATGAATCGCAGCATGCCAGGCCTCCCTGTCCATCACCAACTCCTGGAGTTCACTCAGACTCACGTCCATTGAGTCAGTGATGCCATCCAGCCATCTCATCGTTGGTCGTCCCCTTCTCCTNCTCCTTATTGCCAAATTCAGACTTAAATTGAAGAAAGTAGGGAAAAGGAAGGGGTCTAGGAAACTGCCCTGTTTGAGTGGCTAGTTAGAGGTGATAACTGCCTAAGAATTGAAAGATAAGAGAATCAGCAGGGAAGGGGGTATTTTAGATGTAGTACCATTTTCTGATGTGTTAAGACAAATTCTGTGTTGGATGTGTATACCACAGATCTAAACATCTGAATTGAGAAGACACTTAAAATCATTGGGTCAAAGATCTGTGTCCTTCAAGAACTTGAGGGAGATATGGTTAATAAACACAAAAATGATATATATTGAAATATTTCTGAAAGTTACATTTTATTAATAATTAAAATTTAAAGTACAGTTCCATTTGTGCCTTAATCTTAACTACACATGTGAAAGTCCTTGAGTTTGGGAGTTTTGTTCATGGTTACATACCCAGGGTCTGTGTGCACCAGGGCGTAGTGGATAACTAAGCCTTAGGTAACGTTTGTGAAAGGAAAATGGGATGAAGAATAATGTGTATCAGTGTAGGAGAAAAACTTTAACAGTCCTGGAAAAGGTACAGATGACTCATACAAAAATGGGTTTTGATTAGTAAGTAGCTTTCCAGGAGAAGAGAAGAGAAGTGAAGGTCAACAACCATGGTTGTCCATGGACAGTGAGGATGCAGTAGTCACAGGGAAACAGAAAGCAGCTAGTAGGGGAAGTATGGCATGTTCATGGAGTGCCTTGGAGTCAGTGGAATTTAGCTTTGGTGTAAAAACAGTAAGTATCATGATTTATGACAGTGAGGGGTACATTACTAATAAATGCAAGAATAACTCTTACTATTTCCTTGAACTCTATCTAAATCTCTTTCTTTTCACCTGTAGATTGCAGAAAATATAACTGGCTGGCATAGCATTCTGGGAGGCATTCCTTCCTGCTCCTTCTCTTTGTTGTTATTGTTCAATTGTGTCCAACTTTGCAACCCCATGGCTGCAGCACATCAGGCTTCCCTGTCCATCACCGTCTCCCAGAGCTTGNCTAAATCTCTTTCTTTTCACCTGTAGATTGCAGAAAATATAACTGGCTGGCATAGCATTCTGGGAGGCATTCCTTCCTGCTCCTTCTCTTTGTTGTTATTGTTCAATTGTGTCCAACTTTGCAACCCCATGGCTGCAGCACATCAGGCTTCCCTGTCCATCACCGTCTCCCAGAGCTTGCTCAGACTCATGTCCATCGAGTCAGTGATGCCATCCAGCCATCTCATCCTCTGTCATCCCCTTCTCCTCCTGCCTTCAGTCTTTCCCAGCATCAGGATCTTTTCCGATGAGTGACTCTTCACATCAGGTAACCAAAGTATTGGAGCTTGAACCTCAGCATCAGTTCTTCCAAGAATATTGCTAACAGGCAGATCTTTATAATATAAGGAAGGAAAATATTTTCCTTATAGGGTCCCTGGCTGAGTCTGAAAAGTAAATAAAGACAAATTAACAGGAAACACAGCATACAGTTATATTTAATATAAGTTGTATGTAACATGGGAGCCTTCATAAAGAAATGAAGACCTGAAGGAACAGTTAAAACCTGAGTATTTCTGTGCTAGGGTTAATGAAGAGAGAGCAAGCATGCAGAAATATGATGGGTCCATGACTATGAGGTGTGTGTAGTCAACTGGGTAAAGCTTAGTAAGACCTGTTTGCTAAGTCTTTTCAGCATCACTTTATCTTTGGAGATAAGGATTTCCCTTTACTCCAGATACAGGGAGGTACCTTTCACATGAGAGTTTTATGACCTATTTCAGGGGAAAAGGGCAAAGGGACAAAGGTCAACATATGCATCCTGCTTCTGCTGTTTTCTGAAACTCCTTCAACTTAAAATACTCAGTATGCCATGGTACCATATTTTGGGTTAGCTTGTTCTGAACCCCATCAATAGTTTTACACAATTGCCAATAGCCAGTTTCCCTTTAGGACTCTCCTCTTTATTCCAGCACTCTTAGAGAATTCCTTACTTCAGGAAACTATCCATATATTTCTCTTGGTCCAGACTTATCCAATGTGTACCAACTCCTGCCATAAATAATATAAACTTTATCTAAAACCCAGAAAACCCACAGATGTGTATTAATATTTACTAAGCTCCTAGGACAAGAACCTAAAGGTATGAATTCTGTAGAGGATGTCAAAGATAAACTAGACTCTTTCTATATTATAATTCCATATAAGGGGGGACTTGTTGAGTAAGTGAGGCTAGAATGCCAAATAAATTTGTTTTCTAATTTAAATGTGCTTAGGGCATTTTCCCAGGTTTGTTTTTCCAATGAATAATTTTATTGCTCTATTCATGTTTATAATATTTATTGAGTCTTTTTCTTTTATGGACTGATTGTTTTCAAATGCTTTCAAACTGAATTTTGCAATATGACTTTCAGTCTGTGAATATTCAGCTGCAATGTAAGCATTTCGTTTTGATAGTGACATGTTATGATTGTACCTTTCTTAATATATTTCTGCCTTTGTAAAAACTGACACGACCAATGCTGATCACTAAGTGACTGAAAAGACCGTTTATCAGTATGTATCTGCAGTGAGTGTGCTTTGCATCTCAGGTGCTGTATGCCACCTGTGTTTACATCTCTGCCTCTGATATTCTTCCCTGTAAGTTTGTGTTCCTTTGATGTGAAGTGAAGTGAAAGTTGCTCAGTTGTGTCCAACTCTTTGCAAACCCATGGATTATGCAGTCTATGGAATTCTAGAGAATTCCAGAATAGTGGAGTGGGTAGCCTTTCCCTTCTCCAGAGGATCTTCCCAACACAGGAATTGAACCAGGGTCTCCTGCATTGCAGGCAGATACTTTACCAACTGAGCCGTGAGAGAAGCCCGTCCCCTTTATACTGCCACTCTCTATGTGGTCTCTAGCTATAATTAGGAATCCTGCCATTTGCATTATATGCATTTGGTCTTGTGTTTGATGTGTCCTGGGTTACCCTAACTTTAAATTCATTGCTTATCATAGGCCAGCTCTTGGGCCATCAGTTTTGGCCAGTTATTTGTGAACATTCTGTATGATTGCCTTAAAAAAAAAACAAAGAAGTTTTGTTACTTTGTGACTGCTTTCTATCCAGAAAACAAACAGCATTCTAAACAAAACTTCTATAGGGACAATGGAAAGTGTCACAAACCTAAGTACAGGAGATAAAAAGAAAAATACAGCCTTTGAACTTCAAGGTCTTATTATTTAGCTCATCTGCCTTACCATCATTTGTTCACCCTGAACTATATAGTCTAAGGGAAAATAGAAGATGGAAAGAGAAATTTCTCATGAAACAAGAAACAAAGAGCAAAACCCTGTGCCTATTTATGTAATCTGAGCTATACACAATAGTGAAAAGAGAAAGGAGATAAAATGCTTTGTGTATTTAGTAAAGATAAATTACTATTATACACATAAATTGCATTACTGTTAAATCAAACTTATAGATTATTAACTGGAGAATAGGGCTATGTCTGTAAGTTATAATGTTATGTCTTACTAATTATTCTAGAAACAACCTAGATGCTTTAAAAAAAAAAAAACTTTTTCAATACTAAGGAATTGAAGGAAAAACTGTTTCTTATTCCCCAGTTATTTTACAAGGAAAACCAAAGCACTCTGAAAGGATTCTTCCCTGAACAATCCAGCATAATCGATGTTTCACTGTGTACTTTTTCATACCTCCCCCAACCAACCACGTACCAGCTTCACAAACAATGAACACATGTTTGTGATGGCTTTGTTCCTAAGACAAGGCAGTTCTGACAATAAAAGTTTAACTCTGTTCCTTAAACGGCTTTTGTAAATATCATTATTTGCATTATTAGGAAATAAAGTGTTAAATTTCCCCCAGTCAAGTGACATGATGTGGATTAATTAATTGCTGCTGTGTTTTCAGTGCTTTTCAAAGTAAGTCCTCTAGACATTAGATTTTCAGTAATGGTCAGGAACAAGTTTCTTTATTAAAGAGGCTACCCACTCCAGTGTTCTTGCCTGGAGAATCCCAGGGACGGGGGAGCCTGGTGGGCTGCCATCTATGAGGTCGCACAGAGTCGGACACGACTGAAGCGACTTCGCAGCGGCGGCAGCGGCAGCAGCGGCAGCAGCGGCAGCATCTCTTCCGTG
Organism: Neotragus moschatus; assembly: GCA_006410615.1. Classification (NCBI taxonomy): domain Eukaryota; kingdom Metazoa; phylum Chordata; class Mammalia; order Artiodactyla; family Bovidae; genus Neotragus; species Neotragus moschatus. The sequence goes on from SJYA01002975.1 coordinate 419,868, forward strand.
TGTCATCAGAAACAAAGCATTAGTTAATAGCTGGATAGGTATCCTCTAACTTCTTTTATGATTCCCCCTCTTCCTCTCGTTTCCCATCTGCTTCTACTTCCCAGGGCTTTTTCCTTCAGCCTTTGCTCTTCCGGTTCTTCCTCCTCACCCTTTCCCAACCCCATTTCTTTAACTGTCATTCTTAGTAAGTGCTTCCTAGGCGGATGGTTCACTTGTTACTGTCTCTCACTGGGTCCCCCCTCCTGAACTCCTGAATTGCCTATCTGCAGCTTGCCTGAGGGCATAGAGTAGAACCTAAAAACACATGTCTGAATTGAAATCAGCGTTTTGTCAAATCTGTCGCACCATCTGCGTTTCTCTGCTTGTGAGCAGTGCCATTGACTTCCCAGTATGCCAGGGTTCAAACCTGGGAGATTTTTTAAACATAACTCCTTCATCCACATGCTTTTCCCCAATTTATAAAGTCCGTTTCCATTGGTTATCTGTTCGTTCAGACTGCCTTACATCTCTCTTGCCCTACTATTGTCTCTTTGTTGTTGTGCCATATGATATTCCTCCTACCAGTTTCTCCTCCAATACAGTCCTCTTTACTGCAGTCAGATTTATTTTAATGAAGCACCATATGGATCAGATGAATTGTTCCCTGTTGCCTGTTGTTGTTCATTTCCAACTCTTTGCAACCCATGGACTGTAGCATGCCAGGCTTCCCTGCCCCCACCCATTGCTAACCCCCACTCCAAAAAAATACTCTTTCATGTTCTTCCAAACTCTGTCCCCACAAATATCTATGGTTATAAGGTTGTGATTTCTGAGGTTTAAACATCTACTTCACAACTGCTTTCAGCCAGTGAGCTTGCATCCCTCTACTCCTCTCACTCACTCCACTTCTCTCCACCAGCCAAGCAAAACTACTTGCTTGCCATGCAAATGGCTTGTGATCATTTTCTCCTTTCTCTGAACCAGAAGACAGCTGTTTACTATAGAACTGTTGGTCGTCTGACATTTGGCTTTATTCTCAGAAGCTTCTTCTCAACTAGTAGTAATGAGTTGACTCTTCTGATTTCTTGAATGCCCATTTTTTGTTTTGCTGTAGACTCTCAGATTTCTCCCTGGCTTCCCGGGTGGGTCAGATGGTAAAGAATCCGCCAGCAATGCAGGAGACCAAAATTTGATCCCTGGGTTGGGATAAGCCCCGGAGAAGGAAATGGCAACCACTGAAGAATTCCATAGGCAGAGGATCCAGACAGGCTATAGTTCATGGGGTTGCAAAGAACTGGACACGACTGGATGGCATCACTGACTCGATGGGCATGAGTCTGAGTGAACTTCAGGAGTTGGTGATGGACCGGGAGGCCTGACGTGCTGCGATTCATGGGGTTGTAAAGAGTCAGACATGACTGAGCGACTGAACTGAACTGAACTGAGTGACTAACACTTTGACTTTCCCTTTCCTGGATTTGTCCCAACCTTTCTGACTTTGTTTTCTGTGAGGATGCCCCATATCCCCTTTCAGTAATAACCAGGGTGCCCTGTCCATTTACTCTCTGGGCTATTTTGAGTCATGGGCCCTCTGAGGGCCAGGGGCCAATGGAATCATACAGTACTTGGAGCTCAGAAGAGTCCATTGCTTGCACTTTAATGCTCTGTGATCACTGTCTTGAAATTCTCAATAATTTTACCATTGTGTTTGTGTAATTAGAGTTCAGTGGGACAGTGAAGCCACTTGGAGCCTGGCTTATCAGCGACCCCACCTCTCCAGGCCTTCCCACATTCTGAGAGCTGGCTCAGGGTCCCTCACACCCCTGACCCCTGCATGTCCTTCCCTCCACACATCCTGCCATTGCCTACGATGGGAGCCTGGGCAGGGACATGTACACTTGCCATTCCAGTCACAGACTCTCAACACTGTGGTGATTTGATGGGGCTCAGCTAGGAGGATCCTCTTTTTTTAACTTTAAAAAATATTTTTATTTATTTGCTGCACCAGGTCTTAGTCGTCACATGTGGTATTTAGTTCCCTGAGCAGGGATTGAACTTAGGCCCACTTCATTAGGAGCACAGAGACTCAGCCACTGGGCCACAAGGGAAGTCCTCCAAAAGAGACTCTTGTCCACTCGCTGCCCCTATGCAAGCACCTCACACATTCCAGCTAAAAGGTTGCAATGCGTCTTCCACCATGGGTTGGTAGGGTGGACTTTTAGGAAGAGGAGATTTCTGAGTTGAGTTCTCTGAGTCTGGCTGGGGTACAGCACGTATATCCAACAGCTGGCAGGAGGGGGTGGGGCAGGCAGCCAGTGACTTGCACTAGTGTGGTCTTGGTCCATGGGGTAGGCAGTACAGGGGATTATAGGGATTTGTATTTGCCTGGAAACATCCCTGTATTTGAAAGAATACAAGATTAAATAGCAAATAAAAAACATATGACAAGTGGAGAGAGGAAAGAAAGAGTTTTATATTTTTCTCTTTATTTTTTCTTTTAGAGTTTTATATTTTAGTAATCTTTAGTGAACTTTCGCCCCTGCATTTTGAACAAGGAGACCTTCATTTTTATCTTGTACTGGGCCTTGCAAATTTTGTAGCTAGTTGGTCTTGGCCCATTCTTCAATTGCATTACATGTTTGATACCTACTTTTTCTTGCTGTACCCCAATTCTAGGCTTCCCCGATGGCTCAGGGGGTAAGGAATCTGCCTGTAATACAGGAGACGTGGGTTTGATCCCTGGATTGGGAGACAGAGAAGCCTGGAGCAGGCTACAGTCCATGGGATTGCAGAGAGTTGGACATGACTAAGTGACTGAACTGAACTGACTGAATGACTGAACTGAACTGAAGAATTCAGGTTTTGAGCCAGATGTTTAAAAGTGAAAGTAAAAGTTGCTCAGTTGTGTCTGACTCTTTGGGACCCCATGAACTGTCGCCTGCCAAGCTCCTCTGTCCGTAGAATTCAGCAGGCCAGAATACTGGAATTGGTAGCTGGGACAGGGAATCTTTCCAACCCAGGGATCGAACCCAGGTCTCCTGCATTGCAGGCTACCAGATTTCAATCACAGTTTTGCAATTTATTAGCCACTGTTTGAGTAACCATTCTTTTTTCCCCCTCTTTGTCTTAGTTTCTTTATCTGTAACATCAAGGTATTATTCCAACTTCATAGAGTTTTTGTAAGATTTATAGAGATAAGACCAGAATTTAGCCTATAGTAAATATTCAAGCATTGCAATTCTAAGTACCTTTTTAAGTCTGCAAGTTATAGTTCAATAAATTGAACTCCATTTAGTTTAATAATATATTCATCCCTTGTGGCAAAAAATAGAAATAACTACATGATTTATATATTTTTCAAATTCTTTCAAAAAAAGCTAAAATTTCTTTCAGCATTGTTAATTTATGCTTACCACATGCTTACTGGTAAATCCTTATGTGCTATAATTTCTTTAAAAACAAGTAACATCTTTGTTTCATTAATCTTTGTATTCCCCACAGCAACTATTAGATAACAGATGCTCAATATATGTTTATAGACTGAATTGATTTGTACTAGGTTGAAACTGTATGAAATGATTGGATTTGGGATCAAAATGGTTGAATATTGGCAATATTATTAGGTGCCTATTTCCTTAGGGTCATAGTCTATTTCTGTAATCACTTGTTTTAAGAAATTAAAATTAATTGAAAACTAAAATGTTGTATAAACATTTCTGTAAAATATTCTTTGACATCTTCTTAAAGTGGGATAGTTATTTTTGTACCAAGGATTTAGGAAGATGTGCAATAAAATATTGGTTAACTAGAATTTACATGTAATAATCTCTAATCTCTGATTATTTAAATTCTTTAGTAATGAGGACTGACTTTAAAAGATTTCCATCTCCCTTTCTTAGGTATTAAACATGATAAATATTTTTAATTTGTGATATAGGATTTTAAATACTATATTTTGTCATTGAATAATGCCATAGTTATAGGTTGAGATTATTTTTAGTATTAGTTTCTTGAAGACTGTATTTCAGGAATTTCATTTTTGGTGGTGGATGTGGCTTAGGATTGACTCAACCATCTCTCCTTGAAAGTGTAGTACAGTCCAAGTTTAATGTGAGTGTTCTAGGTAGTTATTTTTCGAGTTTTTGGACATTTAAATCTATCATATCTGTAACTGTTTATCTGTATGCATAGCCTGAATAATTACCAAATTAATAAAAGTTAAAGAATCTTTATAACAAATTTTTGAATCTTTCACTTAGTTATTCATGAATAATTCATGCTTTTCATACTCTCGTTTCTCTGCATAATTCCTTTTTAAAAAAAAGTTCTCTTCTTCACATTTCATTGTACTGAATCTGTCCCTGTGCTGAACTAAAAATCTTGTACTTTCCTTTGGCTTTCGTTCATTCTCTTTAGCTACTTAGTGGTAAAATGAAGACCTGTTGCTAGTGTGTGTCTGTGGAAAGATCTGAGCCAAGTTTAAGAGCAAATGCAAATGCCAGGCAGACAAATTCACTAAATCTTGGTTACTGGTCAGACTTTAGAGACTACTTCTTATCTTGCTTAACTTATATGGGAAATTTTCTAAATACGATTCTCTGTCTCATTACCAGCAGTCTGCATGCTTAGGGAACATGGTAAAGCTGTTGCCTTTTGCATTCTTCAGCAGACTGTTCTGCTTCACTAAGAATACATGGATAATCAACTTTTTCAAAAACAGTTTCATAGAGAAAGTAGACGTTAGATCATTTATTTCAAGAGATCAGGAAAGAAGTAGTGGGACAGATAACATCAAAATATCATAGGACTGTGAATTTTTTTTAATATTTTCACCATCTTTGCTTAAATTCATTATCTGCAAATCATATTGTGGAAGCAAATTTTATGTTGACTTGAACTGGGAATATTAATGCTTTGAAAAAGGGCTAAAATTCCAAAGCCCCCAGCATCTAAATAGATCTTTACTGGTCCTTTAACCCACTTCCCTCCTACAAAAAGGCATGTGATTTATCACCAGCTACAGCAAATTATGGTAAAATATATGTTACTCGAATTATAGACAACACAGTGAAAGAGAGCTGTTATTTTCTCTCTAGAAAATTCATATAAGCATAGACTTCTAGCACTTACCAGTTGTTTATCACTGGGAATAATTATGTGATTTATTTGATTCAATCTTCCCACTTTAGAATGAAGTTAATCATATTTATTTCTATTTTTATTCAGAGGATTGTGTACAGTCAGTTACTTAATTAATTGAGCACATATTATTCGAGCCCCTACTGTCTACCAGATGCTTGCTGGATTTTGGGACTAGGGTGGGCCAGAGTTTCTACCTTCTAAAACTCTCGGCCTTAGAAATGAAGTCTCTTGAAAACAGCAATTATCATAGTATTCCTCCTCTTCCTCTCACTTAGGACTGACTTCTGCTCTGTGAGAGCCTGGCTGGCTAGATGAAAAAGACATAAAATAATAGGATACTATTCCATCAAATCCAACTCTTTTCCAACTATATATTTTAGGAATCCTAGAAATGCCAAGCCTCACCTGGGGTCAGATGAGTGTTGAATGGATTCATGAAGAGGTAAGGATGCTGTCCTCCAGATTGGCCAAGTATCTCAGGCCATACAGCCAGTAATTGGTGAACGTCAGAAACATTCTAAGATTTAAAGAAAAAAAAAAAACTATATATGTTGGTCAGAATATACCAAACACATTGATTTGGCTTTTGAAAGACTTTAAAAATGCACTCCAGAGTCCCTTTAAATAGAGAGCTCATCTAATGAGCTTTAAAAATGTTTTGACTGACCAGGTATCCTTCAGCTTTTAAGGAACATTCAAAATATATTTACTTAAAAATGACTTAATAAAGTTAATTTTGAAGTAATACTCAAGCTTAGGGGAAAACATTGCAACCATGTGTACAAGGACATCATATTTCACAATTCCACAGACACAATTCATTTTGTATTTTGTAAGAATGATACCATCTGGAGTTGTTCATTTCAGTGTGGCCCTGCACAGCTATCTAGTACAACTGACAGGAATAAGCATTATCTCCAGAGTCCTTTTAGCCTGCTCCTCCTCCTCTAATTCTTTTACCTTCCTTTTATTTCCCCCCAGAGAATATTTCCCAGTGTCCCCTTGTCTCCTGGCCTTTGGCTTCTTATCTAAACATGCTGTCTGAAGGTATATGGGACACAGGATCTACAGCTTTCCTGTCTTTTCATTAAGGGGAGAAGAAGTCCCTTTAAAAATTAGTGCTTTTCTCCATTCCATTTCTTCAAGATAACTAATTACTAAACTCAGTTTAGTTCAGTTCAGTTGCTCAGTCGTGTCCAACTCTTTGCAACACCATGAATTGCAGCGTGCCAGACTTCCCTGTCCATTACCATCTCCCAGAGCTTGCTCAGTCTCATGTCCATCGAGTCTGTGATGCCATCCAACTATCTCATCCTCTGTTGTCCCCTTCTCCTCCTTCCTTCAGTCTTTCCCAGCATCAGTCTTTTCTAAGGAGTCGATTCTTTGCACCAGGTGGCCAAAGTATTGGATTTTTCAGCTTCAGCATCAGTCCTTCTAGTGAATATTCAGTACTGATTTCCTTTCGGATTAACTGGTTTGATCTCCTTGGAGTTCAAGGGACTCGCAAGAGATTTCTCCAACACCACAGCTCAAAATTATTAAACTAATCTTCCCAAAATTAACACGTTTGCCCCACCCTCACAATGTGTGAGAGCTTGCATGTATTTAGGTGGTGTTTAGTTGCTAAGTCGTGTCTGGGTTTTTTGTGACTCTGTGGACTATAGACCTCCAGGTTCCTCTGTCCATGGGATTTACCAGGCAAAAATACTGGAGTGGGTTTCCATTTCCTTCTCCAGGGAATCTTCCTGACCCAGGGATCAAACCCATGCCCTTTCATCTCCTTTGTTGGCAGGTGGATTCTTTACCACTGAGCCACCAGGGAAACCCATATATATATATATATGTATTTATAAACACACACACACATGTACACACACACAATAACATAAGTTACCTAAAGTGATGAATTTAAAATGGAAACATTTTAGATCCTGGGACAAGGAGGCCTTAGAGAAAATATTTGGTTAATGGACTTTTCTGTTCTTAAATCAGAGTACAGAGGCAGGTGCCTAATCTTCTTGCAGGTATAAGGTTGAACCTTGTCACACCTCATAAGGCTTAAATGTATGCTTTAGTTTCTTACTCATTTCTGAGTATGTCTTGATATTTCTGTTTTGTTTTTTTTTAATGTCTGTTCTTGAATTGCTTATATATAGGCACTCAGGCAAAATTTTTTTTGTCAGTTGTATAATCCAGCCCACTTTTATTTATTTATTTTTTTAGTTTTATTTATTTATTTATTTATTTTTACTTTACAATACTGTATTGGTTTTGCCATACATTGACATGAATCCACCACAGGTGTACATGAGTTCCCAACCCTGAACCCTCCTCCCACCACCCTCCCCATATCATCTCTCTGGGTCATCCCTGTGCACCAGCCCCAAGCATCCTGTATCCTGTATCAAACCTAGACTAGCGATTCATTTCTTACAAGATAGTGTACATGTTTAAATGCCATTCTCCCAAATCATCCCACCCTCGCCCTCTCCCACAGAGTCTAAAAGTCTGTTCTTTACATCTGTGTCTCTTTGCTGTCTCATATACAGGGTTATCATTACCATCTTTCTAAATTCCAGAAATCTTCCAGCAAACAAAAGCCCAGGTCCAGACGGCTTCAAGCTGAATTCTACCAAAAATTTTGAAATGAGCTAACACCTATCCTACTCAAACTCTTCCAGAAAATTGCAGAGGAAGGTAAACTTCCAGACTCATTCTATGAGGCCACCATCACCCTAATACCAAAACCTGACAAAGATGCCACAAAAAAAGAAATCTACAGGCCCAATATCACTGATGAACATAAATGCAAAAATCCTTAACAAAATTCTAGCAATCAGAATCCAGCAACACATTAAAAAGATCATACACCATGACCAAGTGGGCTTTATCCCAGGGATGCAAGGATTCTTCAATATCCACAAATCAATCAATGTAATTCATCACATTAACAAACTGAAAAATAAAAGCCATATGATTATCTCAATAGATGGAGAGAAAGCCTTTGACAAAATTCAACATCCACTTATGATAAAAAGTCTCCAGAAAGCAGGAATAGAAGGAACATACCTCAACATAACAAAAGCTATATATGACAAACCCACAGCAAACATTATCCTCAATGGAGAAAAATTGAAAGCATTTCCTCTAAAGTCACGAACAAGACAAGGGTGCCCACTTTCAGGCAAATTAATGATAATTTCATTTCACTCATATCAGCCAGTTACTTTGTATAGCAAATGATGTCAGTATCCTACCCACATGGCTTTCCTTTCCCACGCAGACTCCCAACTGCCAGGACCAGCACTTGTCTGCTTGAAGATGCTTTCCTTTTGCCACCAGACCATACACTGGCTTCCCATGTGGCAAGCTAGAAGTGCCAGGGTGATCATACCTTTGGAAGCAGCTCTCACCCAGAGACCAGTAGGACCTGGTGCCTGCATACTCAAGCAACCTGGGGTCAGGGAGCATTCTAAGATTTAATTCTATGTTCTACCCTGGTTCCCAGTATTTCCCAGCAAAATCAAGCTCCAGTTACAGACAGTGGAAATGTGCTTCCTAATGAAAATGCCCTAGACTGTGCTACCATCCTCACCATTGGTTTTTGTGATTGTCTCACAAACTCCTCATGCTTAAATCATGTCTAGAGTCTTTTAGAGGTTGGTAGAAGGGACACATAAAAGAAAACACTGGCTAAAGGTGTCTTTTCTGTGAATTTAGGTTTAGTTTGCAGGTTATATTCTCAGGGTTTTCAGTCTGCCAAAGGTATTGAAGTAGTCTAAGTGTTGTGAGCCAAGGTACATTCCTATCTGAAAAAAATTGAAGCAACCACAGAAACCTTTTTTTTCTGATTTTTTTAAATGTAAATTTCCTATCTACCCACCAAATAAATGTATCATGGTCTCTAATGCTTTGTTGTTGTTGTTCATTTGCTAAGTCATGTCTGACTCTTTGCTACCCCATGGACTGCAGCATGCCAGGCTTCCATGTTTCTCGCTATCTCCCTGAGTTTGCTCAAACTCATGTCCCGTGAGTCGGTGATGCCATCCAACCATCTCATCCTCTGCCATCCCCTTTTCCTCCTGCCTTCAGTTTTTCCCAGCATCAGGGTCTTTTCCAGTGAGTCAGCTCTTTGTATCAGGTTGCCAAAGTATTGGAGCTTCAGCTTCAGCATCAGTCGTTACAGTGAACATTCAGGACTGATTTCCTTTAGGATTGACTGGTTGAATCTCCTTGCAGTCCAAGGGACTCTCAAGAGTTTTCTCCAACACCACAGTTCAAAAGCATCAATTCTTTGGTGCTCATCCTTCTTTATGGTCAAACTCTCACATCCATACATGACTGCTGGAAAAACCATAGCTTTGACTAGACAGACCTCTGTTGGCAAAGTGATGTCTCTGCTTTTTAATACATTGTCTAAATTTGTCGTAAATTTCCTTCCAAGGAGCAAGTGTCTTTTAATTTCATGACTGCAGTCACTGTCCACAGTGATTTTGGAGCCCCAGAAAATAAAATTGGTCACCTCTTCCACTTTTCCCTCACATGTTTGCCATGAAGTGATGGGACCAGATGCCATGATCTTAGTTTGTTTAACGTTGAATTTTAAGCCAGCTTTTTCATGCTCCTCTTTCACTCTCTTCAAGAGGTTTTTTTTAGTTTATCTTCACTTTCTGCCCTAGAATAGTATCATCTGTATATCTGAGGTTGTTGATATTTCTCCTGGAAGTCTTGATTCCAGCTTGTGAGTCATCCAGCCTGGCATTTCACATGATGTACTCTGCATATAAGTTCAATAAGCAAGGTGACAATATACTGTTTGGTTAACTCCTTTCCCAGTTTTGAACCAGTCAGTCATTCCATGTCTGGTTCTAACTGTTGCTTCTTGGTCTGAATACAGGTTTCTCAGGAGACAAGTAAGGTAGTCCTCTGTTTTCACCTCTTTAAGAATTTTTTAGTTCATTGTTTCCACAAAATCAAAGGCTTTAGCATAGTCAATGAAGCAGAGATAGATGTTTTTCTATGATCCAAGGCATGTTGGCAATGTGATCTCTGGTTCCTCTTCCTTTTCTAAACTCAGCTTGCACATCTGGAAGTTCTCAGTTCATGTACTACTGAAGCCTAACTTGAAAGATTTTCAGCATAACCTTGCTAGCATATGAAATAGGTGTAACTGTGGAGTAGTTAGAACATTCTTTGACATTGCCCTTCTTTGGGATTGGAATGAAAACTGACCTTTTCCAGTCCTGTGGCCACTGCTGAGTTTTTCATATTTGTTGATGTATTGAGTGCTTCACTAACATCTTTTAGGATTTTAAATAGCTCAGCTGAAGTTCTATCACCTTCACTGGCTTTGTTCATAGTAATGCTTCCTAATTCCCGCTTGACTTCACACTCCAGGATGTCTGCTTCTAGGTGAGTGACCACACCATCATGGTTATCTGGGTCATTAGACCTTTTTCGTATAGATCTGTGTATTCTTGCTCTCTCTTCTTAATCTTTTCTGCTTCTGTTAGGTCCATACTGTTTCTGTCCTTTATTGTGCCCATCCTTGCATGAAATATTCCTTTGATATCTCCAGTTTTCTTGAAGAGATCTCTAGTCTTTCCTATTCTATTGTTTTCCTCTATTTCTTTGCATTGTTCACTTAAGAAGCCTTTTCTTTTTTTTTACTCTCTCCTTGCTATTCTATGGAATTCTGCATTCGGTTGGGGCTATCTTTCCCCTTCTCCCTTGCTTTTTGCTTGCCTTCTTTCCTTGGCTATTTGCAAAGCTTCCTCAGAAAACCCCTTTGTCTTCATGTGTTTCTTTTCCTCTGGGATGGTTTGGGTCACTGGCTTCTGTACAATGTTACACACCTCCGTCCATAGTTCTTCAGGCACCCTATCTACCAGATCTAGTCCCTTGAATCTATTTGTCACCTCCACTGTATAATCAAAAGGGATTTGATTTAGGTCATACATGAATGGCCTAGTGGTTTTCCCTCCTTTCTTCAATTTAATCCTGAATTTTGCAATAAAGAGCTCATGATCTGAGCCACAGTCAGCTCTCAGTCTTGTTTTTACTGACAGTATAGAGCTTCTCCGTCTTCAGTTGCAAAGAATATAATCAATTTTATTTCCTTTTTGACCATTTGGTGATGTTGATGTGTAATCATCTCTTGTGTTCTTGCAAAAGATGTTTTCTATGACCAACGTGTTCTCTTGACAAAAATCTGTTAGCCTTTGCCCCGCTTCATTTTGTACTCCAAGGGCAAACTTGCCTGTTGCTCCAGGTATCTCTTGACTTCCTACTTTTGCATTCCAATCTTCTATGATGAAAAGGATATCTTTTTTTGGTGTTACTTCTAGAAGGTCTTATAGTTCTTCATAGAAGGTCAGCTTCAGCTTCTTCAGCATCAGTGGTTTGGTCATTGACTTGGATTACTGTGATGCTGAATAATTTGCCTTCAAAACAAACTGAAATCATTCTGTTGTTTTTGAGATTTCACCCAAGTACTGCATTTTGGACTTTTGTTGGCTATGGGGGCTACTCTATTTCTTCTAAGGGATTCTTACCCACAGTAGTAGATATTATGGTCATTGGAATTAAATTCACCAATTCCCATCCATTTTAGTTAACTGATTCCTAAGATGTCGATGTTCATCCTTGCTGTGTCCTACTTGGCCATGTCCAGTTTACCTTAATTCATGGACCCAGCATTCCAGGTTCCTACATAGTAGTATTCTTTACAGGACTGGACTTTACTTTCACCACGAGACACACTCACAATTGAGAATCATTTCCACTTTGGCCCAGCTGCTTCATTCTTTCTTAAGCTATTATTGGCCTCCACTCTTCCCCAGTGGCATATTGTGCATGTTACTGCCTGGCTTATCACTATAAACAGGTACTATTTGTGGAGCAACATTTTTTTGTTCAGAATTTGTTGATCATATTCTATATTTTAACTCAGTTTGGTTTTCAAAAGTTCAGGCTTCCAAGTGAAATATGCATTTTTAAAAACCACAAAATTCACTTCTTTATTACGCCAGCACCCAATCTCTGTAATCACTGGTCCATGACCATCGAATAGCTTTCTATAATAGCATTTGCTACAGAAATGTAGAGAATAGTAAACTCATTTCAAGATTGCACTGAGAGGATTTTTCATCTGTAGAATTTTTTTAATGCTCTTCAAGACCTGCCATTGCTTCACATCATACATAGTCTAAGCAGTAACTTTTTCATAAGTTAATTCAAAGGCTTTGTTTTACTCCAGTCTCCCATAGCATGTCAACAGCATCCAGATTAGACTTATTTTGTTAAATGACTGTTTCTCACACACACTCACAAGTTGGTAGGATGAATGTTCAGAAGGGTGCTGGCTCTTCAGTGATTGAAAGACCAGTTAACACTTTGAAAATAAACTCACTATTTTTTTTTTGTATTGATAAATTGTCCTAGAGAACTCATTGTTGTTTTTCTTCTCAATAAAGTGTAAAACTGAATTGACATACTTTAGTTTTTATGTTTTTTTTTTCCTGTATGCTTCTAAGCACAGTTATTTATTGGTATCTACAAGGGATTTGCTTCAAGATCCCCCTCAGATACCAGAATCCTTGGGTGCTTACGTCTCTTATACAAAATGGCTTAGTATCTGCCTATACTCTCCTCTTGTACACTTCAAATCACCGCTAGATTACTTATAATTGCTAGTTCAATCTAAATACTCTTTAAATAGTTGTAAATACAATATAAAAGATACATAAATAGTTGCTGGTGTGTGGCAAATTCACACATTGTTTTTTGGAAATTTCTTTTTTTTTTTTTTGGTCATAAAACATATATATTCATAACACCAACAACCCAAAGGCAGAAGGAAAACATTATGATAAACCAGAATCTCTCTCACTCTCCACTCACCCCCACCCCCCACCAGGCTCTGTGTCCTTCAAGGGAAATTACTGCTTGGATTTCTAGGTGGATGGATTAGTTTTCCTTGTTTTTTTTTTTTTTTTTTTTCATTTATTTATCTGAATTTATTTTTTTAATATAAATTTATTTTTTTAATTGGAGGTTAATTACTTTACAATATTGTATTGGTTTTGCCAGAAATTTCTGAAAAAAAAAAACATGTTTTCCAAATATTTGTATCTGTGGTTAGTTGAATACTTGAATTGCAAAACCTGTAGATTCTGAGGGGTGACTATACATTTTATACATTTTTAACCATCACAGAAAGGTTAAAGAATATTAAACATGGTAGCAAATGTATGCTTTTAAAAATATATATCTGCATATACATATCAAAATTCTTTTTGATTGAAATATAGTTGACTTACAATATTGTGTTAGTTTCTGGTATGCAGAGGAGTGATTCAGTTATACATGTATATATATTTTTCAGATTATCTTCCATTACAGTTTATCATAAGATATTGAATATATTTCCTGGTACTATGTGTAACCTTGTAGTTTATCTGTTTTATATATAGCAGCTTATATCTGCTAATCCCAGACTCCTAATTTATCCCCCCACCTTTTCTCCTTTGGTAAGTATGCATTTATTTTCTGTGTGTATGTCCATTTCTATTTTGTAAACAAGTTCATCTGTTACCATTTTTTTATATTCCACATGTAAGCAATGTCACATGTTATTTGTCTCTGTCTTTGACTTACTTCACTTAATATGATAATCTCTGGGTCCATCCGTGCTGCTACAAATGACATTATTTCATTATTTTTTATGGCTGAGCAATATCCCATTGTATATATGTACCACATCTTCTTTATCTGTTCATCTGTTGATGGGCATTAGGTTGATGCCATGTCTTGGCTTACATACAGATATTTTAAAAGGCATATATATTTAGATTTAATTGTAGTCCTTTTGGGCTGCTGTAACAAAATACCACAGAGTAGTAACTTATAAATAACAGAATTTTATTTCTTAGATTTCTGGGGTTTGGAAGCCTGATATTAGTTGCCAGCATGGTCAGCTGAGGGTTGTCTTCCAGATCTGTTTTCTCATTGTATCCTCACATGGTAAAAGGGGTGAGGGAGCTCCTTAGGGCTTCTTTTATAAAGCATTAATCCCATTCATGAGAGCTCCACTCTCATGACTTAATCAGCTCCCAAAATCCTCACCTCTTAATACCATCACATAGGCTACCTTCAGAACATATATATCCATTGCTACTTACCAGTAAGTTTTGGGTAATAGAATTAGATTTTGGAATCATTCTGATTGGCTCCATATGCAGTGCTGAACAGTGAGAAATTTCCTTTGTTGCATCAGTAGGAAATATTCTCTCATTATGTAATTGGCAAGTCTATACCAATGGATAGCAGGCCTAAGAAGTGTGCAAGTGAAAATATTCAGAGGTAATTAATTGTCTTTACACCCAATATCTCTCATAAAAGTACTCTATTCTTCTTGGTGATCCAAAAAGAAATAAATACTTTATCCTGTATCATCAAACGATGCAATCATCTTTTTTTAAAGCTAATTCTTGAGATTCTCCTTTAACGCTACCCACCTCAGTTACTTCCCAGAGCATCATCAGAGAGGAAATACCCACAGTTTCTACTGAGGGTTTATTTTTGTCAGAAGTCATTTCCTTTTCTCCGCATACTGACTAGAAATGTCTACATAGTAAATTCAGAATAAGCTTCTGTCTAAGTGGCTAACTTTCATAATGAGTTTTTGTCAGAGAGAAAGCAACGTGTAGTAGAGTACAGACACACACATTGACTTTAATGCTGTGACAAAATGAAGTGCTTGAGTCACTTGTATAAGAAACAATCTTCTACAAATGGAACTGGGGTGTCTGATCACATTATCCCAGGGTTGTCCACATAGAAGCAGCATTACTGGCCTTTGTCTATAACTGTTCAGGATATCCAGGGCTTGTTGCTTTTTTTTTTTTTTCCCTACCCCCAAATACTTTGGTTGATATCAACACAGAATAGGCAGGGGCTAGAATGAAATCACGGAGAAGGCAATGGCACCCCACTCCAGTACTCTTGCCTGGAAAATCCCATGAACGGAGGCGCCTGGAAGGCTGCAGTCCATGGGGTTGCTGAGGGTCAGACGGGACTGAGCGACTTCACTTTCACTTTTCACTTTCCTGCATTGGAGAAGGAAATGGCAACCCACTCCAGTGTTCTTGCCTGGAGAATCCCAGGGATGGGAGAGCCTGGTGGGCTGCTGTCTATGGGGTCGCATAGAGTCAGACATGACTGAAATGAGGCGGCAGCAGCAGCAGCAGCAGCAGAATGAAACCAACATCATCTGTTTGTAAATAAAACTTTGCATTTACCTGTAGTCATCTTTATGTGGACTTTTATGACATTATCTGAACTTTTTAAAAATAATAGAAGCTACACAATCACATATTTTTAAACTTTTTATTCTTTAGTTAGTATTCTTTTGTATATGCTTTGCTGTGGATAAGACTGGTTTCAAGTCTGGTCAGGGTGAGTACAGGGCTGACTCAAGGAAGCTTAGTTACATCTGAGTCACCCTGAGATGAATAAGATAAGTTGCTGGCCTCAAGTACCACTTTGGAAACAGACACAGACACAAGTATGATTCATGTCCATATGTGAGAAGTTCTAGAAGAGATAGAAAGTGTTCTGAGAGCCTGAAGCAGAGAGGAAATAATTGTCTGCAAACAGGAAAACTAGCATGAATCACTGTCTCCGAAGGTTTCTTTTTTTCACTGGAGTTCCATGAGTCTAGATCTCTCTGTGTGATAAACCGAACTGCACTGTTAGAACTATGTGTCCATGACTTTAAATGTACTTCCATCTATAGGAAACAAAGTTTTGTATGGATTTGACACTGATCTTCTGCTGTTACCATGTAGTACTTATCTTTCCTCATGTTGGCTCAAGAGTAGGTCTCAACTTAGGGAAAGCAGCTGCAGTCACTCCTGGGGAACTATGTTAATAGTTAATGCCACACATGGGCACCTGGGTTCTAAAATTTGATGCAGGTTGTGGAGTGGGAAGAATGTCAAAACTGTGCTACCCAAATCCCACTAGAGATACCAAGGTGAGCAATGGAATTGTTGTCACAGCATAAGAATTCCCAGGCCATGCCCTGTGTAATTGCAGCAAGCATCATTACAGGGTCTGAAAGATGAGCGACACGGCTGTAATTGCACACTACTAGCCTGCACACCCACAGGAAATTTGCTTCTGGAAGTATTATTTTTTCAGTCTTCATCTTTTACATCAGAAAGATATAACTTTTTGTACAACAGAAACAAAAAATATATTGCTTTTGATTTTTTAAAAAGAATTTTGTGTCATACCATATATGTAAATTATGATTTATATTTTACAAAGCACTTTAATTCTCCCAGTTCTTCTAGGAAACAGTTTTTAGTCCACTTTTATAGGTGGAGATGATCTGCAAAAGATTACATAATGTGACTTAGGCTACCTTCTCAGTGATGGAATCAGAGCTTAATTATGTCCAAGTTTGATGATATTTTGTCTGCAAGATTGGGGATGGTGGAGATAAGCCCCCATAGCTGCGACCAAGTCTACTGGATCTACTCTGTCCCACATCCTGAGAGCTTTCCATTGAACAATGGTTTTCTGTACTGCAATTGCCAGATTCCCACTTTCCCTTTTAAGTGCTGCTTCACTCCCTTTCTGTATTTCTATGGGGAAATGGGAAGTAAAGTTTTTAAAACAAGAATTATAGAATAATCTGAGGATTTCAGAGAAGGATAAATCAGTAACTAATAGAAGTTCTGTATTTTGATATGTGTTAATTCTTTAAAATCTCCTCCTCTAAAAATGATAACAACCTATATCCTGAATTTAAAATGCAGAAAATATTCTAAATAAAACCGCATACTGATTACTCACAAAAGTGAATAGAATGGTAAATTTTGAGAACAAGACCAGGAATTTATAGGTCAGGAGACACAGCTTTTAATTTTGGCTTTACTGCCACCAACCTTTTGGTTCATTAACTCAAGCAATTAATATTAAGAATTTGAAAAGTGAAACGGTTAGTTGCTCAGTCATGTCTGACTCTTTGTGACCCCATGAGTCTGCCAGGCTCCTCTATCCATGGATTTCTCCAGGCAAGAATACTGAAGTGGGTTGGCATTTCCTTCTCCAGAGGATCTTCCTGACTCAGGAATCCAACTCTAGTCTCTTGCATTACTAGATTCTTTACTGTCTGAGCCTCCAGGGAAGTCCCACTAGATTAAAACAACAACAACAACAACAACAACAAACATTGAGCATAGCACCTTCAGTAAACTTAGAGGGTAAAATGAAGACATACATTAAATGCTAAGCTAAGTCACTTCAGTCGTGTCTGACTCTGTGCGACCCCATAGACAGCAGCTCACCAGGCTCCCCCGTCCCTGGGATTCTCCAGGCAAGAACACTGGAGTGGCTTGCCATTTCCTTCTCCAATGCATGAAAGGGAAAAGTGAAAGGAAAGTCGCTCAGTCGTGTCCGACCCTTAGCATGGACTGCAGCCTACCAGGCTCTACCATCCATGGGATTTTCCAGGCAAGAGTACTGGAGTGGGCTGCCATTGCCTTCTCTGATACATTAAATAATTACACAAATAATTATAATGATGATAAACTGTAAAGAAATTAGTCTTTTATAAGAGTAAACGGCAAGCAGCTGAATTAGTCTGTGGACTAATAAGGCTAGTAAGACTCAGCCAGGTCTCTGAAACTGCAAGGATAAGTAGGAGTTACTTAGAGAAAAAGGAGATATACTGTGTATGGGCCTGATTGATGGAGGGGTTGCTGGGCACGTGTTCCAGGCAGAGGAGGTAGCATGTGTGACGATCCTGTGCCCCATCATATATCTGAAAACTCTAAAGTTCACAATGGCTGGTGAGACATGAAGGAGGGGGAAGGGGGAAGAGTTAATATTGGTGACACTGACAGTGACATACATGACCTTATAGACTGTGTCCTTTATCTATTGCAGCACAACAAACCAAATCTTAGATGCTTAAAACAATGATTTATCATTTCTCATGACTGTATGTGTTGGCTGGGCTCAATTAGGTGGTTCTACTGCTCTGCATGTTAGCTGCTAGCTGTGTTTACCTGTGAGCTCAACTAGGGTTTCATGTGTGTCTATGGTTTCCTCAGGGTGGCTGGAATAGCTGGGGCCTCTATGCATGGCCTCTATGCATAATTCACTGGTCTCAGCCAGAGCTTCGTGAAGGCTGGCTAGATTTCAAGAGGGTGGGGACTAAATGTGTCAGACCTCTAATGACCTGGTCCCAGAATTGGCCCAGCTGTTTTGTTGGTCAAATCAATCCGCATCCCTTATTTGTGTGGAAATAAACTCCATCTTTTCTTAAGGGTTTTGACAAGGCTGTAGAGGGAAGGAGATTTGTTTTGAAGCATCTTTGAAGACAATGTACCACATAGAAAAATTTAAGCACTTTGGAACTGAGATTGTTATTATTCATTGCATACCCAGTGTGCTTGCTGTGCCTTATTTCCCATGATCCTCACAGTGGCATTGTAAAATAATCAGTATTGTCATTTCCTCCTTAAGTCAAGTGGGTCACAAAGCTATTAAGTGACAGGCCCAGGCACTGATGGAGGTCTAACTGGAGCCAGTCTGTTTTCTGTTTCCTGTTTGTGCTTATTTATTTATGGTTACGCGGGGTCTTCACTGGGGAGGTTGAGCTTTCTCCGACAGTGGCCAGCAGGGGCTACTCTTCCTTGTGGTCTGTGGGCTTCTTATTGCGATGGCTTCTCTTGCTGAGGAGAACCGGCTCCAGGCACGTGGGCTTCAGTAGTTGCAACACCTGGGCTCTAGAGTGCACAGGCTTTAGTAATTGTGGAGTGTGGGCTCAGTAGTTACGGCTCATGGGCCCTAGAGCCCAGGCTCAGTAGTTGTGGCACACAGGCTTAGTTTCCCCACAGTATATAGAGTCTTCCAAGACCAGAGGTCAAATCTCTGCATTGGCAGCGAGATTCTTAACCAGTGGGCCACCAGGGAGGTCTCACCAGTCTGGGTTTTCGACCACTGACTGCACTGCTGTGTGATGTTTTGCTGGCTCTCCATCATGGTTTCGTTACCTTTTCATTCATGACAAGAAGTTCTATGAGGGTGAGTTAAAAGTTAGGGTCATAATAATTAAAGACATCATACCCATGTTTTAAAGCATAATAGTTTCTGCCTTTGGAAAATCTCATTATTGATTCATTTCCTGATGTGTTTCAGAAAATGGATTAATAATTTATGAACAAAGGAGTCCATTAGCTCCAACTTGCTAGCCCCATCTACTGTTATTGTTATAAGCTGAGATTCCCAAAGTTCCACTGGTCAGATGTAGTAGACACATTATCCTTGACATTAGAGGCACTCTCTCCATCCAGCTACCCTTGCCAGTTGCCTGCCTGTTTCTGGAATTCTCAAGGACATATCCCAAGTGGTATCATGAATACATCTTCCTACTACCACATGGTGTTCACTACTTCTTTTCTCTCTGATTCCAGCATTTTTAGTGAGATTACCGTGCAAAATTTCCATGCATCTAAAAACCTCACTATATATTTGCTGCTGAAATAGGAGGTTTGCCTCTCTTTCCTTGTGTTTATTTCTATTAGAGATTTTGCCTCCTGTTCCACCTCACATCCTAATAGCTTACAAGTGGAAAGATGTAAGTCACACAGAGGAGGGATTTTATGTCTCTAGGTTTTCCTTCCCCAGGACAAATCCAAATGGCCAATACCATACAGTACTAAGAGATTTGTGTCTCCGTCTGTTGACCGAGGCTTTGATATTGGTTTGAGATTTTCTGACTTCATTTTTATTTAAGATGACTTTTCTCCCAGAAGGATAATCAACCCCTCATGCCCCAGTAGACTTCTGAGAGCTGTCTACTAGTCTTCCAGACGTGGTTGTGCATGTATGGATACTGGGTTCTAAAACACAACTTAGGCTTGAGCTGGTGTCTTTATCACGCTATTACATCAGTAACATTTTCTGTGACTTCATACACATTTTATAGCCCAACCTTATGTGAGTTTACTGCAGTATTGAGGTAATCGTGATTTACCCATGGGTTAAGAAAGACGTTTTCTTATGAAAGGATGTAAATTGTTGGGCCTACATTCATGCTATTAATTTATCATGTTACCCAAACAACCACTTGATGGATTAACATTTTTACTTATTTCTGAGTTGTTTTGATGTTTTAAAGGACACAGGTGTTTTCTCTGAAAGAAAATTGGCAACATGTTCCCACTGGCAGATCTGTGTGTCAGAACTGGTTGACATAATAAATGTCCTTTGAAAAGAACTGGTTTTGTTTATAAAAGTTTTTATGTGTGACTGTGGCCATCTGAAACTTTGTAGTTTTCCTGTTATTAGCCCATTTGACCTTCCAGATGATAGAAGGCTTTGACTGTTGGAGGAAATAACGAGAGGGGAAATAATTGTGTTCTTCAATTTTTGAGAAACTTTTTAGAAGAAAAGCCGTTGTAAAACAGAAATGGGTTTTCTTTGAAAATTAATTTCCTGAAACTGAAGTGTTCTTTTAAAAAAAAAAAAAAAAGGTCACTTTGCACTTCTGAATATCATTCACTAGCTATGGCAGTGACAGCTTTGTTTGACTGGGCCATAGATTAATTATGACAGAAGTTTGTTTTTAGAGGAGGTAAATGGCAACCCACTTCAGTATTCTTGCCTGGAGAATCCCATGGACAGAGGGGCCTAGGAGGCTATACAGTCCATGAGGTCGCAAAGAGTCAGACACGGCTGAAGTGACTTAACAGGCAAGAATATATACTGCCACAGAGATTGTTCTATGCCCTGCTGCTGCTGCTGCTAAGTCGCTTCAGTTGTGTCTGACTCTGTGCAACCCCATAAGACGGCAGCGTGCCAGGCTCCCCCGTCCCTGGGATTCTCCAGGCAAGAACACTGGAGTGGGTTGCCATTTCCTTCTCCAATACACGAAAGTGAAAAGTGAAAGGGAAATCACTCAGTCGTGTCTGACTCTTAGTGACCCCATGGACTGCAGCCCGCCAGACTCCTCCATCCATGGTATTTTCCAGACAAGAGTACTGGAGTGGGGTGCCATTGCCTTCTCCGGTTCTATGCCCTAAACCACCCCAAAATGTAGTGGTTTAAAACAACAGTGATACACTATTTCCCATGATTCTCTGGGTTTGCTAGACTCAGTGGCCAATTCTGGAGCTCCATGTGGCATAGCTGAGGTCTGGTTATAGCTGGAACATCCAAGATGTCGTAATGTCCTCCATGGTCTCTCCAAATTTCTGTCTCCATGCAGTAGTCTAGGCTGAGCTACCTTATAGCTTGGTTGCTGCCTTTCCACAGCCACAAAGTGAAATTACACAGCTTTTAAAGGGTTGGATCCAGAAATGGCATTTTGACCCTATTCCTTTGATTAAAAGCAAGTCACCAGGTTAACCCAGATTCGATAGGAAGAAATTAGCTTTCATCCCTTGATAGGAGAAATGCCAAAGTATCTGCATCTGTTTTTAATATTCCCACCTGGACAACTCCAGGGACGGGGGAGCCTCATGGGCTGCCGTCTGTGGGGTCACACAGAGTCGGACACAACTGAAGCGACTTAGGAGCAGCAGCAGCAGCAGAGATATTTGTTCATTCATTCATTTAAGATTCAAATGTCTTCTATGTCTGGTATTATTCTCAGGGCTATGAGGAGTGGTCCCTCCGGGGTGTATCTTGTTCAACTTTCTTTTAGCTTCACTACTGGCAAACTATGCATCTTGGTCAACTTTCTTTTCATCTCCATGACTTACTCTTTTCATTTGCAAAATGGACATAATAATAAGAATGGTTGCTTTACATGTAATTTAATTTTCAATTTAATACAGTAGAGCATATAGAATGAGTTAATGCATGTGAAGAGTGGTGCCAGGCATGTAGCAACTCACAAAGTAGTCATTATCTTTGCTATCACTAATGAGAAAAGGAAAGCCAATTGATGCCTTTGCTACTCAGCTACTAAATGACTGATTGTTTTAGTAGTACAAGATAAAATTGCCTTGTAATTCTTATAAGACTGAGCAGAGAGTCCTGTAAAATACAGTGGTCTTGCTTTTTAAATAAACCTTCTGGAAACATTTTGCAAGCAAGTTACAGGACATATTTTCCATGCTGATTTTTTTCTGACTCCGGTCACTCTCAAGACCCTTCATGACTAATCCCTGCTTGTCTCTTCAGGTCTTCTTGTACTTCTTTCCTGTCCAGTCCTACACTCCAGGCATGTCAGATCACGTGTTGCTCCTACGTTTACAGTGCTATTTCATACCTCTGTGCCTTTATGTAGACCACAGTCAGTTCTTAGAATGCCCATAGTCTAGTATTTTAAAGCTGGCTACTATCTGTTTCTCTTTCTTTCTCCTGGATAGTCCCAGTTCCTTTCCTGATGTCTTAACCTGAATTTATTCTGGTACATTTTTTTTTCTTGTTCCCAAATATCATATGATTCCTTCTTTAATAAGACTTAACAACATTTTAAATTATTTATTACTTATCCATGTCTATAACCTCTTTCAACTGTAAGGTGTGAAATGCATCTTTTTTTTTTCCCCCTCTGATTTCTCAAAGCCTTGCATACTACCAGAAAGGCTGTGTCATCACAGGCATAGTTAGTTCTAAGAATAAGACTTCTTAATATGTATTTTAAATCCAGGATTCTTCACAATGGGAGACAGAACCAAGGTTTACTCTTTGATGAAATATTTATACATGTTGCACATACGTCACAACTGCCATTGTAAGCCATAGTCTTTTTTTAAAACATCAACTTTTGTCACTTAATCTAACTCGCTGAAGAATCCAACAAATAGGATTTTTATAATTTACACATGTATATTTTATTTTCCTGAATATTTTTCTAAACCAGATTTTCAGGACCAGTACATTTCTAATACATTTTTATGTGCGATAACAGGGTCTCTTGTCAGTGCTCATGTTGAATTATACTTTAGTCATTGAAGATTGGGCTTGAGGTTCAGGTCACAGTCTGAAGTCAGGGTAATGGTGGCCACAAAGAGCATCAGTTTAGTTCAGTCGCTCAGTCGTGTCCGACTCTTTGCCACCCCATGAATCGCAGCACGCCAGGCCTCCCTGTCCATCACCAACTCCCAGAGTTCACTCAGACTCACGCCCATCGAGTCAGTGATGCCATCCAGCCATCTCATCTTCTGTCGTCCCCTTCTCCNCACAGTTTATTGTGATCCACACAGTCAAAGGCTTTGGCATAGTCAATAAAGCAGAAATAGATGTTTATTGATTATTGATTTATAATTCTATTTTTCTGCCAGTATCATACTGTTTTGCTGACTGTAGCTTTGTAGTATAGTCTGAAACCCGGGAACCTGCTTCTTCTAGCTCTGTTTTTCTTTCTCAAGAATGCTTTGGTTATTTGGGATCTTTTGTGTCTTGGTATAGATTTTAAGATTTTTTTGTTTTGTTCTGTGAAAAAAGGCTTAGTGATTTGATAGGATTTGCATAGAATCTGTAGATTGCTTTGGGTAATATAGTCATCTTGACAGTATTGATTCTTCAGTCTACAGATATGGTATGATTTCCCATCTCTTCATGTCTTTGATTTATTTCATTAGTTTCTTATAGTTTTCAGAGTACAGGTCTTTTGTTTTCTTAGCTAGGTTTATTCTTAAGTATTTTATTGTTTTTGATGCAATGGTAAATGGAATTGTTACTGTAATTTCTCTTTGTAATCTTCGATTGTAAGTGTATAGACATGCAACAGATTTTTGTGTATTAATTTTGTAACCTGCACCGTTACCAGATTCATTGAGTTCAAGAAGTTTTCTGGTATCATCTTTAGGATCTTCTGATACCACACTTATGGCAGAAAGCAAAAAGTGAGCCTCTTGTTGAAAGTGGAAGAGGAGAGNTCTTCGATTGTAAGTGTATAGACATGCAACAGATTTTTGTGTATTAATTTTGTAACCTGCACCGTTACCAGATTCATTGAGTTCAAGAAGTTTTCTGGTATCATCTTTAGGATCTTCTGATACCACACTTATGGCAGAAAGCAAAAAGTGAGCCTCTTGTTGAAAGTGGAAGAGGAGAGTTAAAAAGTTGGCTTAAAACTCAACATTCAGAAAACTAAGATCATGGCATCTGGTCCCATCACTTCATGGAAAATAGATGTGGAAACAGTGGAGACAGTGACAGACTTTATTTTTGGGAGGTCCAAAATCAGTGCAGATGGTGACTGCAGGCATGAAGTTAAAAGACGCTTACTTCTTGGAAGGAAAGACAGAGACATTACTTGGCCAACAAAGGTCCATATAGTCAAAGCTATGGTTTTTCCAGTAGGCATGTATGGATGTGTGAGTTGGACTGTGAAGAAAGCTGAGTGCAGAAGAATTGATGGTTTTGAACTGTGGTGTAGAAGACTCTTGAGAGTTCCTTGGACTGCAAGGAGAGCTAACCAGTTCATCCTAAAGGAAATCAGTCCTGATTATTCATTGGAAGCACTGATATTGAAGCTGAAGTTCCAATACTTTGGCCATCTGATGCGAAGAACTGACTCATTAGAAAAGATCCTGATGCTGGGAAAGATTGAAGGCGGGAGGTGAAGGGGACGACAGAGGATGAGATGGTTAAATGGCATCATCAACTCAATGGACGTGAGTTAGAATAAGCTCCATGAGTTGGTGATGGATAGGGAAGCCTGTCATGCTGCAGTCAATGGGGTCACAAGGAGTTGGATCTGACTCTGTGACTGAACTGACTATATAGTATCATATCTGCAAACAGTGACAGTTTAAATTCTTCTTTTTCATTTTGGATTGCCTTTAGTTTGTTTTCTTCTCTGATTGCCATAGTTAGGACTTCCAAAATTATGATAAATAAAAATGGCAACAGTGAACATCCTTGTCTTGTTCCTGATCTTCCAGGAAATGCTTTTATCTTTTCACCATTGAGTATGATGTTAGCTGTAGGTGTGTTGTATATGGCTTTGTTATGTTGATGTACATTCCCTCCATGCTCACTTTCTGGATAATTTTTCCATAAAAGGGTCCTGAATTGTGTCAAAAACTATTTTTCCATATATTGAGATGATCATATGGTTTTTATTCTTTAATTTCTTGATATGGTATATTACATTGACTGATTTGCAGATACTGAAAAATCCTTGCATGCCTGGGATGAATCCCACTGGATCATGGTGAATGATCTTTTCAGTATATTGTTGGATACAGATTGCTAGTGTTTTGTTGAGGATTTTTTATTTATGTTCATCAGTGATATTGGCCTGTACTTTTCTTTTTTTGTGATATCTTTGTCTGGCTTTGGTGTCAGGGTGATGATGACTTTACAGAATGAATTTGGAAGTTTTCCTTCTTCTGTAGTTTGTTAAAACAATTTCAGAAGGATATGTGTTAACTGTTCTCTAAATGTTTGATAGAATTTGCCTGTGAAGGCATCATGCCCTGAACTTTTGTTGGGAGTTTTTAAATCACAGTTTCAATTTCAGTGCTTATGATTGGTCTGTTCATATTTTCTATTTCTTCTCAGTTTAATTTGGGAGATTGTACTTTTATAAGAATTTGTCCATTTCTTCCAGGTTGTTCATTTTACTGGCACACAATTGCTCATAGTAGTCTACTATGATCCTTTGTATTTTTGTGGATTGAGTTGTAACTTCTCCTTTTTCATTTCTAATTTTACTGATGTGAGTCCTTTTTTTTTCTTGATGAATCTAGCTAAAGATTATCAATTTTATTTATCTTTTCAAAGAACTGGATTTTGGTTTCATTGATCTTTGCAATGTTTTCTTTGTATTTCATTTATTTTTCTTTATGATTTCTTCCCTTCTACTAACTTTAGATTTTATTTGTCCTTTCTCTAGTTGTTTTAGGTGTAGTGTTAGGTTGTTTATTTGAGATTTTTCTTATTTTTTGGAGTGAGACTGTGTTGCTATAAACTTCCCTCTTCTGTTTTTGCTGCAATTCATAGGCTTTGGACTTTGAGAAAGCACATAGGTGCTTTCATTTTCATTTTTCTCTATTTTTTTTTTAAATCTCCTCTTTGATTTCTTCAATGATCCATTGGTTGTTTAGTAGCATAATGTTTGGCTACCATGTGTTCAAGGTTTTTGTAGCTTTCTCTTTTCTTATGATTTATTCTAACCTCATAGTGTTGTAATCCAAAAAGATATTTGATATGATTTCAATTTTCTTAAATGTACTAAGGCTCACCTTGGGCCCAGCATGTGGTCAATCCCTGAAGAATGTTCCAGGTGCACTTCAGAAGAATGTGTAGTCTGCTGCCTTTGGATACATTGCTGTATAAATTATCAATTAAGTCCATCTAGTCGCATATTCAAAAGCAGAGACATTACTTTGCCGACTAAGGTCTATCTAGTCAAGGCTATGGTTTTTCCTGTGGTCAAGTATGGATGTGAGAGTTGGACTGTGAAGAAGGCTGAGCACCGAAGAATTGATGCTTTTGAACTGTGGAGTTGGAGAAGACTCTTGAGAGTCCCTTGGACTGCAAGGAGATCCAACCAGTCCATTCTGAAGGAGATCGGCCCTGGGATTTCTTTGGAAGGACTGATGCTAAAGCTGAAACTCCAGTACTTAGGCCACCTCATGTGAAGGGTTGACTCATTGGAAAAGACTCATGCTGGGAGGGATTGGGGGCAGGAGGAGAAGGGGACGACAGAGGATGAGATGGGTGGATGGCATCACTGACTCGATGGGCATGAGTCTGAGTGAACTCCGGGAGTTGGTGATGGACAGGGAGGCCTGGCGTGCTGTGATTCATGGAGTCGCAAAGAGTTGGACAAGACTGAGTGACTGAACTGAACTGAACTGAGTCTAAAGTGTCATTTAAGGCCTGTATTTCTTTGTTAATTTTCTGTTTTGATAATCTGTCCATTGACGAAAGTGGGGTGTTAAAGTTCCCCACTATTGTGTTACTGTCAGTTTCTTCCTTTATTGTTGTTCATTTTAGCCTTACATATTGAGGTACTCCCATGTTGGGTGCATATATACTTAAAATTGTTACATCTTTTTCTTGGTTTGAACTGTTAATCATTTACATAGTATTCTTCATCTCTTAGGAGAATCTTTGTTTTAAAGAATATTTTTTTTCTGCTATCAGTATTGTTATTCTAGCTTATTTCTGATTTCCATTTACATGGAATACCTTCTCCCATCCCTAGTTTCAGTCTCTAAGTGTCCAGGTCTTAGTCTCTAGGTCTGAGGTGGGTCTCTTGTAGAAAGCATATATACAGGTCTTATTTTTGTATCCACCCAGCCAGTCTATGTCTTTTGTTGGTGCATTTCATCCATTTATATTTAAGATATTTATTTATGATCCCATTGTAATTTTCTTGATTATTTGGGGTTTATTTTTTGTAGGTCTTTTCCTTCTCTTGTGTTCCTTGCCTAGAGAAGTTCCTTCAGCATTTTTGGTAAAACTGGTTTGGTGATGCTGAATTCTGCTAATTTTTGCTTGTCTGTAAAGCTTTTTCCTATCTGGACAAAAGTCTTGCTGTGTAAGGTATTCTTAGTTATAAGTTCTTCTCTTTATCACTTTAAATATATTGTGCCATTCTCTTCTGGCTTGTACAGTTTCTGTTGAGAAATAAGCTTATAACCTTTTCAGTGTTCCCTTGAATGTTATTTGTTGTTTTTCCCTTGTTGGTTTTAATATTTTATCTTTGTCTTTAACAATTGCCAGTTCGATTACTGTGTGTCTCAGTGTATTCCTCCTTGGGTTTTTCTTGCCTGGGACTCTGTGCTTCCTGGACTTGTTTGACTATTTTTATGTTAAGGAATTTTCCAGCAATTATCCCTTCAAATATTTTCTCGGGTTCTTTCTCTCTCTCTTCTCCCTGTTGGACCCCTATATTGTTAATGTTGTTCTGCTTAATGTTGTCCCAGAGCTCTTTAGAGTGTCTTCATTCCTTTTCATTCTTTTTTTTTCTATATTCTGTTTTGCAGCAGTGATTTTTACCATTCCATTTTATAAGTCACTTATCAGTACTTCTGCTTCAGTTATTCTGTTATTAATTCCTTTGAGTGTTTTATCCATCTCTGTTTGTCCTTTAGTTCATCTAGGTCTTTGACTAACGTTTCTTTCATCTTCTCCATTCCTTTTCCAAGATCCTGGATCATCTTTACTATCATTATTCTGAATTATAATTCTAGAAGGTTGTCTCAGTTCAGTTCAGTTGCTCTGTCATTTCCAACTATTTGCAACCCCAGGAACCACAGCACACCAGGCCTCCCTGTTCCTCACCAAATCCTGGAGCTTGAACAAACATGTCCATCAAGTCTGTGATGCAGTCCAACCATCTTATCCTGTCATCCCCTTTTCCTCCTGTCTTCAATCTTTCCCAGCATCAGGTTTCCAGTGAGTCAGTTCTTTGTATCAAGTAGCCAAAGTATTGGAGCTTCAGCTTCAACTTCCGTCCTTCCAATGAATAATGACTGATTACTGTTAGGATCAACTGGCTTAATCTCCTTTTAGTCCAAGGGACTCTCAAGAGTCTTCTCCAGTACCACAGTTCAAAAGCATCAATTCTCCAGGGCTCAGCTTTCTTTATGGTCCAAATCTCACCTCCATACATGACTACTAGAAAAACCATAGGTTTAAATATATGGACCTTTGCTGGCAAGGTAATGTCTCTGCTTTTTAATATGCTGTTTTGGTTTGCCATAGCTTTTCTTCCAAGGAGTAAGCGTTTTTTTAAAATTCATGGCTACAGTCACCACCTGCAGTGATTTTGGAACCCAAGAAAATAAGGTCTGTTACTGTTTCCATTTTTTCCCATATATTTGCCATGAAGTGATGAGACCAGATGCTATGATCTTTGTTTTTGGAATTTTGAGTTTTAAGACAGCTTTTTCACTCTCCTCTTTCTTTTCATCAAGAGGTTCTTTAGTTCCTCTTCACTTTCTACCATAAGGGGGGCGTCATCTACATATCTGAGGTTATTAATATTTTTCTTGGCAATCTTGATTCCAGCTTGTGCTCCATCCAGCCTGAGATTTCACATGGTGTATGCAGCATATAAGTTAAATAAGCAGCATGACAACATACAGCCTTGATGTACTCCTTTCCCAATTTGAAACCAGTCCATTGTTGCATGTCTAGTTCTAACTGTTGATTCTTGACCTGCATACAGGTTTCTCAGGAGGCAGGTAAGCTGGTCTGGTATTCCCATCTCTTGAAGAATTCTCCACAGTTTATTGTGATCCCCACTTTCAAAGGCTTTAGCATAGTCAATAAAACAAAAATAGATGTTTTTCTGGAATTCTCTTGCTTTTTGTATGATCCAGTGGATGTTAACAATTGGATCTCTGGTTCTTCTGCCTTTGCTAAATCCAGCTTGAACATCTGAATGTTCTCTGTTGACATACTGTTGAAGCCTGGCTTGGAGAATTTTGAGCATTACTTTGCTAGTGTGTGAGATGAGTGCAATTGTGTGGTAGTTTGAACATTCTTTGACATTGGAACGAAACTGACCTTTTCCAGTCCTGTGCCACTGCTGAATTTTTTCAAATTTGCTGGCATATCGAGTACAGCACTTTCATAGCATTATCTTTTAGGATTTGAAATAGCTCAGTTGGAACTCCATCACCTCCGCTAGCTTTGTTCATAGTGATGCTTCCTAAGGCCCACTTGACTTTGCATCCCAGGATGTCTGGCTGTAGGTGAGTGGTCATACCATCATGGTTATCTGGCTCATTAAGACTTTTTTGTGTCATTCTACTGTGTATTCTTGCCACCTCTTCTTAATACCTTCAGCTTCTGTTAGGAAGATTGTCTATCTCCATTTTATTTAGTTGTTTTTCTTTGGTTTTATCTTGTTCTTCATCTGGAACCTAATCCTCTGCATTTCACTTTTATTAATTTTCTATGATCATGGTCTTTGTTCTGGAAGCTGCAGAATTTCAGTTCTTGCTTTTCCTGTCTGCTCTCTGGTAGAAGAGGCTAAGAGACTTGTGCAAGCTTCCTAATGGGAGGAACTAGCAGTGGGTAAAACTGGGTCTTTCTCTGGTGGGCAAGACAATGCTCAGTAAAAGTTTAGTCAAATTGTGTGCTGAAAAGTGGTCCTGTTCTCCCTCCCTGTTAGTTGTTTTTCCTAAGCTGATCCATCCCTAGAGCTGAGAGGCTCTATAGTAGGGCTAATAGCCACCTCCAAAATAACTCACATCAAGGACCATCTGTCAGGACAGTTGCTGCCAGTGTCCTTATCCCCACAGCGAGGCACTGCTGACCCTCTAACACTAGCAGGTAGGTCTGGTTCAGTCTTCCTGTGGGGGTCACTGCTCCTATCCCCTGGGTGTTGGTGTGCACAAGATTTTGTGTGTGCTCTTCAATAGTGGAGTTTCTGCCCCAGTACCACCAAAGTCTTCAATTAAATCCTTATGGCCTTGAAAGTCAGATTCCCTAGGGACTCTGAGTCCCTCTGCCAAATCCCTAGGCAGAGAAGTCTGTTGTGGGCCTCAGAACCTTCACAACAGGAGGAGAGCTTCTTTAGTTTTATTGTTCCCCTGTTTTGGGGGTCACCTATCCAGAAGTAATATGATTTGATTTTATTGTGACTGTGCCCCTCCTACCATTGTGTTGCAGCTTCTCCTTTGTCTTTGGACACAGAATATATTTTTTTGGTGGGTTCCAGTGTGGTCCTCTCAATGGTTGTTCAGCAGCTACTCACAATTTCTATGCTTTCACAGGAGGAGATAAAGGGCTTCCCTGATAAAGGGCTTTCTTGATAGCTCAGTTGGTAAAGAATCTGCCTGCAGTGCAGGAGAGACACCAGTTCGATTCCTGAGTTGGGTAGATACCCTGGAGAAGGGATAGGCTACCCACTCCAATATTCTTGGGCTTCCCTTGTGGCTTAGCTGGTAAAGAATCCACTTGCAATGTGGGAGACCTGGGTTCGATTTTTGGATTGGCAAGATCTCCTGGAGAAGGGAAAGGCTACCCACCCCAGTATTCTGCCCTGTAGAATTCCATGGACTGTATCGTCCATTGAGTCACAAAGAGTCTGACACAACTGAGTGACTTTCACTATCACAGGAGGAAATAAGGACATGTTTTTATACTCTGTCATCTTGAACCAATCAAAGGCAATTTTTTAAAAATATAAGTGCTTCATATGGGTTGCTGTAGCCCCTGCCAGAGTAAGCTGAAAGGCATGCAGAGAGTAGATTGGCTGAGTTTCACCCATCCCCCATGCAAGTGCTTTGTACAGTGAGCAAACTGCACACCTCTATATAGAGACCCTGGATTAAAACCACTATAGCCTTAGTTCATTTGTCTTTCCTGTGTGTGTGTGTGTGTGTGTGTGCATGCTCAAAAAGCACGCATGTTTTTGAGTGTCTAGTCCACCATACAATCTATGTTGTTGGTATTCTACAAGCTAAATTGTATGTCCCTTTGAGTGTTTACTCCATGGCAGAGCTTCTTTGCTAAGTACTTCATGTTTATTAACACTCTGCTCCAAGAGCTAAGTTTTGTTGTTTTCATCCCCTGACTAAGGAATCTTAACTTTCTGGTTTTAAATAACTTGCCCATAGTTCCATAGCTAGGAAGTGGGGGCATTGGATTTCAAAATTATCTTTTTATTTTCTGATTCTAAAATCCATGCTCTTAGTTACTATTTATACATTACTGTGAGAAGGCAAATATATTAACATATGGTTAAAGTAAAATTGTAGATGCTATTTAGGCAAGATACCTACTTAGATAGAGAAAGAAAGTTGCCAGGAACCATTTCTCAAGACTTTGTCCCTCAGCTGAATCTTAAAGAAGTTTACATAAATATGTGAGAATTCAAAGACTGATAAATCAAAACCACAGTGAGATATCACTTCATCCTGTTAAGATGGCTGTTATTTAAAAAAAAAGTGTTCATGAGGATATGGAGAAATTGAAACTTTTGAAACTTTTGCATACTGTTTGAAGGGATGCAAAATGGTACAGTTGCTACTATGAAAAACAGTATAGAGTTTCCTCAAAAAATCAAAATAGAGCCACCGTATGATCCAGCAATCCCATTTCTGGATATGTATTGGAAAGAATTGAAATCAGGATCTCTTAAGAGATACTGGCATTCCTGTGTTTATTGTGGCACTATTCGCAATAGCAAAGATGTAGAAACAAACTAAATATCCATCAGTCAATGAATGTATAGATAAACTGTGATATCTATATATATAGATACTTGTGTGTGTGTGTGTGTGTGTGTGTGTGTGTGGTGTGTGTGATGGAATATTATTCAGCCTAGAAAAAGAAGGAAAATCTGAAATATGCAATATGGATGGCCCTTGAGGATATTATGCTCAGTGAAATAAGTCAACAGAAAGAAAAATGCTACATCATTCTACCTATATAAGATACCTAAAATACTGAAATTCATAGAATCAAAGAGTAGAATGGTGGCTGCCAGAGGCTAAAAGGAGAGAGAAATGAAGAGCTATTTTTTAATGGGTACAGCATTTCAGTTTAGGAGGATGAAAGTGTTCTGTAGGTGGTGATGGTTGTACAACAATGTGAATGTTCTTAGTGCCATTGAGTTGTGCACTTAAAATGATATATTTGTTATGTATATTTTATTATAATTTATAATAATTCATTGATTTCTTGAATCTCAGTACATAACTTATTTAACCTGATTTTTTTTTAAATTTGGAAACTGACCTAGGACATTTTGAGCAAGGATCTGGCCTAAGAGATTGATAGTTGCTTTAGAAAATGAATCTGCAGAATTGGAAACTTTATAATCAAATCTAAAAGTTTGTAGTTGACTATAATGTAGTTATAGAGGATGGTTTTCAAGGTAATACTTTAAGGATTTTTGTTATTTTAACATGAAACCTGACCACTGAAATTTGTCTAGGGCTTTAGTTTGAAAACCAATTTCACATACATTTTTTCATATTATTTAATGGTGTGTGTTTGAGATTACTCAGCCTCAAATTGTTATATGTGAGTTAGAGCTGGAGTGAGAAGATTCACTGAGCTAAAGTGATTTGCCTATCTTTTGCACATACTCCTAGGGTTATGATAATGTTAAAGATACCTAATTGATGAGACTGTAACTCTTAAAGAGAGTAGCAGAGATAATAGTTTCATAGATTTTTCTCTTTTTAATCATTGAAAAAAAATTAAATTTTATGCCACCATTAATTATTTAAATGGACACATTGCAAATGAATAAAGAGATGTGGAGAATGTACCTGAAGAGTTTACATAACAAAATGCATTTGGCTTAGGCTTAAGTAGGGAAAGGCAGTGTCTGGCTGCAGCACTCAGTAAGAGCAAGAAGAGAATGGATAACTAGGGAAGAGGACACTGGTACTGTTCTAGGAGCTGCCTGCCTCTGAATTATTTACTTTTTAAGGACTCCTCTCTAATTTCTTTTGGGTACATCCATGCTGTTGCTGAGGAGCCAAGAGGATGTGCTCTGACCCTTCCTAAGCCACATGCCAAGATCAGGATCTTGGAATTTTCTGCCCAAATGGCCCCGAGCTCATTTCTAGCTGTTTAGAAACCTCTTCCCAGATCTTTTCTTCCTTCCCTGCCATTTTATCCACCTCTATGTCCAAGTGTTTACATGAAGGTGGCCACACTGTGTGTGGGGAAAGGTTGGTTGTAGAGGATGGTGCTCGCACGGGGAATCAGGGTCCTGAAATAAGGGGATCTGGAAGATAGTTTATTCAGGTATAAATTATTGAAATATTTCCCCTATATTATACCTTTTTAGGCAGTTTCATAGGCTCTTTGCATGTTTTTTTAAATCTTTGTTTTTGCTCAGTCCTAGAAACTTCTAGAAGATACTCCCTATCTATTTTTAAAGCCTAAATTCATATAAAGAGATTACAAAGAATTGTCTGGGGTCAAAAGAGAAGGGGGAGGATCTTATACACACACACACGCACACACACATATATATACATTTTTTTTTCCCCAAAAGTGGGTTCCTTTGCATGGATGTGCCTAAACAGGTAAAGGGGAAGTACTAGAGTTCCTAGCTTGACCAAAGGATTCCTTCCTCCTCTGTGGGCAAAAACCCATAGAGATGTGACTTCAAGGGCTCTTTATGACCATAGTAGCAGAGAAATAAGAGACTTTATCCCCTACTTTCTGGGCATGACACGCCCCCTGGGCTCAGGTATGACCCTGAAGAAGAGCTAAACAATGAATGTGATTAAATAGCTCATTATAAAACAAGGGTTAATACTCCAAGTATAATTTGATTTAAGAAAATGAAGACATAGATCTTTTCAGCACTCCTGAGTCTACACTAAGATTCATTTCTGATGCATTAGAAAGTTTGTTTTAATTATTAACTGTGTTAAATAATGCTAACATTTAGGACAGCAAAAAATTCATCTCTATTGTTGCTGCTGTTGTTCCGTCGCTCAGCTGCATCCGACTCTTTGCGACTCCATGGACTGCAACACTCCCTGCTCCCTGTCGTTTGCCATTTCCCAGAGCTTGCTCAAACTCGTCGATTGATTGAGTAGGTAATGCCATTCATCCTCCGTGGTTCCTGGCTCCTCCTGCCTTCAGTCTTTCCCAGCATCAGGGGCTTGGTGGTTGCAAATGTTTACTATGTGCCAGGTACATTTTTAATGTCTTATATCTACCATCTAGCTTATTTTTACCACAGCCCTATGCAGCAGGTGGTATTATTCCCTTTTATTTTAATCTAAGGAGGCTGAAACCTAGTGAAGTTAAATTACTTATTAGAGGCATAGCTGATAATTAGTAGCAGAGCCTAATTCAGCTGTTCTCTTTTATTCTAAAGTACATATGCTTAGTCACTATAGAGTCTTCCTAGATAAGGAGTTTATATTTATCACACAGAGAGTAAAATTATGCCTCATGTCTCTATAA
The DNA here is from genome assembly GCA_006410615.1 of Neotragus moschatus. NCBI lineage: Eukaryota > Metazoa > Chordata > Mammalia > Artiodactyla > Bovidae > Neotragus > Neotragus moschatus. The sequence continues at coordinate 454,881 of SJYA01002975.1, forward strand.
TGATTTATTTTACCTAAAGTATTTTTACATGCAAGAAAAAAATTATTCTAATTTTTATTATCTGGGGCAAGATGATAGGCAACTGTTAAAGGGTTGGAGCCATTGTGTGATAAGGACTCAATGCTGCTGATATAAAATAAATCTGAAGTATATTTTGGTGGGAGATGAGGAAGGAGGTGGAGAAAGACCAGTTTTAAGGCTTGAATAACAGAATGAACCAAGATCAATGCCAAATGATTCAATTAAGAGAAAAAAGTATGTTGAGGGCAGAAAACCTTTTGCTGAGCTTACTAAGGGGAAAGATTAGATACCTGTAAGATTAAGAAGGACTCTTACTTTAATTCTTTCAATTAAAGTAGATTCATCAATAGAAATTGATTTCTTTGGTAGGCCAGATACATCTGCTTTTATTTAGTTAGTATGAACTGTAGGAAGCCTGAAATAAACAATATGTGTCAATTTTCTTGTCATTAAACTGAACACAAGGCTGATTTCTCATGTCATAATGAAGAGGCTACTGTTTTCCACATGCTACCCAAAAATAACTAATATAATTCTGTATGTCTTGTTCTAGGTTAGGACACTCTTGAAGTGTTTATTGAAGAGATATCTTCTGTGGGAGAGGGAGAGAGTGGGATGATTTGGGAGAATGGCATTGAAACATGTATAATATCATATAAGAAATGAATTGCCAGTCCAGGTTCAATGCAGGATACAGGATGCTTAGGGCTGGTGCACTGGGATGACCCAGAAGGATGGTACAGGGAGGGAGGTGGGGGGGATGGTTCAGGATAGGGAACATGTGTATACCCGTGGCGGATTCATGTTTATGTATGGCAAAACCAATATAATATTGTAAGGTAATTAGCCTCCAATTAAAATAAATAAATTTATAATAAAAAAATAAATATAGGGCTATATCTGATGCTCTCCGGTTATAATTTAAAACCAGATCTTCTGATAAAATCAAACACTTTGCTACTGAATTGGTTAAAAAAAATTGCTTATTCAATGTGAAGAACATTTAACCTGCGTTTATATGTTCCTTCCCATTGTACAGTCATCCTTGTCTCCCCTATCTCTCATCCCACATTTAGTCTTCTAGGAAATCATGTTGTTTCTACTTCCCAAACCTAGCAGAGCTCAACCACTTCTCACCACCTCTGTTAAGTCTACTCTTTCCAAATCTCATGTGGGTATCATTTATTGATGTTGATTGTATTGAGTTAAAAATAAGCATATTTTAAAAAATTTATTTACTAAGTCCTTTAAAAAGTTCAAAAATATAAATTTGGTATATAGTCACTGTGAAACAAAGTCAGTTTCCTACATTACTATGTATACCCTCATAGAATACAGTTAAAAATTAATTTAAAAATGTGTAGATTTGTGGCAGTCCTACCAAATAACTGATTTTATCTTGTGGATTGTAATGAGCACTTGTCTTTGAAGTTTTCCATGCAAAATATTAGAGGATTTTTGCTTGTTGATTTGTCTCCTCATTCAGCATACCACTTTTTCTTTTTTGCTATAATGTTTTCCTCCTTTAAGAGAGGTATCAGTTTCTGAATTCCAGAAAATATATTTATAATTGAGCTTTGTATCACATTGTAGAAACTTCTGTACTACTTTTTGTTCTTGGAATCTTATCACATGCCCTTTCATAGATGTTCCAAAATTCTGTGGGGAATATGGGTTTAACTCTGTGCCTTTGAGATCCTCAGCCTCTTTCTCCTCCAATGTAGTGTACTTCAAACAAAATACTCAAACAAAAATTGTTGGGGCAAAAAAATAATAACATATATTACCTTGGTCTTCCCTGGTGGTTCAGACAGTAAAGAATTTACCTGCAGTGCAGGAGGCGTGGATTCAAACCCTGGTTTGGGAAGATGCCCTGGAGAAGGGATAGGCTCTTGGGTCTCCTTTGTGGCTCAGCCGGGAAAGAATCTGCCTGCAATGCAGGAAACCTGGATTTGATCCCTGGGTTGTAAAGATCCCCTGGAGAAGGAAAAGGGTACCCACTCCAGTATTTTGGCCTGTAGAATTCCATGGACTGTGTAGTCCATGGGGTCACAAAGAGTCAGACACGACTGAGCAACTTTCGTTTTCTACTGTTCTTGTCTGGAGAATTCCATGGACAGAGGAGCCTGGCGGGCTACAGTCCATGGGGTCACAAAGAGTCAGACATGACTGAGCGACTAAAACTTTAATTTTTTTCATATATTAATATAACCTATTTTAATGAAAACATTTTCCAAAACAAACAAAAATCAGTGAAAAGAAACTTGATTTTCTATTTTTGCAAGTCTGTCAGTATCTGCCTTAGAAGATAGTGCATTCTCATATCTGCTTCAGTATTATTCAGTTTGTTGAATTTCTGGGTTTTTTTGTTCAAGTATTTAAAAAATCTAGCCTCACAAAGATATGGAGCATAAAAAGGGAAGAGTATATTAATGGCCTTTTCAGATTATAGTGCACATTCTTATTTGACACTATACCAAAGCCCAGCAAAGAGTACTTTCTTACAACTTAGTTGTAATGTGAAGTCTGAAACCATATCAATGAACTTTTCTTACTTTATTAAATGTAATCTGTTTACCCATCTTGTACTTGGAATAGCTCTTTCTCCGCATGACCTTGTAACATCATACATTAGTCATCTGGAAAATACTGGTTCAGAAATTATAAAATTTATGATACCAAAAGAATCACATTTGTTAATATCAATATTCACCAATGATCCCATCAAAAAAGTCTTCAATTATTAGAAAACCATTAAGCCCACAATGGCAGATAAAAGTTTTCTGAAGTTTGAGCTTTCATTTGAAACTTTAATTTTATTATTGGCAGCAAGTGTTATCTGTTGTTTCTCTTGAAGTGACAGTCTCACTTTGTTGGTTTTTTTTTTTTAATTATCTGCCAAATACTCAAGTCTTAATAAGCACAGTTTATGGTTTTTGCCTAGTAAAAACTTATGTTGTATAAAAAAGTGGCTAATTCAGCTTGCAACTGCAGCAATTATACAAGGGATTTTCCTTGAGAAAACCATTGTACTTCAGTAAGCAGCAGAGACACTTTCTGTATGTTTTCCATTTTGTCATATGGAATGTTAAAATGATGTGTACTCAAGGGTTAAAATTCAATACAATTAATAACTCAGTGTTTCACCAAAACAGTTTAAAATAAAACTAGATTTTTACTTTATCAATTTTTTCTGTGTGTATAAGACTATGGTGACCACTATACTTGATATTCCATATATAGTGAGTAAAGAATATAATGGAAGTATAAGAATATAATGATGACTAGTATACTAGGGTTCCATGGTGTAGTGATTAGCACTCTAGATGCTGAATCCAGCGATCCAAGTTCAAATCTCAGTGGAACCTCCAGACTTCCCAGGTGATGCTAGTGGTAAAGAACCCACCTGCCAAAGGGCATGGGAATCCACTCCTGTATTATTGCCTGGAGAGTCCCATGGATAGAGGAGCTTGGTGGGCTACAGTCTATAGGGTTGCAAAGAGTTGGACATGACTGTAGACTTAGCACACACATACTTGGTGTCACTGCCTTAATTTGTGTTGAGGGGGCTTTGCTTTTGCAACACCAGTGTAACATAATAATGCTGAAAGCTCAACTCTCTGTCCACCAGTGCCCGATTGAACCTTGGAGACAGAGTTTTAGGCGAAGTAGAAAGGGATAGCTTTATTACTTTGCTGGAAAAAGGGGGACAAAGTGGGTTCCTGCCTGGAACAACTATGTGTCACAATGCCCAGAGGATTTGATGAGGGGGTTTATAACAATGGTCCAAGGGTGGGATCTCTGACAAGATTTAGGTGTGTGGGGAGCCTGGAGGAGAGCATGGCAACCCATCTAGTATTGTTGCCTGGAGAATCACAAGGACAGAGGAGCCTGGTGGGTTACAGTTCATGGGTCGCACAAGCGATTTAGCACACACAGGGCTTGCATGCCTTTAATCCTTTAATCTCCTAATCTTGATGGTCTTCTCTGGTCCCTTTATTTTGCCTCTGATGTTTTCCGCTTCTCTCTTGATTATTGTTGTTGTCCTGTACAACACTTTGTACCCAATAGACTGCAGCATGCCAAGCTTCTCTGTCCTTCACTATCTCTCAGAGGTTGCTCAAACTCATGTCCATTGAGTCAGTGATGCCATCCAACTATCTCATCCTCTGTTGCCCCCTTCTTCTCTTGCCTTCAGTCTTCCCCAGCATCAGGGTCTTTTCCAGTGAGTCAACTCTTTGCGTCAGGTAACCAAAGTATTAGAGCTTTACCTTCAGTATTAGAGCTTCAATCCTTCTAATGAATATCCAGGGTTGATTTCCCTTAGGATTGACTGGTTGGATCTCCTTGCTAACGAAGGGACTCTCAAGAATCTTCTTTAGCACCACAGTTTGAAAGCATCAACTCATCAGTGATCAGCCTTCTTTATGGTCCAAATCTCACATCCATACATGATTACTGGAAAAATCATAGATGGACATTTGTCAGAAAAGTAATGTCTCTGCTTTTTAATATGCTGTCTAGGTTGGTCATAGCTTTTCTTCCAAGGAGCAAATGTCTTTTAATTTCATGGCTACAGTCACCATCTTCAGTGATTTTGGAGCCCAAGAAAATAGAGTCTCTCACTGCTTCCATTCCCCCCCCAATCTATTTGCCATGAAGTGATGGTACTGGATGCCATGATCTTAGTTTTTTGAATGTTGAGTTTTAGGCCAGCTTTTTCACTCTCTTCTTTCAGTTTAATCAAGAGGCTCTTTAGTTCGTCTTTGCTTTCTGCCATTAGGGTGCTATCAGCTGTGTATCTGAAGTTGCTGATATTTCTCCCAGCAATCTGGATTCTACTTTGTGATTCTTCCAGTCTAGCATCTTGCATGATTTACTCTGTATAGAAGTTAAATAAGCAGGGTGACAATGTATAGCCTTGACTTACTGCTTTCCCAATTTTGAACCAGTCCATTGTTCCATGTCTGGTTTAACTGTTGTTTCTTGACCTGCATATAGGCTTCTCAGGAGGCAACCAAGGTTATGTGGTATTCTTATCTCTTTGAGAATTTTCTACAGTTTATTGTGATCCACACAATCAAAGGCTTTGGCGTAGTCAATGAAGCAGAACTAGTTGTTCTTCTCAAATTCCCTTGCTTTTCTGTGCTCCAACGAATGTTGCCCATTTGATCTCTTGTTTCTCTGCCCTTTCTAAACCCAGTTTGTACATCTGGAAGTTCTCAGTTCATGTAATGCTGAAACCTAGCTTGAAGGATTTTCAGCATAACCTTGCTAGTATATGAAACGAGTACAGTTGTGCAGTAGTTAGAACACTCTTTGGCATTGCCCTTCTTTGGGATCAGAATGAAAACTAACCTTTTCCAGTCCTGTGGCCACTGCTGAGTTTCTCAAATGTGCTACCTTCTTGAGTGCAGCACTTTCACAGCATCATTTTTTAGGATCTGAAATAGCTCAGCTGAAATCCCATCACCCCCACTAGCCTTGTTCATAGTAATGCTTCCAAAGGTCCACTTGACTTCTCATTCCAGGATATCTGGCTCTAAGTGAGTGACTACACCATCATGGTTATCCAGGTCATTAAGATATTTTTTGTATAGTTCTGTGTATTCTTGCCCCCTCTTCTTAATCTCTTCTGCCTCTATTATACACTTGCTATTTTTCTCTTTTATCATGCCTGTTTCTACATGAAATATCCCCTTGATATCTCCAATTTTCTTGAAGAGCAACTGTTAGAAACTGCCCTTTCGAACTCAGGAAAGGTCATGAGTTTTGTCTACAGGGAACAGGGACAAAAAAGACCTCCGTGCCATGGAGCTCCATAGGGCCCCACTCAGGTTCAATAGTTCTTCCATTTGAAAAGTTATTCCAGCTGTGTAGTTCAGCACCACTTGTGTTTATTACCAAGTATTCATATGCAGTCTTCTTTAATGAGTGGTTGAGTCTGATGTCAAATGAATAGTAGCCAAAGAGCTAATCCCGCCATGACTGATTAATCCATTTATAAGGCAAAAGTACAATTCTGTGGACAAGATTTTCACCTATCTTTGTGTTTGCAGCAAAATCTTTAATTCAGCAAAGTACAGTGTCTTTGAAAAGAGGCAGTACAATAATTTCTTTTACTGCCTTCTCCAGCAGTCATTCAGCAAAGTCAGCTCTCCAAGACTATTTTTCGACCTCCTATTATGTGACTTCTCCAGTTGAAGCAGTATGGTAACTCATTCCGTCAGGTGCTTCACTTACTTCTTCATTTGCACTTTGAAAAGGTGTACCAAACAATTTTAAGCTTAAAAACTTCATCATGTTTACATTAAAAATTTGTTTCCTTTTCTTTAAATTTTGAATGATTGGGCACAAAATGATATCATAAGTAACATAATAGTATTTTTAAATTGTTCTTAGTTTTAGATCTGTATGCTCAAATATTTGGAATGGAATTTCAGGAAAACCTACAATTTGCTTTCGATTATCATCAAAAATTTCTATAAACCTATTTATCAATATGCATATAAAGTTAGATGGATTGAAGGCAGATAAAGATGGCACAGTGTTAACAATTGCTAATCTAGGTGGTGGGGATACAGGTGATTCTTGAGCTCTTCTTTCAGCCCTTCCATTTATTTGACATTTTTCATAGTAAAAAGTTAGTTAATAAATGAAGTCACTGAATCAAAGGTTATTCATATTATTGCTTCACTTCTAAGTCATTAAGAGAATATGGCATGGTTTTAAAAATTACATGATGTATTTAAAAATAGTTTTATTGTGAAGCGTGCTCTGCTCTGCTGTTCTTAGTCACTCAGTCATGTCTGACTCTTTGCAACCCCATGGACTGTAGTCCGCCAGGCTCCTCTGTCCGTGGGGATTCTCCAGGGAAGAATATTGGAGTGGGTTGCCATGTCCTTCTCCTCCAGGGAATCTTCCCAACTCGGGGATCGAACCCAGGTCTCCCGCATTGCAGGTGTGTTCTTTATCATCTGAGACATGAGGGAAGCCCACGGTGAGGTGGGTAGCTCAACAGGTCATCAGCATGATAGTCATTCAGATAAAAATGTTCTTCCTTTTTCTTTCTTATCAGTACTGTGTTGTGGCCTCTAGAAGAGTCTCAAGATCCCAGTTATTTTAGCTATAAAAGGGATGACTATAACAATGGTTCTTTGATAAGTCTATTTCCTGTTAATTGATTTCCATTTTGTTAGATTTGAAAGTGCTTAAATTGTTACCAAGAATTCTTTAGTGTTTCTTCTTAAAAATCATCCTTAATTTTTACTGATAATAAATGGCACTGAATGTTTTGAAGCATTTAAAATCATAAAAGATCATGTGTGTGTGTGTGTGTGTGTGTGTGTATGTGAAGACCATGTGTGTGTGTGTGTACATATGTGCATGCTCAGTCACTTTAGTTGTGTCTGACTCTTTGTGACTCTGTGGACTGTAGCCCACCAGGCTCCTCTGTCTATGGAATTCTTCAGGCATGAATGCTGGAGTGGGTTTGCCATGCCCTCCTCCAGAGGATCTTCCCCCATCAAGGGACCAAGCCCGCATCTCCTGTTTTTCCTGCATTATAGTGGGATTCTTTACCACTGAACCACCAGGGAAGTCCATATGTATATATATGTACATACACACACATGCACAAACAATGGAATATTATTGTATAATATAAAATAATACATTAGAAGGAAATCCAACTATTTTGTTTTCTACTACATGGGTGGACCTTGAGGGCATTATGTAGACAGAGGGAGAAAAGGCTTCATGGCATCACCTATATGTGGAATCTAAATGAAGAACTTGTAACAACATAGAGCAGTAGTTGTCAGGGACTGAGAAGTAGGGGGAATAGATTACAGAGTTTCAGCTTCTAATCATAGTTGATAGTACTATATTGTATAACTGAAATTTGCAAAAAGAGTAGAACTTTAAGTTTGAAAAGTACATAAGAATAAATATACAAGGTGACAAATGTGTTAATTAACTAGGTTAACTGGGTGAGAGGAATTGTTTCACTATTTTCACTTTAAATATCTTATATTTTTGTCAATTATACCTAAATAAAGCTGAATTTTTTAAAACTAAGTAAAATTGTAAAAAAATAATTTATTAAAATGCCCTCCTAAAACTTAACATTTTTGTTTTCTTTAGTGGGTTACATAGTTATGCAAATATTTTTTTTTTCTCATGACTAAGAATGCTCATGAAAATGAAAATATAGAGTGACTTGACATAGACTTAGCACAGAAGTATTAGGGCTCTCTAAAGAAGGCAGCCAATTATAATAAAATGAGAAAAACTCAGTTGTAGTTTGTGTTTTTCATAAATACCCACTGGGATAGAAATATTCTAATTATTCTTACATCTCGGAAGAAACTGAAATATATAGCTCATTAAAAGAACATGGAAGGACTCGCTTTTTCAACCTGCATTACTCATGGAAACAGCTTCCTCTGTCTTTCCTCTCTTTCTCTGATATGTTTCATCCAGCTGCTGAAATAGACTGCCTTCTGGAAATTAAAACCCACATGGCTCAGACCATAGCAATAAATCTGGTGGAACAGATGGTCCTGGATGAATTGTTTTACCTCTGCATAAAACCTTAGGATTTTATCAATAGGCTTTACACTAAGTAATGGGAATCAGAGTGACAAATTAACAGTAAAACTTTCATGCTTATATCCAAGCACTATGTTCTGGCTTCTTACCTTGTATTATTCTAATCCAGCCAAAACCATTGTCCTCTAGCAACAAACCTAAGATAAGTCTCATCCAGCTCATCTAACTTATTTAAATATGTTTGTTCTGTAGCAGTTTACCTAAAGATTGAGTTTATGTAAAGATCCGTCTTTAATAAAATACCTTACATACAAATGTATGTATGTATAAGACTCATTTATAGTCTTTTCTCTACACAAGATTGAAATAGGGTCACATGAGAATTTAGTTCCACATCCCAGTTAGATTTTCTAGTGGAGTGGATTTTCAAGAATTTTATGTTAATGAGGTTTTTCTTTTCTTTTAAAGCTGCTATCATTATCCATGGAAAATAAGTTTCATTGATTCGTATATTCAACATAATTCAATATTTCCTTGCTGGTCTGTGAGTTTCCCTAATAAGAAGCTGAGAAGACATATTTCAGGGTCTACTATGAATCTGGACTTTTTTTCTCCATCCTGTCTGATCTGATCCTTATAACCGTCTTAGAAAGCATTTGTACATCCATATTTTCATAACTTTATTCAACACATGTTCTTGAGTTGTTATTTATGACCAACCTAGATAGCATATTCAAAAGCAGGGACATTACTTTGCCGACTAAGGTCCATCTAGTCAAGGCTATGGTTTTTCCAGTAGTCATGTATGGATGTGAGAGTTGGACTGTGAAGAAGGCTGAGTGCCGAAGAATTGATGCTTTTGAACTGTGGTGTTGGAGAAGACTCTTGAGAGTCCCTTGGACTGCAAGGAGATCCAACCAGTCCATTCTGAAGGAGATCAGCCCTGAGATTTCTTTGGAAGGAATGATGCTGAAGCTGAAACTCCAGTACTTTGGCCACCTCGTGCGAAGAGTTGACTCATTGGAAAAGCCTCTGATGCTGGGAGGGATTGGGGGCAGGAGGAGAAGTAGATGACAGAGGATGAGATGGCTGGATGGCATCACTGACTCAATGGGTGTGAGTCTGAGTGAACTCCGGGAGCTGGTGATGGACAGGGAGGCCTGACGTGCTGCAGTTCATGGGGTTACAAAGAGTCGGACATGACTGAGCGACTGAACTGAACTGAACTGAAAAATATAGGAACTGAGCAAAATAGATACAGGTCTTATTTTTGTGGCATTTGATTTTGGCAGTGAAGATGGCCAGTAGCAAATATCTGACTAACCATCTAATTACAGTTGCAGGAAGGGATAAAAGAGATTATAATAGGCAGATTTATCTAGCTGGGGAGAGATTGGTGAAAGTGGGAAACTTCCAGTGTTATTGAATTAATGCTTACGGTGCTAAATGTGTCATCAATCGAGCTGTGTCTTCAAAGATGGGTAGCAGTTGGCCTGTCGAAAGGGGAGACAGAGAGATATGTAGGGGGAGTTCCTGGAGAGGGTGATGGAACTGAAAGGAATCTTGTGACGCAGGCTGATAAGGGAGAGAGTGGTTTTCTCCCCGTTGTAACTGAGGCATTCAAGGTCACACAAGGAAATCTAAGTGAAATTTGAACTCAGTTCTGTCCAACCTCCAAATCTTTCTTGTAGATCATGAAAGTTTTGTCCAACCTCCAATTCTTTCTTGTACGTTTCCCCTGTTAGTCATCAGATTATGCTTAGGTTATTGCTATGATCTTCATCTGCAGATTCTTAGTTAAGAAATCTTTTTGCATGTTCATTCAGATATATTGCTGTTTTATTTATATAAGTGAGCTGCAGTACATCCCTTCAGCATCATCTCTGTATTGTTTTTCAGCGTTCCAACATTCCAGAGCCTTCCTGAAGAGATCCTCAGTAAGCTTGCTGACGTCCTTGAAGAGGTAATTGTTTTTAGTCCTTGAACTTTTTGAGATGGGACTAAACCCATCACAGCTGTGCAATAAGTCACAAACTGCAGAGACCTTTTACATTTTTTTGAGCAATGGGACGGGATATATATTTGGCTTCAAATAAAAGCAGCTTCAGCATATCTGACATTTATACACAATTAGAAATGTGCAAATCAACTTAACAATAGCAGAAGGAAATTTTTTCACTGTGGCAAACATATTATTACTTTGATTTCCAATAAAGGGAGATGGCATATATATATATATATCTTATTTCAATTGGTGATAAGCAACATTATAGTCATTGCTACTCTGAAAATATAAATTAGCAAATTTATAACATGAATTAGAAGGTTGGGTACATACTTTTTTTTAGCATATGAGTATTTTATGCATGTAATTGTATGTGTGAATGTGAAAGTATCACTGTTACTTCTTTTTCTCTGTACCTATAAAGTACAGGAAATATTGAAGCAGGAGAAAGGCAGGAGGTTTACACAAGTAGTGTCTTGAGTGAACACAAGAGTATAGGGTTCCTGGTGCCTGCAGAAACAAGGAAACTACAGTACCTGGGCAGTTATGCAGGTAGGGAGGTTGATGGAATGGCTGGCTCTGTGGCAAATCTGTTCTGACATCTAATTTCTCAGTGATCTAGAAAGCAAGACCATCAACTCTGGAGCAGATGTTGAGAGGTTTGAAGACAGAAGAGAAGGTATGAGAAAAGTGGAGGAGGAAACGGACTAGGAAGGCATAGTATGATTGCCAGTTTGATATTACCAATCTCAAATCTCAAAAAGAGTTCATCCAGCATGTATGATAAGACAGGTAGATCAAACTCCACTCTCTTGTACCAAAGGATGGGAGAATTTTTAAAGCACTGGAATGAGTTGGTGGAAAAGTATTCCAGTAGGGGTGTTACCACAGAGTAGGTTCTTGTCACATTGCAGAAAGAATTCAGAAATGAGATGGAAGTCAAGAAAGAAAAGTGAAGATTTATTAGGCTCTCAAGGGAAGAGCTGGGAACCAGGTGGGCAGTTGCCCTGAGGTTCTTTGGCAAGTTGGTTATATGAGGTGTGAAAATAAATGGACAGAATATTCATGGAGGAGAGAGGGGTTTGGGGTTATATATTTCCTGATTTTCATCCTAGCTCTACCTTCCAGGGTAGGAAGGATTCTTGTCCTTATTTAGTCCTTGAGAAAGACATTCCTGAGCTGTAAAACAGGAGATCATCAGCCTGGAAGGAGATGTGTATCTCAAAACAGGCAAATTGAGAATTTACAGTTGAAAATTTTCTAAAGTAAACACCCTAAGAAAAGGGAAATCAGGAGCCTAATAGTGTCAGAGAAAAGCCTATCTAAAGTTTAGTCAAAGTGGGGGAGCTGTCCAGTCTGTCTTGCTTACCAGCCCATTTACTCTTGTGTGCTTTTTCAGCCCCATTTGTTTCTCTAGATTCAAGTCCCAAGGGATAGAGAATGGGATTTAACCAGGACTGGCATTTTGCCAGGAAAAGCTGAGTGGTTGAAAGAGGAAAAAGGGGTTGAAGATGCATGTGAAGGAAGGATTATAGAGACTGCTCCTGGAATTTCGATTGGGCAAGAAGGAGAGGGATGCCGAAAGGAACAAGGGTCAATGAGTGACTGGGATCAATGGATTTTAGTCTCAGGAAGCTGAAGAATTTTTGGAGTTGTGCTATCATAGAGATAAACCGGAAAGATACTGAAAAAGTTTTTGTCTCTAAGTACTCACAATACCGCATAACTCAGGCAGTAAAGAATCTGCCTGAAATGCAGGAGACACAGGTTCGATTCCTTGGTTGGGAAGATCCCCTGGAGAAGGAAATGGCAGTTCAGTCCAGTATTCTTGCCTGGAAAATCTCATGGACAGAGGAGCCTGGCAGGCTACAGTCCATGGGGTCATAGGAGTTGGACAGGACTTAGCAACTAAACCACCACCACTCACAATACCAGTAATTATATGATACATAGAATTTCAAAGGTTTATGTCCACAAATTCTTAACAGTCTTTTATTAGAGTGAGCTGTCCTAGGATTTACTGTTCTCTCTCATCTTATATGGGAACACAAAGTAAAACAGAAGTAACGTTTGATTCCTATGTTAAAATATAAAAGATCCATGAGAAAAAATTACTGGCTTCCTTTCTTTCTGAATGTGCCAACCACTGTACTTGCAACCTCTGTAAATGAAAAGCTGCTTTCCCCAGTTCTGTTCCTTGTTGAATACACTGAAGAACTCTCTGATGACCTTTTTTCTTTTTTTTTCCTAAACAAAAAGAAATAAAGTACAAAATCACTGGCCCCAATCAAGCCTGTCCAAAATAAAATAAAATAAAACCCCATGAAATGCTTTAATCATTTTCTTTCTGTTCCACAGCTGTGGAAGCATTTGCTATGTTTTGCAAAACAATAGCCATAGCTCTATAAATAATTTTGACCAAAGAAATATTTTAGTATTTTATGTCTGATTTTCTCATCAGAAGATGTCTTAATTTATGTTATACAAGCCACAGTACAGTCTACAGCAAAACTGCATGAAAATAGAAACAGATGATTAAGTGCCCACACATTTGCTCTGAAGACATACAAATGAAGTAAACAGCCAAAATATGAAGTTAGACATATGAATATACTACCCAATGCACAAAAGTGTTCAAGTTGAATAAACAAGCACAATGAGAAATTAGATTAAATTATGTATCAGATAGAGTGAAGCAAATTTGGAAGAACAAAAGCAATACCAGTGTCACTTAGCATTAAAGGAAAATGTGCTTGCATAATAATTGAGCTGTCTTTCTTCCTACAACATCTACAAGAAAATGAAAGAATCCCAGATCATTTGAAAAGAAAGCCTGTATAATCATTGTGTTTAACAAAGAAGCTTATAGCCTTGTTAAAACAAATATTTATGGGACCTCTGCCACGTGCCAGTAATTGTTCCAAACTCTGGGATTCAGGACCTTGTCCACGCAAAGCATGTTTCAGTGGAAGATACAGATGAGACATAAGGAAAATGGCATCAAAATAGCACTGAGTGAGAAAGCCACTCTGTACTGGAGTAGGGAGGGAAGACCTCTCTGGTCTCAAGCTGAAATCTAAGAGCAGATACAGGATGCCATGTGTACAGGACAGAGAGAAGAGAAAGCATAATGTCCTAAACTAGGAATGAGTTTGCTGTTCTTAAGGAATGGGGGGGGGGGGGATGAAATTACAGTGAAATGAGATGAGGCTACAGAAAATAGCCAAGGCCAGGTGGCAGGGGACTGCTGATTGTGATGGGAGTTATGATAAGGTTTTTAAGTGCAATGGGGAGATTTTGAGGATTCTAAGCCATAAAATGACATGATTTGGGTTATGCTTAAATGATAGCTCTCTGTGAGAAGAATGGATTATAGAGGGACAGATCAATTATTTAGACAAAATAGCCCCAGGTGAGGGTAGATGTTTATATTTGGATGTGCTTTCTTATTAACTGTTTCACTCCATTCATTATGAAACAAAACTTCCAGCATGAGGGGAACATTTTTAAAGAATAAGGGCAGGGTACACAGGACTGAGAGTTAACCCAAAAAAGGAAACAAACATAGTGAAAGAGGAATGAGCATAATGTTGTTGGTTAAGTGATTTAGGAGGGTATTTGTGACTGCAGGACCAGTACATGATGCCGGGGCATCCTACTCTAAAATTGAAAAAGAAACCATTATATGAGTAATTTCTGCCATTGCCCACCCACCTCCCCACTTACCTCTTCCATAATTTGTAGTGTAGATGTACCCATTTATCTGTTCTTCCTTATGAAATTATAAACCAGGAACAAATATCCTTATTCTTAGTGTTGTAATTTAGTGCCCCTTTCTTTGTTTCCTTTATATCACATAGTACAGGTATTTTCTTTATTGAATCTCTCTTGACTTTTTCAGGAACATAGGAAAATTTTCTCTAGTTCCTTTGAGAAGCTGTTTTTATGCGTAGATATCAAGAGATTCTTGGTCAAAGGTCTATCCAGATCAAGATCAACAATTCCAACATATTCTTAGGTTGTGTTTTGCAAGACAAGTTGAAGTAATTAATTGATTCTCTAAACATTCACCTTCCTTGTCACCATAGTATGTTGTTCTCATCTCGTATCTGACTTAAAATAAGTCTTAATAATTAGTGGAAATCATTTTTAGAGCTTCAGATTTGTTTTGCTAAATAAGTTATTTTATAGTTTTTAAAATAAATTATAGGAGAATTTTTAGGCACATGTAGGGAATAGCAAGATCTAACTTTGTAAACTAGTTTCATTAACTTCTATACTATTCTGTATACTACAGTGAAAACTATGTTGAATTCATTCATATTGAATGAAGTAGTCAAATACTGAAATCTAGTCTGAAAACCTAGGAAGTTCTTAGGGGTAAATGAAAAGAGCTGTGAAACTATTAATAGGATCTAATCTTTTTTTCTTACCATAGCAACCTAAAACTTTCCTTCTTCCTTTATGTACACATAATTAGTCTCTGTAGATGAATTACATTTTTCAGATGGAAGAAACAACCTGTAGCTAATCTCCACCTGAGAAATAGCTTCCTTCAGTGACTACCTACCCAAACACAATGGAGGAAAGTCATTGTAAATAACTCAGTGTCTAATATATATCCTCATATTAGAACTGTGGTGAGATCTTTAAAGGAAACAACAAATAAAAACAATTTCATATAGATAGGAGGAGCAGAGATTAACCTGATATCATGTTACAAAGAAGCTTGAAAATTAATTTGGGAAGGAGTTACGCTTTCACCAATAAGGGTGAAAATGCTTATATAACTCAAGTAAAACCGTGTTTTTATTGAAGACATTAGATTGAACAATCAAGCCAACAAATTTGCTTTTACCACTGGTATAGCTCATTCTTCCTTTGTAAATAGAAGTGGGACATGGCTGCTATATTTAAGTCTCCTGATTTTTAAATAGAAAATAAAACATATGAGAATCACTTCTTTGGTTACACTGAAATCTGTTTCACATCAAGTTCTCTCATGAAACACTGGATTTGGTTGTCTTAGAATGAGAAACTGCCATACGACTCAGCAATCCCACTGCTGGGCATACACACCGAGGAAACCAGAATTGAAAGAGACACGTGTACCCCAATGTTCATCGCAGCACTGTTTGTAATAGCCAGGACATGGAAGCAACCTAGATGTCCATAAGCAGATGAATGAATAAGAAAGCTGTGGTACATATACACAATGGATTATTACTCAGCCATTAAAAAACATGCATTTGAATCAGTTCTAATGAAATGGATAAAACTGGAGCCTATTATACAGAGTGAAGCCGGAAAGAAAAACACCGATACAGTATACTAACGCATATATATGGAATTTAGAAAGGTGGTAACGATAACCCTGTATGCGAGACAGCAAAAGAGACAGAGATGTATAGAACAGTCTTTTGGACTCTGTGGGAGAGGGCGAGGGTGGGATGATTTGGGAGAGTAGCATTGAAACATGTATAATATCATATGTGAAATGAATTGCCAGTCCAGGTTCGATGCAGGATACAGGATGCTTGGGGCTGGTGCACTGGGATGACGCAGAGGGATGGTACGGGCAGGGAGGAGGGAGAGGGGTTCAGGATGGGGAACACGTATACACCCATGGTAGATTCATATTGATGTATGTCAAAAGCAATACAGTATTGTAAAGTAATTAGCCCCCAATTAAATAAATTTCTATTAAAAAAAAAAAAGCAGTGCACCTTACCTCATCAAAAAAGAAAGAAATACTTCTGCTTCACCAGCTTTTTAAGAGCTCTCTACCTTTGGGTCTGCAGTTTTATGTGATTAGACCTTAGATACATTTGAGTCTAAATAATGGATTGTTCTGGTTTGTGTCCTTATACAGGGCATTTATTTATGTTTTCAGTTTGGGGATATTTGTACTGTTATGGCCCTGACAAGATCTTGAACAAATAATACCCCTCCAAGGTTTTTGAAATATCGAAGAGGACAGGATGAGAAAAATAGAAAGAGAAAAGAGGCAGGGAGAGAAAACTTTTTTTTTTTTTCATCTTACCATTGCTTGATAATACGCTAAAGAGCAAATATGAGATCACAGCCCAGGGATCACTTTTGGAAAAGGAGGTTAACATAACACAAGGTGCCCCACGGCTAATTCCATATGCATCGTTCCAGGTGTGCAGCTCTTCCTTGGTGTCGCCATGTCATGTTGACATCTTCTCAAGTTCCTCTGCATTCTCTCCAGTTGTGAGCAATACAAGGAATAAATACTACACTTGATGAGTTATTGGAATGCTCTGAAGCTTTCTCTTTTCATCATTCTAAACAGGTCTAGACTCTTTCAAAAGAGACTCGCGTAGTAGTAAAAGTAAAAAGTAAAGTCACTCAGTCGTGTCCGACTCTTTGCTACCCCATGGACTGTAGCCTACCAGGCTTCTCTGTCCATGGGATTTTCCAGGCAAGAGTACTGGAGTGGGGTGCCATTGCCTTCTCCAGGGCATCTTCCCAACCCAGGGAAGTAGACTGAAATATTATTGATTCTCTTCAAAATCTATTGTTGCGACTAAAGTTTTTGATTCTTGCTATTCAGGGCCAAGCTGGAGGGAATTTTAAGTACCCATTCTTTTCCAGTTGCTTTGGCCTGATCTTCCCAACCCAGTGGAGTAGACAGAAACATTATTAATTCTCTTCAAGATCTATTGTTGTGACTAAACTCTTTGATTCTTGCTATTCAGAGCCAAGTCGGGGGGAATTTTAAGTACCCATTCTTTTCCAGTTGCTTTGGCCTGAAGGACTCTGAATTTGGACAGTTCTGTCTAGATCTACCTGGTTCCTTTTGATTCTTTTTGAGTTTTCACATCTACAGGGCACATGACTGCTTCTGAAGGAGGAAGAAGTAGAAGCATGTATGTTTGAATTTTTGTGGCAGGGTTGAGAGATTAAAAAGTAAAGACAAACTTTCAGTTCATGTGAATATCTGCCTATCTTATTCTATTATACAAGTAAGTGTATGGAAGGATATATTTGCAAATTGTAAGTGTGATAAGGTAGTTGTATTAGTCAGAGTTCTCCAGAGAAAACAGAACCAGTAAGATGTGCATGTGTAGAAAGAGATTTATTTTAAGGAATTGGCTTCTGAATTATGGATGCTGCCCATTTCAAAATCTGCAGAATAAACTGGCAGGCCATGGAAAAGCTAATGTTGCAGTTCAAGTTCAGTGCCATCTGCTGGCAGAATTCCTTCTTGCTTGGGCAATGTCAGTCTTTGTTCCTTTAAGATCTTCATTTGATTGAATGAGGCCCACACACGTTATGGACAGTAATCCACTTTAACATTTAAATCAATGAATTTTGAGTAATCTAGTCTCAAAGTTCACTTGCTGAAATGTATAATCATATAACATACACAAAAATACTCAGAATAATGTTTGAGCAAATATCTGAGCACTATGGCCCAGCTAAGTTGACATGTAATATTATCATAAGACTTATATCTAGAATATATAAAGAATACTTACAAATTGATACTAAAATGATAAACAGTTCAATTTAAAAACGAGTGGATTTAAAAAGTTAATAGATAAAAATGAGCGAATAGATATTTTTCAAAAGGAGGTATACAGAAATCCGGTAAGTACACGTTTCTTATTAGCAGTCATCAAGGAAACAAAAAGAAGAACCCTAGTTATGCACCACTTCATGCACTCTAGGGTGGCTAGAATAAAAAAGACAATGACAAATCTTGGTGAGGGTGTAGAGAAATTGTAACTCTCAGATGTTACTAGTGGGATTGTGAAATGGTGCAGCTTCCTTGAAAAATGGTCAAGAACTTGATTTGTAAGCATTTATATAATTCCTTCTCACCCTGAAGTTTCTACCTCTTTAAATTACGTATTTTGCTTATTTGTATAATCTATACCATAGTCTACGAAATATTCAGTTTTCATTTTTATTCAGCTTCCTCACCTGACTTGAACCAGTAGCCCTATGCCTGACAAAAACCCAAAATATCTAAAAGGTTGGAATAATGGATAGAATCCACTAAAATTAGGTAACAGAGGAGAATATGGTTTTGCACATGATTAAAAAAAAAATACAGAAGGAAGGAACAGAAGGATAGGATGGTGAAGACAGGACAGAATGTAGGCAGTATTGCTGGAAACAAGGGAAGAAAACAATTGAACTAACTTATAAATTTGCCCTGGAGAAGACTTTGGGGGAAGGTATTGGATTCCTTTTTAACTTAGTGGACACAACTTTCTGTGTTCAAAGGATGGGGAACTCCATCTCTAAAAATAGCCTGGATGAAGGATTTAACCCATCACAGATGAACAGGGATAAAGCAATATCTGCCTCTTGTAGTACTATAGGTCTTAAATTGTATAATTATTGTAAAATTATTAGCATGCAAACATCATTTCAGATGTCCATCATCAGTGCTTACCAGCCCCTTTCACATGTTGACACATAATGGAAAATGTTTATCCTGCACACATATTGAGGTTAACAGATAAAACTCCTTATGACTGGAGGTGACTGGTCAGGGATTTTGACTGTCCCAAGTCCTACTGGACTCTCCATCTGAATGGCTGAGGAGGCATTTTGTACTGTCTGGAGACATCTATGCTGGTTATAATATTGAGTGAGGTTAGCAGAAGGCTGCCACTGGCCTCTAATGGGTAGGAGCCAAAGTGCTATTAATCATTCTACAATGCATAGGACAGCTTTGCAACAATTCATCCAGTACCAGATGTCAGTACTGCTGAGTTTGGGAAATTCTCCTGTAGAGTAAATGTGATAGAACTTGGGAAACTCTGCTGAAAGTATGAAGGAAATAAAATCATGTAATATGATCAAGACTGCCAAGGACTGGTGGACTACTTTAGCCAGAGTGGTTAGGAAAGTTTCATCTGAAGAGGTGACTTTGAGTTGACAGCCATTGCAAGCATCACAGATAGCAAAATATATAATCTTAGGTATGAGTGGATATCATACATATTTGGAAAACTGCAGTATATAAAAAATTAGATAAGATATTGTAAATACTCATGCATTGATTTGGTGCTTGAACCATATTGATTTTTTGGCTTCTATCTAACTCTAACATTCTGTACCATCACATTCTCAATTGAGATCTCTCTAGTCCAGAGCCTCAGTCATTTTCATTTCTACCCCTGTGGGAAGTGTCTTCTCCTTTATCTCCTTGATCTATTTAGCTATCATTATATGGAAGAAATAAGTGCTTGTCCATTGCTTTAAATTAGTCTCTAGTTTTGCAAACTTTTATCATTTTTGACTGTAAGTTCTTTAAAGGCTCTTGCTGTTCAGTCACTAAGTCATGTCCAGTTCTTTGTGACCCCATGGACTACAGCACCCCAGACATTCCTGTCCTTCACTATCTCCAAATATGAGTTTGCTCAAACTCATGTCCATTGAGTTGGATGACATCTAATCATCTCATCCTCTGTCTAGTACAGGCTAATGATATATTCATAATTTATTTTCACAGGGTACTTGTAGGCAGTTGAGAAAAGCAACAGTAATACCTTCAACTTATTAAGGCTGACTGTGCCAGTAAGGGCAACTGTTTAAACCTCTGAGGTCACTACTATTACAGTTGACCCTCTGAAGTCACTACTATTACAGTTGACCCTTGAACACCAGCAGGTGTTAGGGGCACTGACTCTCCATGCAATCAAAACCCCACAATCAAAACCACTACTGCATAAGCCTGCAGTAGGTCCTGGTATACATAGATTTGGAACCACAGGTTCAACTGACCTTGTATTACTTTTAGTACTGGACAGTCATATTTCGTGAAAAAATATCTGCATGTATGTGGACCCCCACATTTCAAACGCATGTCGTTCTAGGGTCAACTGTGCTTTTACTATTCGTAGTTTATAACTGGGGGAACTGTTCAGTTCAGTCGCTCAGTCATGTCCGACTCTTTGCAACCCCATGAATCGCAGCATGCCAGGCCTCCCTGTCCATCACCAACTCCTGGAGTTTAATCAAACTCATGTCCATCGAGTCGGTGATGCCATCCAGCCATCTCATCCTCTGTTGTCCCCTTCTCCTCCTGCCTCCAATCCCTCCCAGCATCAGAGTCTTTTCCAATGAGTCAACTCTTCGCATGAGGTGACCAAAGTATTGGAGTTTCAGCTTTAGCACCAGTCATTCCAAAGAACACCCAGGGTTGATCTCCTTCAGAATGGACTGTTGGATCCAGTTGGATCTCCTTGCAGTCCAAGGGACTCTCAAGAGTCTTCTCCAGTACCACAGTTCAAAAGCATCCATTCTTCGGCACTCAGCTTTCTTCACAGTCCAACTCTCATATCCATACATGACCACAGGAAAACCATAGCCTTGACTAGACAGACCTTTGTTGGCAAAGTAATGTCTCTGCTTTTGAATATGCTATCTAGGTTGGTCACAACTTTCTTTGCAAGGAGCAAATGTCTTTTAATTTCATGGCTGCAGTCACCATGGGGGAACTGAGGATCAAGTAATACACCCCCACTATTACAGTAGTGATGCTTCCTAAGGCCCACTTGACTTTACATTCCGGGATGTCTGGCTCTAGGTGAGTGATCACACCATTGTGATTATCTGGGTCGTGAAGATCTTTTTTGTGCAGTTCTTCTGTGTATTCTTACCACCTCTTCTTAATATCTTCTGCTTCTGTTAGGTCCATACCATTTCTGTCCTTTACTGAGCCCATCTTTGCATGAAATGTTCCCTTGGTATGTAATTTCCTGAAGAGATCTCTAGTTTTTACCGTTCTGTGGTTTTCCTCTATTTCTTTGCATTGATCGCTTGGAAGGCTTTCTTATCTCTCCTTGCTATTCTTTGGAACTCTGCATCCAGATGCTTATATCTTTTTCTCCTTTGCTTTTCACTTCTCTTCTTTTCACAGCTATTTGTAACGCCTTCTCAGACAGCCATTTTGCCTTTTTCTTGGGGATGATCTTGATCCCTGTCTCCTGTACAGTGTTAGGAACCTCTGTTGTAGTTCATCAGGCACTCTGTCTAGAGAGCACTTGAAATTGTTGTCACGTAATAATATATAAGCGTGCTTGGTACTTGCGGTTTTCTCCCCTTTAGGGGGTTTGTAAACAAATAGTGAATTTGTATGAAGTATGAATAAGTGGCTCATCTTTAACATAAGCATGGGATCCTATTTACAGAATGCTAGTTGGTAGTATTGGAGCAGATCATGATAAACCTTGAATTCCTTTCAGAGAGGAGAGTCATAAACCTTGGTCTGAATCTTGTGAATTGCTCCAATTTAAGTATGACCTGATATTTTAAACTTTTTATTTTTTAATCGAGGCATCTTTGTAGCTGCTAAAAAAACTAGTTTAGGGGCCTGTGCACAGTTGGCATCTGAGACATAAACTGGTGAATATAAGCCACCCACTTGTACTTACAGTAAGAAGCTGAAGATAAGAAAATCAGTTGGACTTTCAGTTTTTGTCACAAAATACAAAGCTTGTCTGGGTTGGAGAGAGCTATCAAACAGCTTAGGCAGGAAGCAATGTGGGTGTTAATTTCCAGGTCTCCCAAAGGCCTCTGGCTATAGGTCCTCCTGGAAATTCATTACAAGGTAGCCTACCATTTCCCTGCAGAGAAGGAATCATGCAGTTTCTTAGGCCAATAGCTGCAAGGCTGCTGCCTAGTAGATAAGGCTCTGAACATGGGCAGACAGTATTTCAGACATGAATATTCATCAGAAGTCAGTCAATATCAATAAGGAAGGAACTGTGACCAGCCAAGGCTGTAGTGAGACTTCATCTATATGGAAAAATCCTGTGTGTCTCATGGCCTCTGTCTTCTCTTAATTGCTATGAGATATTATCAGTGAGCTTCTCTTAGCTCTCTGGGAAGAGTTACCATTTATTTATTTAACTTACAATGGAAAATTATTATTTTAATAAAAGTAGCATGCTTTGTTTTCTAAATAGACTGGCGCAGTGCAACACCATTCTGTCATTTCTCTTTGCTTCATATGACTTGTGCAAGTTACTTTACGTTTCCAAGAATCATTCATTATTGTGAGCCTGAGAGCAGCTGGTCTATCCCTGACTCCTCTTTTCTCTTCCAAAGATATTCTTTAAGATCAAGTCTTTCTTTTTTAGAAGCTTGCCCTAAGGCAGCTTTATCATTTTGCTTGTTTCCTTAATTATTTCATAGTTTGTGCTTCAAAATCGTACTCATGCTCCTATAGTGCCTGGAACTTGTCTTTTTTCCTACAGTTTTCTCTAAATGCCTTAAGGATAGGATGTGTCTCAGCTTATATCCCATTTCCAGCTGAGCAAGGATTTGCCCGACATTTACTGCACAGCCAATAAGTATTTTCTGAATGAATAGTCTAAGTTGGTTTTCAGTAAATATGTGCTTTGTGAGTCACGCAGTGAATGAAACAGAACTGTTCTGTTTTATGTTTGGATGCTCTCACATACACCCAGACTGCAAACGTGTCAAGGACCAGAGGCATGTGTTCTGAAATATAAGAATTTATAAGTATTATCTGATGACACTGGCTTCTCTGGTCGCTCAGTGGTAAGTAATCTGCCTGCCACTGCAGGAGACGTGGATTCNCTACAGTTTTCTCTAAATGCCTTAAGGATAGGATGTGTCTCAGCTTATATCCCATTTCCAGCTGAGCAAGGATTTGCCCGACATTTACTGCACAGCCAATAAGTATTTTCTGAATGAATAGTCTAAGTTGGTTTTCAGTAAATATGTGCTTTGTGAGTCACGCAGTGAATGAAACAGAACTGTTCTGTTTTATGTTTGGATGCTCTCACATACACCCAGACTGCAAACGTGTCAAGGACCAGAGGCATGTGTTCTGAAATATAAGAATTTATAAGTATTATCTGATGACACTGGCTTCTCTGGTCGCTCAGTGGTAAGTAATCTGCCTGCCACTGCAGGAGACGTGGATTCAGTCTCTGGGTCAGGAAGATCCCCTGGAGAAGAAAATGGCTCTCCCTTCTAGTATTCTTGCCTGGGAAGTCCCATGGACAGAGGAGCCTGGTGGGCTACAGTCCATGGGGTCACAAAAGAGTCGGATACGACTTAGCAACTAAGTAACAGCAACAACCTGAGAATATAGAGAAGGTAGAGGGAAGATCCCCAGGGACACAAAATGAAGGTCAACTATAGAGAGAAGCTGTGGAGCAACAAGGGCTTACAAGATCATGGAAAAGGAATAAGACATTGTTCTTCTGGCAGCTCTCTGGTTTCCCTTGTTCATTCAGGGAGATACAACAAAAGCCAAACTTTTGGAAGGATATCTCCTTCCAAAGGAAGGGGAACACTCTCATAAACATTCCAATATAGTGTCCTTAGGCAGAGAGCTGAGTAAATTATTACTTGATAGCTAGGGGATAAAGGCCCCTAGAAATCACCTTCCCAATTGCCTGCAATTGAAGTTCCGTACTTGTTTATGGCAATCCCCCAATCTACAGTTTTACAGTGTACATATCTGTTCTGTCTTTTTACTTAGCTTCTCATCTAAAGAATAACACGTTTGTGTTGTTATTGTTTAGTTGCTAGGTCATGTCTGACCCTTTTGTGACCCCATGGACTATAGCCCATGAGGCTCCTCTGTCAATGGGATTTCCCAGGCAAGAATACTAGAGTGGGTTGCTGTTTTCTTCTCCAGGGGATCTTCCCATTACACATATGTAATGTAACAAAATAATCAACCCCTTTTGTAATTGTTCCTCAGATTTTGGATATTCTGTTTTTTCATTCATTTCTTTCTAGTTCCGTTTTGGAAGTTTCTATTCACATGTTTCTCAAACACACTGATTTTTGTCTTGGTCACGTCCAGTCTACTGATGGGCCCACCAGAAGCATTCTTCATTTCAATTACAGAGTTTTATTTTCTAGCATTTTCTAGAATTGCTACCTTTCTGCTTATATTACCCATCTGCACCAGTATGCTGTCCACTTTTTCTGTAAGAACCCTTAACATATCATTCATTGTTATTTTAAATTTCCTGTCTGATAATTTCAGAATTCCTGCCATATCTGAGTTTGGTCCTGAGGCTTACTTGGTTTTTCAGATTGTGTTTCTGGCTTTTAGCATGCCTTTCAGCTTTTCTGTTGAGAGTAAGACATGATGTATTGGGTAACAAGAATCAAGGAGATAGACATTTCATGAGAAATTTTGTGTTTATCTGGCTAAGAGTTGGATTTTGTTTACTGTTTGCTGTAATGGGGATGTTAAAGGCTATAATTTCCTCTAGTGTTTTTGTATCCTCCTCTTGTCTTTGGGTCTTTGTGGAAACTCCTTCTTAAATAGATTCTGAGATTTGCCATCTTCCAGCTATAATCTCTCATTATTATACAGGAGCTATTGTATTGATGCAATAGAGTATTAGGGTTCTCCAGAAAAGCAGAACAAGTAGGAGATTGTATGTGTGTGTATGTGTGTGTGTGTGCATGTTTGTGTATGTGTGTATGTATATATATGGAGGGGAGAGAGATTATATGGAACTGGCCCCTATAATTTTGGAGGCATAGACATCTTAAAACTCTGTCACCTGCAAGCTGGACACCCAGAGAATTTGCTAGTATAATTCAGTCTGAGTATGTAAAGGCCTGAGAATCAGGGGAATCTGAATCTGAAAACCTGGACAGTAGGAGATTGACGTTCTGGCTTAAACAATCAGGCAAGAAGTCCAAATTCCTTTTACCTTTGTCTTTTAGTTCTCTTCAAGCTCTCAGTGGGTAGGATGATGCCCATCCACTAGTTCAAATGCAGTTTCATCCCGAAACACTCTCATAGATATGTTCACAAATGATGTTTAGCCAAATATCTAGGCACCCTGTGATCCAATTAAGCTGACATAAAATCAACCCTCACAGATGGTAAGGTGTGGAGGGGAGGAATGCATTCTGTACTCCTGTTACTAAGTCTAAGTCTTCTAGTGAGCCTGAGTTAGTATTTCCTTCCTCCTCCCATCAAAAGCTAGATGGGGCTAGAATTGAGTATTTTCTTCACCGAGGTTCATCAACCTTTGGTAAAACCTCCTTTGGCTCTGCTAAAATAGTTTTCCCAAGGGTAGGTCTTGTTAAATAGAAAAGAGAGAGCTCTGAGTATATTTCACAGTAAGGCTTTCCTCTTTCCCGGAGGGAAGCACTGGGAATTGTTATCTTACATTCAAGGTTAGAACGTGGTACAGGGTAGTACTCCTGAAAATGTGGGGAGGCCCCCTAAGACTGGGCCTCCAAGGAGTTTTCAATTCTCAATCTAGTCTTCAGTGAGCCTCTAGTGATGCGTCAATGACAGGTTGAAGCGTTCTTACCTGTACTGACTTCAGTTGGGGGCTTCTGCCTCTGGGCTTTTGCTGTGAATCTCTATCCCCATCACCAGTTTTCAGAGCTGCAGTTTGTCCTGTGACCTCAGTTTTCTGATGGATCTAAGAAAAATTGCCAGTCGTCAATTTGTTCAGGTTTTTTTCTTGTGAAAATGATGATGACTTCCAAGCTCCTTACATGTCATACTGGAAACCACTGTGTTTTAATATTAAATGTAATATCCCTGTAAAGCACTTAGCATAACTCATGGCATAAAGTGAAACTATATTGTTGCTGCTGCTAAGTCGCTTCAGTTGTGTCCGACTCTGTGAGACCCCATAGATGACAGCCCACCAGGCTCCCCCGTCCCTGGGATTCTCCAGGCAAGAACACTGGAATGGGTTGCCATTTCCTTCTCCAATGCTTGAAAGTGAAAAGTGAAAGGGAAATCGCTCAGTGTCCGACTCTTAGTGACCCCATGGACTGCAGCCTACCAGGCTCCTCCGTCCATGGGATTTTCCAGACCAGAGTACTGGAGTGGGGTGCCATTACCTTCATCTAATATCCCTTTAAAGCACTTAGCATAAATCATGGCATAAAGTGAAACTCTATTGTTAGTTATTATTGTAATGTATTATCGATTTCATCAACATTTTCTAATAATAATTAAATAACATGGTATAATATGCAACAGAAAAGTTACTATATCACTCTGAGCAAACTGAAAAATAAGTTCTTTACAGTGTTATAGGTTTAGGGAAGAAATTGACTCTAGTCAGAGGTCTGGAGCAATCAGAATTACAGGGTGATGCTGGCATGAAGAACAAATCTAAGCTGAAAGCTGAGCCAGAGAATCTATAAGGAGAGGGACCAGTCAGGAACATGAAGAAAAATAGCGAACATTAAACTCAAGGGAATGTAAGTTTGGGAATAGAAAAGGTGATGAAGGAGATGATAGCCTTTTTAGATGGTTGACCCATAGCAGAACTGATGCAGCCAGCTTCATCTTTTGTATTCAAAGATCGTGCTTCTGTTCGGTACAGCTCTTCGTTCCAGGAGATGCTGAAGTTTATCCGAGAAAGGCTGCCCTTTGGTTCACAGCTGTCGCCACTGTGTAGAGCTGAGCTGTCATAGATGTGTGGCCTGCCCAACCTCTTCGCTCAAACAGAACCTCCTTATCCCTCCTTATCCCTGAGTACCATGGGTTTCTAGGGTTTCACTTGCCCTGTGTGCTACTAAATTTCTCAAATGGGTTGGAACTGTCAGTGTTTGAAAAATACCTGCAAAGAAAGGGTGATCTTTCTGACTTGCCTACTGTGGTCATATCAGTTCACTATTGACTGATTGCTTGTGCCCTATTTTCCTTGAACATTTCCTGCTTAGCATTTTTTATTTTTTTCTTACTACTTCTAAGTAGCTCTAGATGCTTTTCTTGCTTCAAGATCTCATAGTCTATATCCTTCCTTAGTTTATAGTATTAAGATAGGTATGTATGTTGATATCACTTTAGAAAGTCAGTTTTATATGGATAAGATCGAAAAAAGGTCATCCTTGCAGCCTGAAAGAAGATTGGACCCTAAATTGGACCCTAAAGCCCCATGAACTTTCAGTTTGTGCTAGACCTTGATTCTGATATTAGTTTCCGAAAAAGATTAGATCATGTGACTCACTTGGGGAGCTGTCTTAGAATACAGATTTTAATATAGCTCAGAACAAATGAGACGTATCTAGGGAGGAGCCTCGAAGCCTGGATTTTCCATAATACTGCAACTTTGCAGTTCCAGTTACAGATTGGCATCAGAGACCACACACATGTGCTTACCCATATGCACACAGACAGGTATGCCTTCACTTTTCATAGTTTCCCACTTTGTTTAGTTATGGAAACAGAACACAGTGGAATGCCCCTTCCTCCTATGTATACCCTGCTGCGAGTGACATTTGAGACAGGCAGGATCCTGCTAGGACTAAAAGAGAAGGTGACACTTGATTCTGTCCGTGTCCTTTCATTATGTGGCGTATGTTGTCATTTGAGAAGACACTGCCTTAAAATTTTGGCATTTTCATTGAAGGCAGGGATCAGCAAATAGCCTTCCATCTATTTTTGTATGTGAGCTAAGAATATTTTGTGAATTTTTAAATGGTTGAAAAAAATCAGAAGAATAATAGCACTTCATGCCAAATGAAATGTATATGAAATTCAAAAGTAACTTTTATTGGGAGCCAGCCACACTCATTTCTTTACTTAACTGTCTATGACTGCTTTGACCCTGCAGTAAAAGCTGAGTAGTTACTAACACACAAGACCTGAAAACCTGGAATATTCGCTAGCTGGACCTTTACAGAAAAAATCTGGACAAACCCTCATTTAAGAGATGTTGACAGGTATCGAATTCTGCTGGATCGTGACCAACATCAGCAGAGTACCATCCTTATCTGATGGAAGTGGAGTCAGTGATCTTGAAGGATCACTGGCTGCTCCCCATTTTCCAGGGACCTGGAAACATTCCGCCCATTTAAACTTGACTCTGATTTTACATCCTCTGACCTGGAGGTTCTGATACTGACTTTAGGCTGAAAACCAGAGTCACAGTCCATTCCCTCCCTAATATCCTGGTGATTAACGTGGTCCAGATAATTTAGGAAATGCCAATTCTAACTTGATTTTATGAAGGAAATGATGAACTTGCTTGTCAAGGTGTCAGATTATTTGCTGAAGGTATTTGTAACTGATCTTTGGAAGTGATGGACTAAACTGCAATTCTCTGAAAGACTTTCTTGGCGTTATATCATATGCCTTAAAATAATCACTGGTAGGCAGTGACTTTCTAGGCACACCAGTTAGTGACACCTTTAAGGAAACAGATCACATTCTTCAAATGCAAGCAGATGAGATACTTCCCATATTGAATTAGAAAGGGTTGTTTTAAGTGGAAACCAGGAGGCTCCTGGGGCTTCTGTCATTGCTTTCAATGTCAGCTGCTAAAAAGCTTAAGGGCCAGGAAGCTTAAGGTGTAGAGAAAAAAAAAAAAGTTAATAAAGAACAATCCCAGTGTGCTCTGACACTTGGTTTGTTAATCTTCCTTCCTAATTAGCATTAAAGCTTTCCCTACTTGGTGAAAAAGAGATGTGGGTGAACTTTCACTTCTAAAGAGATGTTTTAGCAGCTGCTCACCATCCTAAGATGAATATCAGTAATTAAAACTATTATCGTTTTCTGTCATTATTATGGCTACTGTTACTAATCCCCAACATACAAAACCATGATGCTAATGCTGGCTGGCTATACCATACTCTGAAATCCTAATTATCATCCCCAGCTCTAGAAACAAAGCTATTTGTAAGAACAAAGTAGTTATTAAAAGGACAGGGTAGCTGTTTAACGTCTTGTTGAGTTGGGGTTCACCAGCTAAAAGAATTTTGAAGAGTGCCACCCTACTTTCATTCTGCTTAACTGATTTCAAGGGTCACTGGATTTGTTCCATAATATTTTAAGTTGCACGTATAGACCTTGACTTCTCAAATGTGACTCCCCTGCTGAATTTGCAAACAGCTATCATCACTGCTTGGCAATAATCAGTTACCTCAGGGCATATTACTGCTGATCCACAAAAAAAGAGATAGTTAGTGGGAGAGTAGCTTTAATATTTTAAAAATAGTAAATCTGTTATTTAGAAGCAGCCCACACAACTGTGTGCAGTAGTCTAAAATGTATTCTTCTCTGTTTACTTAATCCATTATTCTGAAATTGCAGAAAAGGGAGTAATGTCCCCAGCCATTCATCTTGGAGTTGCTTTTATTTGATGTTCAAGGAGAGCAATTAAACTGTGCATGCCAAACTCAATGATAAATATATCCAAAATCAGACAAAAAAAAAAAACCACCTTGTAATTATAGTGTGTAAATCAAAAAGGCTGAATTTAAATGACTGAGACTAATTAATTTTCTATCTTATCTAAATTTTGATTAATCAAAGGTGGCTCATCTGCCAATTACTAAATATTTATCAATAAATCAAGAATGGGTTTTATCGATAACCTTAAGGCAACACCTTCAGCCATAAGATTACATTAATTTGTTTTTTAAGTGGAAAAGTATTGAAAGGAAATGATTTCTTTCCATCCTGAATGTATAATCTATTTCCCAGCATTACTTGTTTCAGATCTGAATTTGAAGATGAGTGCCAAAACAGAACAAATTAGAATTTCAAAAACTATTTTCCAAGTAAAATTTTTGAGATATAGTCATTCCATAGTCTTGCTTTGAAGGATGCTGACATTTTGAAACCTAAGAAGATCTTCTGAATTTTCTTTCAGAATTTCCCAAACTTGATCCAGGGCATTTTCAAGGCATATAATTTTCACTTTTTACGTATCAACGTGCCACAGCAGGAGATGCTGGTCTAGGCATGAAGCTGCTTGCAGTAAAGTTGACTTGAGTAGAAAGGAAGTGTGGGAGATTTTGATTACTGCATGACAGCCACGGGAGCACTGGAAGGGAAGGAAGCAATGAGGTCCCAGGTGTTAATCTCTGAGAGATTCAGAGTTTATACTCAGTATGCTGAATGGGTGCCCCCTGGGGAGCAGGAGTGCTGCCCTATGAACCCCAGATGAGCTCCACCTCACTGCCTCACCAACCATCTTCTAAGACTCACCTTCTTTTATGTGAGCATGGATTTCTGCATCAGGTCGTATTTTTAAATTTAATATTGACTGGCGTATAGTTGCTTTCCAACATTGTTGTTAGTTTCTGCTGCACAGCAAAGTGAATCAGCTGTACATATGTGTGCATCCCTTCTTTTTGGATTTCCTTCCCCATTAGGTCACCCCGAGCACTGAGAAGAGCTCACTGTGCTACATAGTAGGTCCTCATTAGTCATCTATTTTATACATAGTAGTGGTTGACACTCCTGTTCGTTTCCTAAAGTTATTTTTTATTGCCTAAATCCTCTACAGTGAAATTAGAGTTCATCGTTTTTAGTATGAAAGTAACGATGCATGCATGCATGTTAATATTGGTTTGTAAAAATATATAAACCAATATATATGTTTATAAAAAGTAATAAACAAAGTGGCTTCCAGTGCTCGTGACCTCTGTTGGTTCATGGAGGATCTATGATGATACCCAAAAGACCAATATAGTTAGATTTTCTAAGCTAAAATGTATTTAATTTAAAAGAATGGTTTCTATTATGAGACTGATTTTTTTTTCGTGTCTAAATGGGCTTTCTTTTATTAAAAACTGGAGAAGCATAGTTTTAATTGCCTTGTATGTTTAGCTGGTCTTACCTGGGGAAAATGCTATCCCCAGGTTGTTTTTATATTATTTTTAAAATATTACAGAGTTGCTTCCTCCGCCGCCTCCACCTCTCCCACCCAGCCGATTCCAGCAGGTAGCAATGATCCCAGCTGGTCTTAGTGAAGTAGCTCCTTCTTTTATTGCAGATGTCTTTCTCTATTTCTTTTCTGACAGCAGCCTAAATGTGTGCGCTAAGGGAGAAGTGTGGGTGTGAAATGGATTTGCTCTTAGCAAAGTTCACTGGCCCATTATGGAACTGAATATTCATTCTTTGTGTTTCTGGCACATCTGTCTGACACAGAACTAATTGTCCTGGACAGCACCTATTACAGTGTTATTACCTGGAAACTGATGAACCAGGGATCAAATCAGCATCTCCAAATTATAATAACCTCTGTACTGGGAAAGTCATAGAGTGGTTACAAGTAAAATGTTAGAGACGAGAGAGGCCCAGGAAGTGCTCTTGGTCAGCCCTTTCATGTTGCAAATGAGAAGCCAGATTTGATGTGATAAACATAGTTTCCTTGATATCAGCTAATTAAACTCCACTCAATTAAAAGTGTCCCCTTATTTCCTGTAGAAGAGGAAGGACTTTCAGTTATATTAGGATAAGCTAATCACAGTATATAAATTATTATAAATTGTTAGTAAATTAACAGAAGTCACATTCAGGAAAAATAGTTAGAATTTTGTTTTTCTTATTGAAGTATTTACGAGATCACCTCATAGACATTTTCAGCCCAAATAATGTACTGTGGAGTTCTATCTTCAAAGTTTGTATTTTTTTTTTTTAAAAAGAGACAAATATTACTACCATACATAGTTGGTATGTTTGAAAATCTAATATTACTTTCAGTCTTTCTCTGTGGAAAGTAATTTTCTCTGTTGAGTAATGTAGAAATTTAACCTGAGTGCTCCTCATTAGAAAGGATAATTTTTGTTAATATAATACTATAATTCACTTATTCTTATAAATATTCTGTTACATTCCTCACCTCAGAAACGTTCTCATTTAAACACTGAATATCATTTACCCTTCCCTGAGCTGGTTTGGCATTGATTTTTTTTTCTAATTGAGGATAATGTTCCTTAATTCATTTCAATGAGATTGTTTCTATTAATTCTAAAAACACCCAGAACATACTACACTATCTGAAAAAGCAATAAAGGAACAATATCAGAGAAAATTAGCTCACTGTTGACCCTGAATTATTATTGTTTGATAATAACAATCATTGCTACTTATTTGAATATTCACTGTGTGTCAGATATCAAAGACTGTTTTAGTTCAGTTGCTAAGTTCTTAGGTAAAAGCTATGGTGGAATATTAAGGCCATTTTATAGGTAAAGAATGCCATGCCCTGCTCCAGGGGACCTTCCTGACCTAGGTAGGGATAGAACCTGTATCTCCTGTGTTTCCTGCATTGCAGACAGATTCTTTATCACTGAGCCACTGGGACTGGGAACCAATTTGAGGTTTAGTTGTGCCCCTTTAAAAAGGCCAAGCCCACTGGGGACTGTAATATGGATGTGGCCAGGGAACTTTAAAAGGCAGAAATATCAGCTTCTTATGAAAGGTTGAACCATGGAAACCTTTCTATCACTTGAAAATTTCTTTTTCAATGAAAACCTTTCAAGTACCTCTACTGACTGCTGCCAGTGAACTGACGATGAACTTGACAGTGATGCTAGCTTTGTACTGCAAAAGGAAGTGAGGTAAGAGTTGTCTCAGAGGCAAAATGAGAAGAAAAAAAACTTATTCTTTTCATAATCAGTTCCTGAAGTGTTTTTCTGGAACAGCTGATATTTTTGTCAGAAATTGCATCTGGGCAACCTGCCCGCCTTTTTTTTTTTTGTTCTTAATTTTTTTTTAAAACATTCTAGTCTAGATCAACAGATATTATCCAAAGGATTTGGGTAGTAGTCCCAGTGTGATGCTGTCATATTTTCAAAGCACAAATGTAAAGTGACATGCACGGACTGGTATGGTGCCTCTTGACCACAATCCTACCTCATCTTTCCTGGTGTTTCACACTGTACTAAAGGGGAAGTGAATACACATACCTATGCTGGTTGAGGCCAGCATGGTAGGAAATGTTTCTAGTCTCAGACGGGCAGCTGTTCTATCAGCTGTTCTTTCTGTGCAGGAATGAAGGGCTACTGTTGCGCCTGTTCTAACTTTTATTTTAAGCAGAAAAATCCATATTTGTTTTCAAGATTTTGAGTTTTTTTTTTAAATCAATACTATCAAGTTAAAGGAAATAAATCTTCGATATGAATTTAAGTATGTGTAGCCACTAATTTTTTTATTCATGATGCTATTGTTGAGCTATCTGGAAAAACTGTGCTACAGGCAGGACACACACTGAAAACTGAAGACACAAAATCAGAGCTTGAAGCTATCTAAGTTGAAACTGAAATTTCAGAATCCGTCTTCCTGGGTTCAAATCCTGTTTCTGTCATTTACATGCAGTATTATCCTGAGCAAGTTACACAATCTTTGTGTGCTTTATGCCTTCTTCAGTGAGATACTGATATAAAGCTATATAATGAGGTAGTGTCATGAGGCTGTGGTGAGGAGTCAGTTAGATCATTAGAATATATCTAGCATAAACCTTTAGCTGCTTAATAATGTGTACCTGCTTTAATAACAGTAATAGCAATATTTCACCTCACTATCAGTACAGCAGAAAAGAGAAAGTTTGCAGAATCACACTTACAAAACAGGAGCTTGGGCAATGAAGTGACAGACACAGGTAATGTCTAGTTGTAGTGTCATCTTTAAAATTAGTTTAAGAGAGTTGCTTGGATTTCTGTTAAAGAGTTGCAAACTTTTTACTTTGAGTAAGTAGAATACTTATGTGTACATTTATGCACACGCACAAGCTAAATAAGCCAGTGGGCTTGTGAGAAATACCTTTTGCTGAGCTACAGTGATAGAATCACATAAAAATTGAAGTTGGAAGAAGAGCTTTGCTGATATAATTTGAAAAGCACTCACTCAGTTTCCAAGATTAGGAGAACAAATCAGATAGGAAAGGCAGAGTAATCACTGGAAAAGAGAACACACACACATATTTTATCCATGCGTACATGTGTGTACACACACACACAACTTGGGTTATTCCAGGTTGCTTTTTGGGTTATGTCAGCCAAAGTACAATGTGCATTAAGAAACAACTCTATTTTCTTCAGCTTTCAGGTTTTGAAAATTATTTGGGGGAAATCCCTTCTTTGTACATTTTTAACTTCATACTTTTGAAATCTATTGAAAATTACTAATCACCTTCTATTAGTTAAGATCAGTAACACCGATTACCTTATATTAGTTAAGATGGACTAAGTTACACTACAGTAAAAGTCCCCAAGTATCAACAGCTTAAGTTTATTTCAGATTCATGTTACATGTTGAGGGTAGGTCACTCTAGACTGAGGTCTCTCATAGATTAAGGCTAACAGGATTTTATCCCTGTTTCTCCTACCTTCTTTCTAGAACCTCTGACAATTTTGAATTGATAATAATATTGAAAAATCAACTTTACCAATTGGTGAAGAGGAAAACTGTAAGAAGCATCCCTGATTTCCTTTAGCATTATTAGACTGTATTTCCAAAGATAAAGCTCAAAGTTGTGTCTGAGTAGTATATTCTCTTACAGAGAAACTGAATGAAAAGTTCGACCATTCTTTACTACATGGATTTTAATCAAGTATTAAGTGACAAGACAATTAGTCAGGAAAGAGGAAAAATCAAATGATAGGGTTTGGAACAGAGCTATGACTTACAGGTTTAGGAAAATCTTATCAGCATCCAGTCAAAGGAGGATGGCAGTGGTCATGGAAATTGGAATTTGTTGGAAGTGTAAGAGATTTATGGGAAGATTTCCATGATTTACAGAAATTCAGAAAGAAATAAGTATTTTTGCTCTTCAGTCAGCAGGAGTAACTTCTCTTCAAATTTAACTTCTTAGACTAGAAGTCACTTTGCTTTTAAGAAAAGAAACAGGAACAAGGAAGAGGTACTCTCAGTACTGGTAAACTGATGGGTTTAACGTTTATAATGTTATTTCTAGATTTTTCCAGACCACTTGATAGGACTTCATTTACAAGTATAAAATAGTTCTCCAAATGAAAGCAGAGCGATTTGTATATTTCACATTATTTATTGTGGCCATACTCAGTACGTCATGAGCTCTTAAAAGGAAAGGCATTAAATAAACCTATGAAATAAAGAATAAATTAATATGCATCTGACTCTCCTCCAGGGCTGGCCTGTTTTGAGTGGTTAACCTGATTTAATGTGTCCAGGGGGGTTTAGCTATGATGTGCTTTGAGAGAGAGCATATTGAAATAGGCCATGGTTTTTAAATCTTGGCATAAGTATGAGAACTAAGTCCTTGGTTAGCCTGGCTTCTTTTTGCTCCAGCCTGACTGTAGAAATTTAAGAGTTCTACAAACCATCTATATTCAAAGACTCTATGAAACTCCCTGTTTATTTACTGTTTAGTTTCTCTGTACTTTGTTTAATTTCTTAAAAATAATGCTGTGTTTTCCTTTTTGTATGAACTAAAACTGAAGACCTGTGGTATAGCCACCACCCAGGAGTATTTAAGTGCCCAATTACCACTGGCTATTTTTGCCAAAGTCCAAGGATTCATATGCTAATAAGCTCTTACTGAATCTGAACTGAACTGTACTTTAGCGCAAGATGGAAAGATGCATTTTCTCTTTAGGAGGGCATTGGTATCATTCCTCCTCTTTAAAATGATTAGAAAGTACCTTCTCAAAAATTTCTTTCTGCTCAACCATTTTATTATTTTAAGACATAATGACATGTTTGCCTCTTCCATCTTACTTAACTTTTATTCCATTGAGAAGCCACACTAGCATGTGATGGCCTCCCAGGATTCCATTGCTTAGAGGGCACCCCTGGTTTACCTTGCAGTGTACCAGTGTGAACACTTCAGTGTCAGGATGCTCACGTTCAAATCCCAGTTCTACTTCCCTTCCGGATGTGTGACTTTGAGCCAATTTGTTTAACCTTCTAAGGCTCAGTTTCTCCATCAAGTGAAATGGGCGTAATATAATTGTGTGTATTCCAGAAGGTTTTTGTGAGATTTGGGAATGATTAAATGAGAAGATGAAGGACAGGAAAACCTGCCACGGTGTGGTCCTTGGGGTCACAAAGAGTTGGACACAACTGAGCGACTGAACAACAAATTGTTAATATTATTTATTGTCTCTATTTTCAAAGTGGGAGACATATAGAAATAGGGTATATGGATGGACTCATCAGAGAGGATGAATTTTGTTGGACGTGAGCCTGTGGAGCTGTTTAAAGTGTCTAGTAATTCTTCTAGTTTTGTGCTTGTGTTTGGTTTGGTTTTCATTAGTTCATCCCATCAATCAGATCATCCTTGCTGTTTAGAACAACTTCAGGGTTTATAGTTTTTTATGCTCTTGCCATCATCCCATTATTATCAAACATTGTTTACCATAACTGAACATTATTTTGTGATATGTTCTTTTTAGAATCTCAGTTTATTTCATATGATTTTGCCAAAGTAACTGTAACAGAAGGTTCTTAAAATTTTTTGTTTATTTGCTTTTGATACAGAAAGCATATAACATACAGCTAAATTGAGATCTTTCTGCCCTGTTATAACTGGTACTGATTTCTGTTTGGTTTTGTGATACTACCACTCATTTTCAAAAATTCACAATCCTTTATAAGCCTGATTAAACATACAAACTCCAAATGATATAAGGAAGTAGAGCCTGCATTTAACAAATATAAAAAATTAAGAGCAAACTCTGATCCCATTCTTCCATCTCTTCTTCCTTGATGGGTTTCTGAATGCTTATTCAGAAATAAAGGATGGACCTAGCAATTCTACTTCTGGGAATATCCCAAAGGAAACAAAAACACTGTGTTAAAGAGATATCTATACCCCATCATGTTCATAGCAGCATTGTTTACAATAGCCAAGACACAGAAACAACCTAAGTGTCTATCAACAGATCAACAGAAAAAGAAATTGTGAAGTATACACACACACACACGTATGCAAATATTATCCAACTATTAGAAAAGGAAATCTTGCTCTTTGTAACAATATGAATAGACCGTGAGAGCATTATGCTCAGTGAAGTAAGTCAGACAAGTGGTGGTTGAGGGAAGTGGGAATTGGACTTTCAGCTGTAAGATAAATAAGTTCTGGGGATATAATGTACAACATGACTGCAGTTAACATTGCTACATGATGTTGTTGAAAGTTTTAAAGAGAATAGTTTTTAAGAGTTTCATTAAAAGAAAAAACTTTTGTTTTCTCTTTTGAAAGTGAAAGTCGCTCAGTCATGTCCTTTGAGACCTCATGGACTTCTTGACACCATGGAATTCTCTAGGCCAGAATACTGAAGTGGGTAGCCTTTCCCTTCTCCAGGGGATCTTCCCAACACAGGGATTGAACCCAGGTCTCCCACATTGCAGGTGGTTTCTTTACCAGCTGAGCTACAAGGGAAGCCTAAGAATACTG
Organism: Neotragus moschatus; assembly: GCA_006410615.1. NCBI lineage: Eukaryota > Metazoa > Chordata > Mammalia > Artiodactyla > Bovidae > Neotragus > Neotragus moschatus. The sequence continues at coordinate 492,597 of SJYA01002975.1, forward strand.
GAATGGGTAGACTATCCCTTGTCCAGCAGATCTTCTTGACACAAGCCAGGAATCGAATTGGGGTCTTCTGCATTGCAGGTGGATTCTTTACCAACTGAGCTAATAGGGAAGCCCAAACTTGCATAGTGCTGTATATCAATTGTATCTCAATAAAACTGAAAAGAAAAATAATAAGGATTTTCTACTTGGTTTTGGAGAGACTTTGCTATCTTGACCATAATATGCTTATCTCTGCATACCTCTGATAACTATTTTTAGGAGAAGAATTTTTAAATATTATATGGCTATGAAATGGCATTTTAAAAATATCAATGGGAACAATAAAAATATGATAGATAAATGCAGAAATACTGCTAAAGAAGAAAAATCTTGCATTTTCCCTCAAACTTACTAAAATTTGATTTCTATGAGAATTCATATTGATGAATGACCCAATTTATTTAGTTTGTTTCCTTGTTTGTTTTTGTTAGACATCCCTAAGCAAGACTTTTGGTAACCTACTCCAGTACTCTTGCCTGGAAAATCCAATGGACAGCGGAGCCTGGTAGGCTACAGTCCATGGGGTTGCAAAGAGTCCGACACGACTGAGCGACTTTACTTTAAGCAAGGCTTAGATACTAAGAAAAATTGAGACTACTTGTTGAGTTCCTAGAAAAGTTGAAATCTGCAGTGAAGGAGAATCTTTTATGTACTGACTGATTCACTGTGTACTTCCTTTGAATTAAAATTTGCATTGATGGAGAATTTCTGAGATTCTATACTTTCCCTTTTGAAAGAGATAGGTAATTAATCATTCACTATGGCCATTAATTCAACTTTGTTCCCCCTGACTTCTCTTTATTGCTGGCAAGATGGATATAACCAATATTATCTATGTTTTCTGGTTTGTAGTGAAAAATAAATTACTTCTTTTATTTTAAACAGTTTGAGCTCCAACTTGTTTATTTCAAGAAAGTCCTCCAATTATTTGGGGGATTGTTCCTCTGGTGATAATCATAGGACGTCCCCAGGGCATGTGCTTTTCTCCAAAGTTTGCTGCGCCTGAAAAACTGCACTACTTTGAGTAAGAGAGAATCCCTGTTGATCTGATGCGAGGAAATGGGGTTGAGACTAGACCTCTGCTTCATATAATTGCCAGTGGTATTTTAATACTACCATGGCTGTACTGGGTTTTCAAGTTCAAGGAAGAGCAAGCCCCACCTCATTGAAATGTCACCCAGAGGTATCTTTGGGAAAGCTGGCTTGAGTTCCAGACAGTAAGGCTTTTTAGAGTCATACTAACATATAGGTTCCACTCTACAATTCCATCTTTGCGGAGCTGTTTATTGGAATTCCAAAACACTGTTTCTCTTCAACTTTGGCATTCCTGTTACTTTCAAGATTCTTCTTTCCTCTCCTTTCTTTTTCCCACCAAAGAACCAAAGCCTTATCTATTTCCTATACTAGAATGAGTGAGAAATCCTTTAAGGGAGAAATCCCTATCAAGTCACAGTAGGTATTATTATTATGAGTATCCATGAGATGAAGTTGAAAAGCAGGAAAATTTCACTTCTCAGGCTCTAAGTTTGGGGAAACCAATTCTAGTTATACAGGGGAAAGTGCTAATTTACCATCTTAGTTACTCTATCTGTCCTGTTATGTACCAAAACACTGTATTTCATTGAGTTTTAGGCACTCTCAGTTGTAAGACACATCCTAATTTTAGAGACAGTAAATGTAAATAGAAACATCTAAGAACCCATTGCTAAGTCACTTCAGTCATGTCCGACTCTGTGCGACCCCATAGACGGCAGCCCACCAGGCTCCCCCATCCCTGGCCCAGGCAAGAACACTGGAGTGGGTTGCCATTTCCTTCTCCAATGCATGAAAGCGAAAGGTGAAAGTGAAGTCACTCAATCATATCTGACTTAGCGACCCCATGGACTGCAGCCTACCAGGCTCCTCCATCCACGGGATTTTCCAGGCAAGAGTACTGGAGTGGGGTGCCATTGGCCTTCTCTGCTAAGAACTCATGCAATTTGGTAAATAGCTTTCATGTGTGGTTTAGGAAATTTTCTTCTGTGCATTTTTTTTCTTTTAAACATAAAATATGTTCAAAGTGGAAGAGATAATAAAGAATAGTATGGTGAACACTCAAGCACTAACCATGTGTTTTAAGAAATAAAGCAATACATAAAGTTGAAGCTTCCAATGTATTTCTAAGTACAATATCCTGGCTCAGCCACCTGTAGCAAACCCTATACCGAATTTAGCATTCATGAGCATGTCTTTATATTTTTATCACACATGTGAATGTTGATAAACAATTTTTAATATGTTTGACAATCTTAACTTTGTTTATGTCAAACTTTAAACTCAAAAGTAGAAGTAGTTTAATAAATATGCATTTACCCCTTTTCTAGTTTTAACTATTATAAATACTTGACCAATACTGTTTCATCTACTGTTTCACTTTTCTCTTCCCTCCCCCACTCCTGGATTGAAGTAAATTCCAAACATATCTTTTTCAGTAAATGCTTTAGTATAATACTAATTCTATATGCATATAACTAAATGATAAAGAATTTTAGAAATCATAGCCAGTATGAGAATAATCATCATTAACACAACAAATGATAATTCCTTAACATAACTAAATACCAGTAAATGTACCAAATTTTTCCATATATTTTAGAGATTTCTTCTTATAGTTGTTTTGTTTGAATCAGAATCCAACCAAATTTGGCATGTGGATTTGATTGGTATGTTTTTGGATTCATTTACATCTATCAGTTTTCTCCTCCGAATTTTTCACCTCTTCTTTCCTTGACATTTATTGTTGGAAAAAAAAAAAAAACTGTGGACCTTCCCAGTGACTATTCTCCCTTCCCATATGGATATTCAATGTTAGCAGTACCACTCTGTCCTTCTCTCCCCACAAATAAACAAGACTGTGTGTTATGTGTGTCAAAGTAGTTCCTGTACACACACTTCTGTCCCGTCCATCCATATGGGTCAGTCTGGGACTGTATAGGTCAGTATTATTCTCTTAATTATTATTACTTTATGGTAAATAGGATAACTCCCTCTTTTAATGTTTTTCAAGATTGTCTTATCTCTTCTTAACTTTTTGCTTTCCATGTGCATTTTCCTAAAAGCTTATGAAGTACCCCATGCTCAGCTCAGTTCAGTTGCTCAGTCATGTCTGACTTTTTGCCTTTCCATGGACTGTATGCCTTTTTTAAAGTTTATTCTTTGATCTCTTTGCTATTTGGGACTTGCGTGGTGGCCCATTGGTTAAGACTCTGCACTTCCAATACCAGTAAGCACAGGTTTGATCCCTGGTTGGGGAACTAAGATCCCACATGATGTACAGTGTGACTAAAATTAAAAAAATCAACTTTATATTTATTGTTGCTTTTGTATAAGTGATATCTGATGAAAAAATGTAGGTTTATAAAAACCTTTCTGAATTTAAAATATATATTTATTTAAATTGTTACTTCAATCAAATTCTAACTCACCTCACCATGATTTATAACATACATTTCAGAAGTTTGATATACTGAGAATAGGTTATTGCCATAAGCTGGGCCTTTTTTCATAGATTTGACTTTGAAGACATTGAGGTGGCTTTTTCTTGCCAGTTTAAAACTATCTAGTTTTTAAACATTATACTCTTCCATCACGTTAGTAATATTTTTGAATTGTAGATGGTGCTGTTAATGAAATTGAGATTGATGTATTGCAGTATTAGCATTAAAAAAGCACAGTATAGAACATATCAAGAATAGGTTGTAATTGATAAGGACTTTGGATTATATGTGATGCAAATGCTGTTTCATAAAACTTGGTTCACATATATAAAATATATATGTATACATGTATATGTGGAAGTGTTAATAGCTCAGTTGTGGCCAACTCTTTGCGATCACTTGGACTATAGCCCGTTAGGCTCCTCTGTCCCTGGAATTCTCCAGGCAGGAATACTGGAGTGGGTAACCATTCCCTTCTCAAGGGGATCTTCCTAACCCAGAGAATAAACCTGGGTCTCCTGCATTGCAGGCAGGTTCTTTACCACTTGAACCAACAGAGAAGCTCCTATATATATGTATGTGTGTAAATATATATGTGTTCATGTATGTGTGTTTATAAATGCGTATGTGTATATCTGTATATGTGTATATATTCATAAGTGCATATATTGTACTATGTATATGGAATATATTTATATATATTTATATGAATATATTTTTATATATTTATAAATGCATATATTGTACTGTGTGTACATATGTATATATGAATATATATTTATATACTTTCTATGTGTATATATGTAAAATTGATAAATAATTTTAGCAGATAATGTTATGTTTAAGTTCGATCTGGGTATTAATTTTCTGAGTTGTAAAAGAAAAGCTTTCTGTGAGCTGTTTTACAGACCACCACTGCTACATTAAAAGACGTTTAAGAGGAGATTAACAAAAACTATTCAATGTTGTGTAGTCTAGAAAGAGACATGTCGTTCGGCCACTCATTTACTGGTAAACTGTACTCTAGGGCACTCTCCTTGAAGTAAATTTAACTGCCTAAAAATTGATCAATAGTGATTATAAAGTATAAGATGACCAGATCAGTATGAGTTTACTGTGTGTGTGTGGGCGGGGGGGGTTGGGGGTGTTCTGAGTATTTTCCCCAGTTGTGTTAGTCTGTGTAAGACATTCACCAGGGCATAGAAGTTGTAAATCAACTGTATGATTTTATGGCCACCAGGGAAGCCCTATGGTTTTATTTAGTGTCTTTGTCTTCCACATGCTCAACACTCTATTTTCAACACTGTAACTGAGCATTGCTTCAATATATATATATACATTGAAGACTTAAATCTTGTCTTTCTGGAAGCCACAATTTAACTGGGGAGTCTATTTAAACATGTGAGAAAAAACTTAACACATAGTACAAGATATAATATGCTTGTTATCTTGTAGCAGGCAAGATGGGATGGGTGGTTTGCATTTTTCAGGACTAGGATTGTGAGAGAGAGAGATTGCTGAAACAGAGTAGACAAGCACTGTAGGTGAGCAGGTCATAGGAAAAACAATGAGCACATGGGGATGTGTACAGTGATAGTAAGCAGAGTTGCCATTCAGAAAGGTGTGGGGGAGTCAGAGAAACACATTGGCTAGACAGCATGCAACCTGCTAGTTGAGAACTTTGTGTTTCCAGGGTTCTAGGTTTGATAAAATAATTTTCCCAATATCCCTCGTTTAACACCAACATCCCTAGGTCTTATTACTTACAGACATGAATGAAGCTGTGTTTACATTTTACTTAAATGGTCTTATTTTGCTGCTGCACCTCCCCAGCATCTCAGGGGGCATCTTCTCAGCAGTGGATGTCATCTTCCCACAAAGTACTAGTGAGAGGCAGCTGGTCACTATCTGTAAGAGCATGACCTAACTTCTAGGTCAATGTCTGCTGGAGTCCCCAGAGTCCTGTGGTGCTCCAGTTCGGCCTCCCTCCATTAGAACCATACCAAGATCCATGCAGAAAGGAGAAGACTTCCCTCCCTTCCCCCGTGCTCAACCATGTCACAATTTGTTATCTGTCCCAAACTCTGTTTTGGAGTAGCTTCTTGTCTCCCTGTCACAGGTAAAGGTAATAGCCACCCATACTTCTAGTTTCTATTCATAACTAAGGCTTCAGTACTAGATCATGCTATTTGTGCTTCTTGCCTTAAACTGAGTTCTCTATCATGGAGTTCCTTAGCCTACATTCAAGTAAGCCTTTGCTAAGGCTGCGTGTCTGATTTGCAACACTACTAATCCTGTGAATACCAGCTGGGTTCCTTTGGGAAACCCCATGGAACCCAAGGAACCCTTGGAGTTCTCTTCCATGAAAGTAGCAAGCAACTTGACATTTCCTCATGTAAATTTTGATTCAAGGAATTTCTCAAAGTGAGTAGAGCCTTGTTAACATGGTCACCATTATACAAATTAAACCATACCACAAGTCAGATCTCATGTTTAAAATTTGCAGTGAGATACATGGAAAGAACCAGATGTAAAGCCATCAGGATATGGGAGTCTCATTCCCCGAGGTTACTGTGCTTACATTTTTTTTTGCATATATTTTTGTTGTCTGGCTGAGCTTCATTTGGCAGTCCTTGGGTAGAATGGGGTTTGGATACATTTATAAAATGCTCTCTGCTTAACTGTCCAAGATAAAAATGAAATTTAAAATTCTTATGCAAATGACTGAATAAATAGTCCTGGAGATTCATTAATTGAAAGAGATTGCTTTTGCAGGATCATAACAGCATGTCAGTTTCTGGACTTATTCACTGCTGCTTATTGTCCTATTTGCAAGTTTTAATATGAGGCTTTTAATTTAGGTAGTCAAGGAGAGATTTTAACAGGCTATTTATACAATTCAGTACATTATATTCTCAGTGATTAAAGCAAACCTATTAGATTTCATAGTTAACTAGATTTATTATGAAATCCCAAACTTCTATCATAACTTTGGCATGTTGGAAGTATTTACAAAAAATTAAATTATCTAAAGAGCAGATTACCAGCCAAATGAAATATGAGAAAGCAACTTATTTAGTCCATTTTTCTGTAAACATTTATTGAATATCCATATTGTATTTCAGGCTTTACACAGGGCACTAATGACACAATAACTGAACAGTAATTAGAACAAAGTTTCCAGGTCTTAAAGAGTTTATAGTTTGCAACAAACTCTAAAACCTGTAATCAGATGGCAGTTTAGTAAATACTAAGATAGAGTGATATTAAATTGGTAATAGGTAAGTAATATTTGTTTGCATATTTATGCCAAATACTGTTCTATATACTTAACGGCACTCCACTCCAGTACTCTTGCCTGGAAAATCCCATGGATGAAGGAGCCTGGTTGGCTGCAGTCCATGGGGTCGCTAAGAGTCAGGCACGACTGAGCGACTTCCTTTCACTTTTCACTTTCATGCATTGGAGAAGGAAATGACAACCCACTCCAGTGTTCTTGCCTGGAGAATCCCAGGGATGGGGGAGCCTGGTGGGCTGCCGTCTATGGGGTCGCACAGAGTCGGACACGACTGAAGCGACTTAGCAGCAGCAGCAGCTCATATAATGTTCACAGTATAGTAGGTGCTATTGTTAATAGCACCAGCTCCAGGGTATAAATTTTATTATATGACTGAGTCAGTAGTTTTGACCACTATCAATGTTTTTTTATCTACATACAACATTTCCTAGATGATTGTCCTATTAGCTGGGTTCCAGTATTTCTTGATTGAGAAAGACTGAAAATCTGAATTAGAACAATCTTGAACTATCGTAAGATGTCCTTAGTTCAGCTGTTTAATCTACTCATCTGAATTCCTAGGGGTTTTTTTTTTTTTTTAAGGTATTTTTCAGGACACCCCTTTCATCTTATTGTATCCAGATGAATAAATGTGAGTTTATTCAATATTTTTTCCTTTCCTGTTTCCAACTTTTTCAGTGGAATTTCAAGTTTAACTTCTAACTCCTGCTATGAATTTGATGTTTAGAAGAATCCCACATGCTAGGGATGAGATGTCAGATACTGAAGTTATAAACCAGATAGGAATGAAGCTGACTTCTTCATCAAGTGACTTTTTCCCAAGCTTGCTTTGATGCAAACCAGATCTCTCTCCACCTCTTTCAGTCTATGACTTTTTAATTTGGCAGTACTGAAACCAGAGCACTCACATGGAGCAGAGCTGGGTGTCATTATTGACATTTTTTCCTGATTTATTTATTTGGCTGAAAGACTTTATGTTTATCATAGCATATGTGTGTGTGTGTGTGTGTGTACATATACAAAAAGCATTTCTGAGTACATTAATATGTATTATCATGAACTTGGAATGATTGTGCCCAAAGAACAATTGAGTGAAAGTTATAATGAGAGAATTCCAGCTAAAAACAAGGAAGGAAAAACTAACAGAGTTGGTTAAAAATGGTGATAATTGCTGTAATAAGTACTGAGCACTCTGTCCCTGAATGTATTTAAGCAATTAATGAGTGATTCCATTGAGGAAGAGCACAAAATAAAGAAAAAATTTGAGCTAGTTGATTCCTATATCCCTGCCATACATGAAAGTCTTCAAGAGTCTCAGTTTTTCCAAATAGCATACTTTTCCTCACAAAATCATATCATGGGTGTGTCCAAAGACCATGATATGTGCATCTGAGTTTTCTCTTTAATGTATAATTAACACCTGAAAAATATTCCTTGTAGCAAACAAAAAGTGTGTCTTTTAGAAAGTAATTGCAATAAACGAGAAAAACCAAAGGATAAACTAGAGTACCAAGTACATGGTGAATAAAGTACTTATTGACCTGGTTTAAAAGTTTTTATTTTCAGTTATAGAGAATCGCAAGTAAGGTTCTTTGGAAGAGAAAAGGTTGTAGGAGCATCTTATTAGAAAAGGATTCAGTGAAGTGGAAAGCCACAAATACGTTATTATACATCAATTAAAGCTATGAGGCAAAGGTTTCCTGACTTCCAGAGAGGCACAGCCACTCTGAATGTCATGAACTTAGATGGTTGCCTGCCAAATGACCGTCTTTACGATTCTTAAGCTTAATGCCCCATTGAAATGATAAACCCACTTATCATCCTGTGGATATAGCCTAAATAGTTTGCAAGAGATTCTTATTCCTTATAATGCATTTATTTATAGTAAATATGTTTTGGCTTATTAGTTTATCTCTCCAAAGACCTCATGGTACTATTTACAGAATTGTTCAAAGAATGCTCTTTTTTGTCTTAGAATTTAAAATGAGACAGTATCCAGACATCAGGGTAGGAAGGCAGGAGACAGGAAGAAAAAAAAAAAATCAAAAAGCAATGAGATATTGCTGAAAATGTCAGTAGGAGTACGTTGAGAAAAGAATTTTTCTTTCGGCCACTGTTCCGGCTGAAAAGAACTCCTTACAGAAAAAGGATTAGAGCAGATACAAGCAAAAAACAAACCCACAGGCCAAGTCCACACAACCTGGTTTGTATGGCCTGTAACCTGTGACTATTTTTATATTTTAAATGGTTGAAAAAATCAAAGAAGAGTAGTATCGTATGACTCATGGATATTATATGAAATTCAAATTTTAGTGTTCATAAAAAAAAGTTTTATTGGAACACCACCACCTCCACTTGTTAACATAATGCCTTTGGCTACTTTCAAACCACAGTCGCAGAGATGAGTATTTGCAGCAGGAGCTGCGTGGCACGCGAAGCCTAAAGTGTCTGCTATCTGATCCTTTACAGAAAAACCTTGTCAACCTCTTAGCCAGGGGATATGTTAGAGAAGTTGAAGTTAAACAGTGCCTTTATAGAGTGTGTGTTTTGTTTACTTGTCTAATATTTGTCCAGTGCTTATTAAAAATTCATATTTTTGGCCTCAGGCCTGAACTACTAAATCAGAATCCAGGAGCAAAGACCTGAAAGTCTGTCCTTTTAATAAGTCCCCAAGTGTGTGCTCTTATCAGACAAATTTGGGAATCACTGGTTCTGGCCATGAAAGCAGGCTGTAGCAACAGGTAGGATTCAAATCTGAGCTCTACTACTTAATGGCTGGGAAACCTTGGGCTCTCTTGTACAGCATAATATACTTTCCTTTGCCTCAATAAGTTTGTATATACAATAACAGGAAAGATAGGTAACTCATCAGGTTGTTGTGATGCTTTAGTTAAGTAACAAATTTAGATATAGTGTTTCCACAATGCCTGCTGCTGCTAAGTCGCTTCAGTCGTGTCCAACTCTGTGCGACCCTATAGACGGCAGCCCACCAGGCTCCCCCATCCCTGGGATTCTCTAGGCAAGAATACTGGAGTGGGTTGTCCTTTCCTTCTCCAATGCATGAAAGTGAAAGTCAAAATGAAGTCGCTCAGTCGTGTCTGACTCTTAGGGACCCCATGGACTGCAACCTACCAGGCTCCTCCGTCCATGGGATTTTCCAGGCAAGAGTACTGGAGTGGGGTGCCAGTGCCTTCTCCTAACACAATGCCTAGCACATAGTAAATGCTTAATAATTATTACCTACTATTGCTATTGTTTAAGTATCATTAGCAGTAGTTTTATTAGAGATACAGATTAAATAAGACATCTCAGTGAGAGAGCTATACTTAAGAATCAGAACACATGAATATGAGTTGCAATTCTGTCTCTAATTAGATATGTAACATTGAATCACTTAGCCTCATTGGAAACCTCCTTTGCTTCATATGTGAAATGGAAACAAAAATACACATACATCTTAGTCATTTCTAAAAACTCTGAAAATTGCAAAAAGTAATATAAATGCTACCAACTCTATTCCAGTACAGAGCCAGGCACAATGTGATTAATAACATGTTTGTTGTATCTAAGGAACTCTAACTGACTTATGCCCAATGCAAAGTAATATTAATATTTTCTACTTTGATCCTATTTTTTTGTTTGTTTCCCTTCAAAATGTCCTTTGCTCAAATGCAACAGTCTATAAATGTCTTTAGCTTCTCCTCTCAATATGTAAGTCAAACTTTGTTTTCAATTAAGAGTTCATTTTCTCCTGCTGCTCATTTCCCCACTGGAGTCAAAATCCTGGTGGCAAGATCAGAAATGATTGCTGTGGGAAAGGCAGGGATCCTTCGAATGGAAGATGATAAGTTTGCAAATTGTTGGAAATTTGAAAGGAGGAAAAACATCTAAAAGTGACTTTTCTCACCCCGAAAAATCCCACATACCCTCAAACTGTTTTCCAGGCAGAAATCTACGTGTCAGAATATAAGTGACAACACAGGTTTTAAAATATGAGAAACAAAATCAGTTCTTTCCAGCTTGCACTCAAAAGTTTAGTGATTTCCAACTTGTAGGTGCGGACTGGTGTCATCAAAGTTTCCTTTTCAACTAAGTATTTGAGTCCATTTGGCCTAATTCCCCCTTTTTACCACAGGCTGCTAACTTCATGGAGACTAGAGAACAGTGATAAGGAATTACTGGTGACAAGTTGATTGGGGAGGTACAGGCAGTGGCCCTTGGACACTGGGCCTAGCACAGTTCCTGACACAGAGAAAGTGCTCAAAAATATTTGATTGATGAGTGTTAAATGAACATTGTACATGGAAACACTGCTTTTATTTTTATTTACAACTAGGGACTCTGTATCTTTGTCATAAGCAAATCGCCTCTGTTTTGCATCTGATATGAATTCCCACTGAGCAAAACTGGGCATCTGCTCTTATAAATCCATGGTTTAGGACTGGGACGCAGACATTTGTTTTCACTAATATTGTCAATGATGTATGAATGAAGTATTCTTATTACGAGATCATGTTTTTATTGAGGATTCTATGCAGATAATTCCAGGGGAATCACAAGTACATGTCAAAGAATGCCAGATTTGGTTGAAAAAACCAGAGCACTCTCCAGGTTTTTAAAAATGATTTTAAAATGATGAGTTTTATAATAACCCCTTGAAAATGGTGAGCCCAATTTATTGGAATATTGGTATATAATGGCTAGTTGTTCTGTATACATATGAACTGAACCAGAAACAGAAGAATATAGTCATTACTCTTCTGACTTTGCCTAGTAATTAAGAAATAAATTAGTGATACTCATTTTTTAAAGCAACATTGCTAAAATAAAGCTTTACAGAATATACTAGAATTTTTAAAAATCCAAATGTTTTGAAAGATGAGTGTTTATAATAGAGTTTTAGAATGTCTTATGATAACTCTGTATTATGCACAGTGGCTATTAGATTTGTTAGCAACACTTAGAATGCTTTGTGTTTGTTTGCATTTGAGACAACACTTAGATAACATATGTTATTATAATGAAATTCTCTGGACACAGACCTGTGTTTGCTCAGAACTTGATTTTGGAAACTGTCATATGTTTGTATCTTGGCAATAAATTTGTAAACCATAGGAATTTGTTTAGCTTTGTAAATGACCAGAACATTGAATTTTTATTTTTTGTAACTAATACTCACTGTGCAAAATGGAATAGAATTGGTATAGCTTATGGTTCCTGTTTAGGTCCCACCAGGAGACAGATATTCAAATATACAAAGAAAGAATAAATGCACCCCTCCTTGTACCTTTCACTCAACTTCAATAATTACCCACATTGCCCTAGTCTTTTGTCAGCTCTGCTTTCTTTTTAATAGGTTTTTTTTTTTTTTTTG